>CM071955.1:275000-297500 GCA_036784905.1 Acrossocheilus fasciatus
CTTGTTCTACAACCTCAATGAAGAGACACGTGTGCGTGTGTATGTGTGTGTGTGTGTGTGTGTGTGTGTGTGTGTGTGTACCTGTATGATCTGATCTTCACTGCTGATCTCAATGGCTTCCTGACTCTGTTCCAGTGCAGTAAAAACAGCATTACAGGCTCTGAGGACACACACACACACACACACACACACACACACACACACACACACACACACACAGTCATCAGAGAGACTGTCCATATGATGAAGACAAAAAGGCCCTTAAACAAAAGCATACACTTGCAAGGGTCCTGGAGAGACGAGCGTCTCACCTGAGTTTGATCTGAGCTCGTATTTCTCCATGATGGAGTTGGATGAGTTCGTTATAACAGGCCATCATGTTGGAGTTCTCCACATATCGCTGTGTGACGACAAACACACAAATAAACTCGATTCATAACGATCTTGAATGAAGCACAGAGACTCTAGAGCAAACACACATGAACACAAGCGCTTCCAGCTACGCCAGATCAGGCACTGATGCATTGATGCTAATGTGTGCAAAACCTGAAAGTACTTATAATATGCAAACACTAATATACACACACACACACACACACACACACACACACACACACACAGTATTCTCAGTGTTTGTCACACTTAACTCAATTCTATGGACAGTCACACACACACACACACACACTCACCCTGTTAAATCCTGCTGATATCAGCGGCATCACAGTGGCTTCTTCACGATCCGGCCTTCAGAACAAAACACACCATTTAATAAATCACATGATAACAGAAAGACACAGCCGTGGCCAAATATGTTACAGTATTTAACTACAATGAAGCATGTTAAAGTGACTCGTGAGGATATCTGAAAAGCTGTGTGTGTGTGTGTGTGTGTGTGTGTGTGTGTGTGTGTGTGTGTGTGTGTGTGTGTGTGTTTTGTGACAAATCAGGACATAAATGTGTATAATGACGAGGGTATGACCGGTATTACAAGGAGAAGGTGACTTTTCAGGACATTACTCCATGTCTCCACTTTTCAAAACGCTTATAAATGGAGTGTATTGAGAGATCTGGGCACAAACCTTTTCACTACAGCCACAATCACAGTGTTGTGAGAGCAGCTGATGGCTCGAATTGAGCTGAGAAAAAAAATGAAATAAAACAAGGATAAGAAACAACAACAAACACTGAAACATAATGAATGTACAAAAAACATTTGCATTACATGTGAAGTCCATGTGAACACTGCATACAGTGGGATTCCAGTGGATGTAATTTCTTGTGGTTAAATTACACTTGAACTATTTATTGTTGAGAATGCAGTACATTTATACCCGAGAACATACAGCACGAGCGGTCGAGAGTCAACTCTTCAGCGCTGAAGTGCTGTTCGGTTAAAGTGGAAGTGAAGCAGTCAGTCAAGTTTACATTATTTAGTAAACTGATTTCTACTGATTAAAATATATAACAAACAATTAAATGTAACCATTTTAAAGTGCCCCTATTATTATTATTATTATTATTATTATTATTATTATTATGGGTGGGAATCTTCAGGCACTTCACGATCCGTTTCCAAAACGATTCTTGATCTACATTTTTTCCCCATTTAATTGTTCTGCTGCGCAAATACATCTTTACAACTTTACATCTTAACCAAAATTGCAGTTTCTATGCTTCTTGTTTATAGCTGGAATCTCTGTGTCAGTGCTGCCATCTTAAAAGTAGGGTGTGAATCTTCACTGGTTTCACGATTCAATTCAATTATGACTATCATTATCAACTCAATATCACGATGCGTCACATCCTCAGATTTCAGTATTACTGCACATGGCTACATTTTCATATAAATTTTAAATCCAATTTATTTTGTGCAAAATGTACTTTATTTTTTTAATTATAAGCAGGCTACTTTTTAAAACAATTACTTATTTAAAATAAGGTGTTCCTTAAGTATCTGAAAGTTTACAGACAATAGCATTATTGCGGTTTGATTATTACTGATGAGATCATAGACAGCGGCAGCTTTAACAGCCTGCATTCAGACTAATGCACAGATCTATTTCCATATATCAGATGTTTTGTCCTGCTCTGAAAACATAACTGACTGTGTTTACATCAATTTCATATAAAAGTATTTGAACATCCTGCATAGTTCTCAAAGTGCACCGTGTATAGTCGACTCTGAATCATTAAAACGAGTCGTTTTTAAAACGAATCCCAAGCCATTTCATGCTGATGTCAACATGAAACATTAGCATATTGCCACCCACTTGTTGGTCTGAATGAAAATGCAAATTCATTCTTTGCCACTAGGTGCCGCTTTTGGAGCTTCAAAAATAGCTGTTTCCTCGGTAACGCTGCACACAAAGCAGCACTGCCTCACAAATCGACCAATCACCGCAGATCAGGAGGGGTTTGGAAAAATGAATCTTTGAGCGAATCGTTTGGGAGTCGTTGAGCAAATAAGGTAAAAATAAATGCATTTTTTGACCTTGCATGCATGTCAACCTGTTGTTGGGGATCCCAAAACCAAAATATGAACCTTTCATTACCCATAATAGAGGCACTTTAAAGAAAAAAGGATGTTTTGTTATAGCGTTTGACCGCAACGTGTAACGTCACGGGGTTAGTTTGACGCTTCTCAACATTACAACTGATCTGACGGTTTTGAGTCACATTTAAACTTTGCACTTCAAATAAACCATATATTTCACAGTGCATGCAGCTTCATTAGGATTTAAGGTCAATGACTCGATCAGAACCTTCACCCTCTCTGTTCCTCTGCGGTGGAACGAGCCTCAAACTCCGATACGTACCGACAGAGCGCTTCAGCATCGAAGTATCTGGAATGTCTGTGGTCGATGATGATCAGATCGTGGTTCTTCTCCTGGAAACTCTCCAGCGCCGCTTCTGGCGATCGGGCCACATTACACCTGAAACCAGCGCGTTCACACGCCCAGCAGAAGCTGTTACTCTGAGCATCGTCTTTGGCAAACACTAACAGTACCTGCAACACACACACACACCATCAGTGTGAGACAGTGCTGGCTAACACACACTCAGCCACAACAACTTTCATCAATAACAGGAGCACAATACGAGCTGAATCACTGGAACAGTTCAGAAGAATCACTCGCTGGAATGAAACACTGTGTTTGTGTGGATGGACGGCTCAGAGGCTCGCCGTGTGTTCTGAGGGAATGTGGGATCAGCTGGGAGGACAAAAACAGGAAAAGGAAATCACTGTTTCACTTTCCAACAGTAATTAAAGCTCTGCAACACTGGCACAACACCTCAGCACGAACTTCAACACTTACTGCTAACCTCATGCTAACGCTAACCCAATGCTAATGCTGACCCAACATTAGCTATGTTTCCTTCCAAAGATGCGAGTTTAATGCGCAAAACTGGAATTTGCGAATAAAGCACCATTTCCCATCCAATGAGTCAAAAAGAACGAAATCATCACTTCCTGATAAACCAGCACTAAATATCACCAAGAAAAGTAGGAGAAGCCACTGAATATAATAAATTTCAAATATGATAAATGACTTGCGCTTTAGAGCGAGCAGACGAAACAAACGCAGTCACTGCTTTGAGAGGCGGATGCTGCTGTTTGGGAACTCTGTAAGATAATAATACAGAAATACTTTGAGGACAGACTTTACTCTGGCATCTCAGAACAACCAAAACTAGCATTTCAGACGCTGTGGAACGAGACTGGTTAGGGTTTTTTGATGTGCATGATGGAATTTATTCAGTAAATGTGTTTCCATCGTAGTTTACGTGCATTTTTTTCTTATCGGATAAAAAGTTTATCATACACAATTGTGCGCAAAAGTTTTTTATGCGCATTTTTAGAACTTATGTGCATCTTTTGCTTTTCCATCCAGCATCGTTTTATGCGATATTACAAAATGTGTAGAAAAATAAGCGGATGGAAACATAGATATTAATGCTAACCTAACGCCAACACAAACCTCACGCTAATGCTAACACCAACCCAACACTAATGCTAAGCGAACACTACATTGCTCTGGAGTTCACTGGCTCGTAGACTGTGGCTGTGAATTAAGTGAATTGTGAGTCACTGAGTTTGGGATGTTAGGGCACTGTGTGACGCCGCCTGTCAAACCCCAGACATGTGTTCCTGAGTTTCTACACATTACAGGTCTTTCGAATCATTCTGATGCGTCTGTGGAAGTGCAGCGGAATCACGGAGCGATAATTCACTTCTTCTCATGGGAGCTCCAGAAATCTCAGGATACAGGAGTCGGGTCGGATTCACTCAACCTTCCTAAATTTAGCTTGAAGAATTAATGAGCGATAATGAATCTCCCAATATAGAACACAGACTCACACACACACACACACACACAACGAGCAGGAAGCCTGATATTCTGCATGTTCACACTCACTGTTTAGTGGAGTTATTACAGAAACCCTTCTAAACATAACATATGAACATGGATTATGAGTGCGGAAGAGCCAGTACCTGCAGCTGATCTTCATAGAGCTTCATTGGTCCAAACTGCACCTCCGTTAACGTGCTCTGAAACGACAGTCAAGAACAAACACACATTTAGTGACCTGATCGACACCGCAGGATCTGTGGATCACGGAGCTGATGAATGTGCAGCACACGATTCCAGCATCCTCCCTGATGATGCTCAGTTACCATAGAGACCATCCCTCCACGGGACAGCATCCCAAAACAGACAACATGAGAAGGGAACGGAAACACACACACACACACACACTGCAGAGACACACATACTTTAGCATTTGATTTTTTGACATGCAGAGATCACGTGATCAAGCAGGAGACAAACGCACGCTTCACAAGATCTCACAGCTGGATTTGACTAGTCTGCAAGGTTTGTGAAATTAAATGTTCATTAGTCATTCAAAGATTTGTTTAAATGATATAAATGCGTATTTGCTGAATGCTGACGGCAAACGAGAAAGTATTTATAATGTTTGCCTTTCTATTACTAATAATATTAAAGCAATCGTTATAAAACTTAATTGTATACAGTCGTGGCCAAAAGTTTTGAGAATAACATAAATATTAGTTTTCACAAAGTTTGCTGCTAAACTGCTTTTAGATATTGGTTTCAGTTGTTCCTGTGATGTACTGAAGTATAATTACAAGCACTTCATACGTTTCAAAGGCTTTTATCGACAATTACATGACATTTATACAAAGAGTCAGTATTTGCAGTGTTGGCCGTTCTTTTTCAGGACCTCTGCAATTCGACTGGGCATGCTCTCAATCAACTTCTGGGCCAAATCCTGACTGATAGCAACCCATTCTTTCATAATCACTTCTTGGAGTTTGTCAGAATTAGTGGGTTTTTGTTTGTCCACCCGCCTCTTGAGGATTGACTGCAAGTTCTCAATGGGATTAAGATCTGGGGAGTTTCCAGGCCATGGACCCAAAATTCCAACGTTCTGGTCCCCGAGCCACTTAGTTATCACTTTTGCCTTATGGCACGGTGCTCCATCGTGCTGGAAAATGCATTGTTCTTCACCAAACTGTTGTTGGATTGTTGGAAGAAGTTGCTGTTGGAGGGTGTTTTGGTACCATTCTTTATTCATGGCTGTGTTTTTGGGCAGAATTGTGAGTGAGCCCACTCCCTTGGATGAGAAGCAACCCCACACATGAATGGTCTCAGGATGCTTTACTGTTGGCATTACACAGGACTGATGGTAGCGCTCACCTTTTCTTCTCCTGACAAGCCTTTTTCCAGATGCCCCAAACAATCGGAAAGGGGCTTCATCGGAGAATATGACTTTGCCCCAGTCCTCAGCAGTCCATTCACGATACTTTCTGCAGAAGATCAATCTGTCCCTGATGTTTTTTTTGTAGAGAAGTGGCTTCTTTGCTGGCCTTCTTGACACCAGGCCATCCTCCAAAAGTCTTGGCCTCACTGTGCGTGCAGATGCACTCACACCTGCCCGCTGCCATTCCTGAGCAAGCTCTGCACTGGAGGTGCCCTGATCCCACAGCTGAAGCAACTTTAGGAGACCAAAGTTTTGAGAATGACACAAAAACATCCTCCGAGAGCAACTTCTCCCAACCATCCAAGAACAGTTTGGTGACGAACAATGCCTTTTCCAGCATGATGGAGCACCTTGCCATAAGGCAAAAGTGATAAGTAAGTGGCCTGGGGAACAAAACATTGAAATTTTGGGTCCATGACCAGGAAACTCCCCAGAACTTAATCCTATTGAGAACTTGCAGTCAATCCTCAAGAGGCGGGTGGACAAACAAAAACCCACAAATTCTGACAAACTCCCAGCATTGATTATGTAAGAATGGGCTGCCATCAGTCAGGATGTAGCCCAGTAGTTGATTGACATCATGCCAGGACGAATTGCAGAGGTCTTGAAAAAGAAGGGTCAACACTGCAAATATTGAGTCTTTGCTTAAACTTAATGTAATTGTCAATGAAAGCCATTGGCACTTATGAAATGCTTGTAATTTTACTTCAGTATACCATAGTAACATCTGACAAAAAGATCTAAAAACACTGAAGAAGCAGACTTTGTGAAAATTAATATTTATGACATTCTCAAAACTTTTGGCCACGACTGTACATTTTAATTCCTTTGTTTAACAGTCCTATCTGGTCGTTAGACAGACTTATATCCGTATTAGACAGAACTGTTAACGACAGAGAACAAGAGGGAGAAAGTGAGCGCTGTGTGCGCCGTTCTCAGCACCGTCAAAATAAAAATCCCGCCTCTAACACATCGGCCAAACAGCAAAACTTATCGGCCGATGCAGATATTTGAAAAATGCCAAATATCGGCCGATATATCTGCCTCGGCGATATATTGGTCGACCACTGATCCTGACATACAGTATCTGATTATTACGGTCTATCGCTGCATTCCCAGATTCAATCCCACAATACAATATGGCTGTTAATTCAGAAACACTGCAGTGTGTAGCTAGCAGCATGAAAAATAAAACAGACCGTCCACTGCGTTCATGCGATTGGCTACAATGCTCAACACTTCCAAAACATGTTATAAATAGAAACCTTTGACTCTACAGAAAACACTCACAGATACATACACGAGTGTTTGAAAACAGTCATGACTCATGAGATGAAAATAGGGAGTGAAATTGGTTTACGTCTATGCAAAACTTTCACAATATACGGGTCAATGACGTGATGCTTACATTTTCTGTCAGATTGCATTTTTTCTGTTAAAAATTGGTTTAAATGCATAAAAAAAGATGTCATATATAAGAAGTACTTCTCCCACTTATGTACCAACTTTAACTTTTCAAAAAACATTAGTTATTTGTAATTTTTTTTTGTTATTCAAAGTGTCAAAACATCATGTGGTGCAACCGTCCGGCCATAACTGTTGTTTTGGAAACATCTTTGAAGTTACCCTAAATTTATTCAGATAAATTTTCTGCACTATTTGACATGATTTCCAACGTGTTTTGTAATCCTGTATAAAATTGCAAAGCATTTGTATTTATATTATTTGTATTTATAACAAAACTTTGTCTGATAATCTCCATTTCATGAAATATCATGTGGTGCGACCATCAAGAAACTACCATTTTGGGACTTTTATGTTAAAATCCATTCAAAGTTGTATCATATAACAATTTGCCAAGGATCCATAGAAGCATCAAGCAGGTTTGTAACTCTCTTTCAAATTTGGAAAAAAAAAAAATAACCTTTTTAATGGCTGGTATGTAGTTACCACATTTGGATATCATGCGGTATGACCTCAAAAAAACAATGAATATTACGTTATTTCTGAACGTTCACAGTTACGTGCCTTGCATGTGCTGATACGGTCTGCCGTTCTATCAAACATTACATAACTTCATCTTTACGTTCTTAAATTTAATGCAGATTTTAGATTGGTTAATATAACAAAGCAACAGCACTGTTTCGCGTCTCTGAGCAACATGACGGTGTTTCGTTTCGTTCCTGAATGAATCAACCGTTTAAATGATTCGGTTCAATCGCAGTGACTTAACAGTGACTGGATGCCACCTGCTGGCGATTGTAATTTCACATTTAAAGTATCTTTAAATTAAAAAAAAAAAAAATTTCAAACATCAGTATTCAACGTTTTATGTTTACAGTATTAAAACATTATATATGCATGTGTAACTGCAGGTTAAATGCAGTCATGTCCTGCATTAAGCAAAATTCAAAATTCAAATTCAAAGATGAATTTTGTTGATACTGATTTAATTTGCTTGATAACAGCCCAAATGTCTTATTATCCTAATTGACTGATTAAATGTAAGAATTTGACTCAAATAATGATGCACACTTTTAGAAAAAAATGGCTTAATTGTGAAAATGACCATAAAAAGGTAAAAATCAATTTAAACTTATTGGAAAAGATGAATTTCTATCACTGCTGTGAACTGACCACCACACAGAATATGAAGAAAATCAAAATCAGCTGTCCACGGTAGTCCTTAAGAATACCAGCACAATAACACAAGCAAAATATCGTCTAATTCTCGTTATCATAAAATTCTAGAAAATATCGAGATATAATTTTTGTTAATATTGCACACCCCTAGCTCCCAGCCTTTCTGCTCAATTAGCAGAGCTGAATGTAAAATTTAACACGGCATACACCATCCTAACCCTCGCTGAAGAGGAGCTCTCTCTCTGTGTTTAACCAAACTCAGATTAACTTCGGTGGTTTACAAAAGAAATCTGTCAGTGTTTCTTTTCATTTTCTCTCTTCTTCAGCCCTTTGCATTTCCCGCAGTAGTTACAGCTCCCTGTCACCTGACAGCGGAAAGCAGTGACTGGGTGATTGACAGCTAATATATTAACCAATCTGCATTAAAGTTAATTTATAGTTATGGTGCTTATTAATTTTTGGTGGGAGCTCCTAACTTTGTAAAGTTGGGAGCACCAGTCCTACCAAGTAAAAAAGTTAATTTCGAGCCCTGAGTCATCATGTGGTGCGACCAATAATAGCAATAACTTTATTACAGTTTTTCTGGATTGCTAACACACAATTCATGAAACAATTCACCATTTTCTCACAACTATAAACACAATCTCAAAATTACACACCAACTTGTGCAAACTTCAGACTTCCAGCTCAAAATCAAATAGTTTATTCAAAAACATGTTCTCTTTCGTCAGACTCAAACTTTGGCCTCAGATGACACACAAACCTGTCAAATACTCAGACTGCGTTCCTGTCTAGACAACACTAGTGAGATCAATTCAAAACACTGTTACAAAAACCTCCTTTTGGGAAACAGGAATCCTTTTGCTAGTCAATGTCTGTTACAGTATACAGCATAAATAAAGGGGTGCAGATACAGTAACATTCAGTAATAAACTTTAAGAAAAGTTTACTTTCATTACACGACTGTAAAGATATCTTACATCAGATGAAAAGCACTAGAAGAGAAAAGTTCAAAGACCAAACAACTGAATATAAACACACACTGGACTATACTGTCAGTTACTGAGAATGAATAAATAAATAAATAAATTCATTCATTCATTCAGCATCCTCAGACAAATTGCATTAGAGTATTGGTAGTATCCTTATTTGTTATAGCAGTTTCTTAGTCTTCTGAAAAAAGACTTCTCTGCCTCCCCTGGACCGGCGTCTCTCAGTTCTGCACAAATAGAGTAGATGTAAGGACTACTTGGCTACAAATCATTTCAACAGTAATGAGTTTGATGGTGTACAACATGTGCTACATTATTTACTGTACATAGAATAATGAAAGTTCTCTCATCTGAAGTACTGCTGCTATGTGCTGTAATTATACTGTATGTGTCAGTAGTATTGAAACCTTGTAGATGAGTCTGTAGGCCAACGTCCCTCACGGTCAGTCCATGCAGAAGAACACAGTCAACTATAGTGCTTTGTATTTCATCAGGAACAAACTACCTTTGACCTCATCCCCTTAATTTTTCTTTTCTCCTCCTATTCCTCGCTTGTCTCCCACTACCAGGATTCATTTTCCAAAACACATAATCACCTGTGCTCTTCTTCATATCATCCTGAGATTCTGTCATCAGTTTTGCTACTGAATGTTCACACAGGGATAAACATGTGCTGTTTGTGTTCATTTTTTGATGCTTGAGTTAATTATATTGTGTGTTTGTGTTTTCTGAATGAGAACATGGTTAAACCTGTGCAAAATGATGGTGTTTTTGTGTAGAGTTTTGCAGAAAATGCTGAGCAAATTGGAACATGTGTGCAAACAGGTGAAATGTGTTAAAAGTTTTGAGAAACATGTCTTTGTTTCGAGAACTGTATGTATGGTTTGGAAAAATGGGCCAAATGAATCAGTTATAGTGTGTCAGCAATCCAGAAAAACTGTAAATAAAAAATAAATTATCTTATTTCTGTGAGTGAAATATGAATCACTGCTATAGTATGCTTAAGTGAATGGTATTTTTAAAATATTTTTTTTATCAGTTTTATGCAATTTACAGAAAAAAATAAGTCTGCTAACTACAATTAAGGCGGCAACTCTGAAATTGAACAAAAATGAGATCATTATTTACAAAAACTCAAAGGAAATGCAAATACTTTGTTTCTAAACACTTTAATTACTGAGAACATCTAAAAAAAAAAATGTTAAGCATGTTAAGGAAATTAATTCATTTTAATATAAATCATGGTCGCATCACATGACATTTTTTAAAGGCTACGGCCGATTCATCTAGATGAAAAAAAAAAAACACAGACTAATTTAAAATTTTAATATGAATTTGTGTGTACACAACCTTCTTAGTGTTTGAACAACTACAAAAGATATTATTATTTTTTGTATTTTAAAATTTGCCTGTCGAAAATCTTTATACGTCAATGACCCATACACACATTTCACATCATCATCCACTTCACCCAACAAACACGAGTCTCAAGTTTCAGAAATATACAGGTGCTGGTCATATAATTAGAATATCATCAAAAAGTTGATTTATTTCACTAATTCCATTCAAAAAGTGAAACTTTTTTATTATATTACATGTATATTATATTCATTCATTACACACAGACTGATATATTTCAAATGTTTATTTCTTTTAATTGTGATGATTATAACTGACAACTAAGGAAAATCCCAAATTCAGTATCTCAGAAAATTAGAATATTACTTAAGACCAATACAAAGAAAGGATTTTTAGAAATCTTGGCCAACTGAAAAGCATGAACATGAAAAGTATGAGCATGTACAGCACTCAATACTTAGTTGGGGCTCCTTTTGCCTGAATTACTGCAGCAATGCGGCGTGGCATGGAGTCGATCAGTCTGTGGCTCTGCTCAGGTGTTATGAGAGCCCAGGTTGCTCTGATAGTGGCCTTCAGCTCTTCTGCATTGTTGGGTCTGGTGTCTCTTATCTTCCTCTTCACAATACTCCATAGATTCTCTCTGGGGTTCAGGTCAGGCGAGTTTGCTGGCCAATCAAGCTCAGTAACACTATGGTCATTAAACCAGCTTTTGGTACCTTTGGCAGTGTGGGCAGGTGCCAAGTCCTGCTGGAAAAGGAAATCAGCATCTCCATAAAGTTGGTCAGCAGCAGGAAGCATGAAGTGCTCTAAAATTTCCTGGTAGATGGCTACGTTGACTGTGGACTTCAGAAAACACAGTGGACCAACACCAGCAGATGACATGGCAGCCCAAATCATCACAGACTGTGGAAACTTCACACTGGACTTCAAGCAACATGGATTCTGTGCCTCTTCACTCTTCCTCCAGACTCTGGGACCTTGATTTCCAAATGAAATGCAAAATTTACTTTCATCTGAAAAGAGGACTTTGGAGCACTGAGCAACAGTCCAGTTCTTTTTCTCCACAGCCCAGGTAAGATATTTCTGACGTTGTCTCTGGTTCAGAAGTGGGTTGGTA
The DNA here is from genome assembly GCA_036784905.1 of Acrossocheilus fasciatus. NCBI lineage: Eukaryota > Metazoa > Chordata > Actinopteri > Cypriniformes > Cyprinidae > Acrossocheilus > Acrossocheilus fasciatus. The sequence continues at coordinate 286,899 of CM071955.1, forward strand.
GCTCTTTTCCTGAAGACGTCTGAGCGTGGTGACTCTTGATGCACTGACTCCAGCTTCAGTTCTCTCCTTGTGAAGCTCTCACAAGTGTTTGAATCAGCTTTGCTTGACTGTATTCTCAAGCTTGCAGTCATCCCTGTTGCTTGTGCACCTTTTCCTACCCAAATTCTTCCTTCCAGTCAACTTTGCATTTAATATGCTTTGATACAGCACTCTGTAAACAGCCACACCTTTCAGTAATGACCCTCTGTGACTTACCCTCTTTGTGGAGGGTGTCAATGTTCGTCTTCTGGATCATTGCCAAGTCAGCAGTCTTCCCCATTATTATGGTTTCAAAGAACAAGAGATACCCAGAGTTTATACTGTAGGGATGGTCATTTATTCAAACTCAAATGTAAATATTCTAATATTTTGAGATACTGATTTTTGACTTTCATGAGCTGTAAGCTCTAATCATCAAAATTAAAAGAAGTAAACATTTGAAATATATCAGTCTGTGTGTAACGAATGAATATAATATACAAGTTTCACTTTTTGAATGGAATTAGTGAAATAAATAAACTTTTTGATGATATTCTAATTATATGACCAGCACCTGTAGAAGTATAATGAGAAAAATCTGTAAATAAAATGAATCATCCCGAAAAACCTCCTTATTTACAACTATGTGAATTACGTGATCTCAGGACTTGCTCCAGTCATTAGCAAAACTGCAAATGAGATTAAATGACCAAAACTAGTTCAGTTATAGCGTTGTACACAAACACACTCCTGCTGCTCAGAATCACAGTCATGTGGAACAAACACGTCACATTAAACTGATTAATGTTGTTATTACATATTATTATGATAGAGCGAAGAGCGTTATCTAATACAGTGTTGTCAGTTTGACTACACAAAAAGGAACACAAATGTTCGGATGTTTTCATGTGTCTGCGATCAGTTGCACAAACTAACGTGAATCTGAAAATCATCCGAATGACTTTACAGGTAATTTACACACAAATTCATTCATAAAGGAGTGTGTTGATTAGACATGACGGACAGAATCAAATCAGCTGTGAATTCACTAAATAACACACACACACACACTTTCAGTGGAGTTAAACAAAGACCTGTGTGTGTTATAGTGTGTGTGTGTGTGTGTGTGTCCTGCTCTTGGACAGTGACACTGTGGCCTCATTTATAATAAGATTAGTAAACCGTCATGAGCTCGCACACATCTCACGCAAGCACTCCATCTGAAGCTCGTCTGATAGGAAGAACTTCCTTTGTTAACTTTTATTCCTTTCATTCAGCTGCTGCAATGCTATTGGCCAAGCTAGTGTTACATCCGCCCCCTTTTCCAGTGCAAACATTGGCAGAGACGGAGCTAAACAAGCTCCACTCACATTCATTCACTCTTTCATCCAGACCGAGTCTGATCAGTGATTTCTTCAGCCGTTGAGCTCATGACAGGAGCTGCATCCTGCAGCCGGTTAGTTGGTCAGTCAGTTACTTAGAAACCAATTAAAGAGCAAACTAAAAGTGTGACGGTGAGCAACAGGTCTGCAGAGAGCTGCTCAATCGCTGTCAAACCCTGAAGCAGCACACAGATCCTCGCTCATCTGCACGCCTGAAAACCTCAAACGTGACCAGACGGATCCATGTGAAACCAGCAAAGAAACGGCACACACTCAGTGACACAGACCTACACACACTGCATCCTGTCTGCACACACACACACACACACACACACACACACACTGCAGCAGTGGCTTTCCACTGAAGTGAATAACAGGAAAGTGGATGACATTGTTGAGAGGGCAGACGTCAGCGTGAGAGATATAGAGGGCAAACTGCTTCCTCACGGCTCACTTCAGGGAGCAGCGCTGGGGACGAGACACACACACACACACACACACACACACACACGTGCACAGACTACAGGTACAGAGAGCCGCTCACACCTCGGGTGTCTCCTGACAGTCATGTGTGGAAAAACACGTCTTCTGTTCCACAGGGAATAATAATGCGACAGCAAACAACATCTGATAACACACCAGAGTTTACCAACATAACCAGACTAAACGAGCTCTGAGACACAAACACTGCGCCAGGGTTCGCTTGACTTGTTTACAGGTACAGTCGCTCGGAGTTCAAGTTACTGCAGGTCAGTTTAAGGTTTGGGTTAGTTAGGTTAAAACACAGTTTTAATCGTTAGAGTTCAAAGGTTAGCTATAGTCAGCTGCATTACATGTTTAGGCTGAACACAAACGGCTCGTCTCGTTCACTCATGAGCGACGCTGTGCAGCTGAAGGGACACACACACACACACACACACACACACAGGACACACACACACAGGACACACACACACACTGGAAACATGACGTCAGAAAGACGCAGCAACAGATCCAAGACACAGGAGACTCTGGAGATAGGAATGTAACGATTCACTCAACTCACGATTTGATTCACGATTTTTTTTCACGAGATTTAAGACAAATTATAAATTAAATGCATCCTTTTATTATTGCTCGGACAAAATGCTGCACGTTTTTGTGAAATTGAAATATAACACTATAATAATTTAGCTACTAATATAGCACTTGCATGCTGTAGCTCTTTTGTTGGTTTAGATTGCTTCTATTGTCCTCATTTTTAAGTCGCTTTGGATAAAAGCATCTGCTGTAAAACGTAAATATAATGTAAACGTAAATAAAAAAACTAAATTTAAGTTTTAAAAATGAACCCCAAATCAAAGTAACAAATAAAAGAAATCCATTTAAAATGAGAGGCAACCACTGCATTTTAATCACGATCCAAACAAAGATGCTGCATACATGCAACATGAGCAGTTTTTAATCTAAATTAGATTGTATAATTTTTAAATTTGAAGCAAAAACAGAATGGTCTGACTTCAGTTTTGTGAAACTATGCATAAAAAATATCTGCATGAAACAGAAACAGCAGACGAGCTGAATGAGACGCAGATTCGGTCTCTGCCAGCAGGTGGCGCTTCAGGCGTTTCCTTGGTCCGCTGTAAACAGAGTCGCTGCACTTATGAACGTTAATATGCATAGAGCTGTGACGGTAGCCATGACAACCGCATCACCGCGATGGTCGGTTGTCAGCGTGGTTGTCTATTGCCACCGGCTGTAGTGCACGTGACGTCACACTCTATTACAAGCATAATACAAAAGTTTTGTATACAAGTGTAATAATATACAGTTGCAGATTGTTTTATTTAGACTGTAAATCTATGCTAATTCACAAATTACCTAGTGAACCACATCTAGTGTAGACAGCATCACTGATTATAATGGGCTCTCGCCGCGCCGCTCGCGTGAGGTAGACAGGGTGTATTTAACTTTAAGGCTACTTTCCTATTTAACTGTATTATTTCTTTGATATTTATTTTAGTGTTTTGCAGGCTGAGTGTTCACTGACGGAAGTGCTAAAGTAAACACACACATTTGTTAATAGATGATTGAGCCTCATTTATTTATTATTGCGATTCAGAATTATATATATATATAAATATAAAGAACACCGCGCCACCGGCGGTAGTTCATCCATTACCACCGCGGTGGTCAAAATCTCACCGTCACAGCCCTAAATATGCATTATACAGAGGCAAGATGAAAAGAAAAATACCATCTAAACGTTTGTAAAGACAGTAAGCTCCCCTCAGACATACTTTCATATAAACGCCTACCCCTAATTGAATCGTGATTTGTTTAGCATCTCAACCGATTTGAATCGTCACATATCGGTTTTCAACCGGCTCGCGGTTAATCGTTACATCCCTATTTGGAGACGCTTAAACACAACAAATCTGTGTGTGTGTGTGTGTGTGTGTGTGTGTGTAGGCAAAAAAGTATGCCAGAAAACAGAGTATGAGTGAATGTGTGTGAGAGCAGTGATGAAGGTCCTCCTCCTCCTCATTCAGTGAATACTCTCTCTCTCTCTCTCTCTCTCCAGGTATTTTTGTCCTGATCCAGATTAGCACTCAATCCTGCTAAAGCCGAGCCGCTCTCAGCTCCACTGACACACGGGACACTGTGTCGTTCTCTGACACACACACACACACACACACACACACACACAGAAGTGTTTCCCCTGCCATTATATTAGGGGGGCACCCCGCCAGGTATCCAGTCATAAAAATGGAATTTACTGTATAACACAGAATGTCACGGAATTTGACAAACTTTAAATGAATTAATCAAAAGTAGGTGATAAATATGGACTAGTATCTGTAAATATTAAGCCACAAAAAGACTATTTAAATATGAATCCTGCATGTTCTGCGTGTCTTGGGGTTAGGGTGTCTTTGATGAGAAAAAATAAAACATTTCATAGGGCCCTAAGCATGTAGGTTTTTAATTTTTTTTACTTTGAATAAATTGATGTGAAATTGTATAAGTTTTATGATTTTAATTAATTAGACCAGCTTTTTGATTAATAAAATCTAATTTAACAATTAAGAAGGAGTCCAGAAAAATTAAAACAGAAAAAAGCGGAATTTGGAAAAAAAAAAAAACATAAAATGGATTTCATAGGACCCTACACAGGTGACTACTAGAGCCACACTCCGCCGAGCACTCACACACTCCAGCTCTCACACACACACACACACACACACACACACACACGTTCGTTTTTGTGAAAAGTGGGGACTCTCCATAGGCGTAATGGTTTTTATACTGTACTTACTGTATGTGCTATTGTCCTACACCAACCCTACACCTAAACCTACCCCTTACAGGAGACTCTGTGCATTTCATCTTTCCCCCAAAAAAACTAATTCTGTGTGATTTATAAGTGTTTTGAAAAGTGGGGACATGGGTCAATGTCCTGAGATGTCACCTTCACCTTGTAATACCTGTCATACCCTCGTCATTATACACATCTATGTCCTGACTTTTCACAAAAACGCGTACACACTCACACACACACACGTTTGTATTTCTATACTTGTGAGGACTTTCATAGACTTCTATTGTTTTCATACTGACCTAACAATATTTTCTATTGTCCTACACCAACCCTACCCCTAAACCTACCCCTTACAGAAACCTTTTTGCGTTTTTACATTTTGAGAAACTTCATTCAGTATTTTTAATAATTTATTTCCCTTGTGAGGACCGGCCAAATGTCCTCACAAAGTCAAAAATATCAGGTTTTACCATCCTTGTGGAGACATCTGGTCCTCACAAGTATAGCTAAACACGCCCACACACACACACACACACACACACACACACACACACACACACACACACACACACACACAGTGTGGAACTCTGGATGAGCACAAGCGGCTGATTCTCTATGAACGCTGGTGGGACAAACAGAGTCAAACAGTCAGAGACGCGGTCAGTCGGAGGAAACCCTGGTGATGCAGGGACACAGTGAGACGCACAGCAGGGCCGATACAGACTCGTGACTGAAGTACAACACGTTCAGCGTCTCTGTGTGAATGAGCGACGCACTACACACACCAAAATAAAAGCTCTGTTTAACCTGGAGAAATTATAATGGAAATAAATTACTGTTTTAAAATTTCTAAAGCCTTAACAATAATAATTAATTAAAAATATTTAAGGAATGTCACACAATCAGGAGATTTTGTTCATCTGTTGTAATTTCTGCAGTAAATCTCTGCTGTATGGCACTGTGTTATAAAAGACTTTGAGCAACACTTCATCTTAGACCTGTTCTGCATCTACATACTATACTGTGCTCATAATAATTACAACAGCTGAGTAATCACTAGGTACTAACCCTGAACCTATCCCTAAATCTAACTTTAACCTGTGCACTTACCTTATATTACCCAGTACCTTCTTAGGTAAGTAAGTACACTGTAAGTACATGTAAGTGCACAGAACTAAATTAAGCGCAACCTGAATCTGTCATCAAGGAATCATATTTTAATTTAATTAGACATGTTGTTTTGATTATTAAAGTTTTATTACATCATTAAAATAGATATGTATTTTAATTATCTACCTCCCCCCCCAAAATAAAATAAAATAAAAAAATAAAAAGCACAGCATTTAGAAAAAAATACAATAGGATTTGGGGGAAATATAAACATAGTACACAGAAATAGTAAAAGATGCTCTCAGGTAAATGTATTATACCAAAATGATACTCAGGAAACAAACAGAAGACGACACAAACAGTAGCAGCGCAAGAAACACAGCGGTGTCTGACTACAGCGAACACGCGTGTGAGCCACAGGGGCTGCTGGGAATGATGATGATGATGTCACTTCCCCCCAGGAAGAAAAGCTAATGCACATTGTCAGCTCGGCTCGTCCCTGTGCTGCACTACTTCCTGTCTGTGACGTTCAGATCAGCACAAACTACACATCAGTCACACACACAAACACCTGTCAATCATCTGATGACAAAACACACACACACACACACACACACATCCAAAGAGGGGCTTCACACTGAGACGAGAGTCAAACACAAACCAACCACTGCAAGTTTACAGTGAAATACACACACACAGATCAAGATGGATTTGACTTTCAATCATACAAAAACTTTGTCCCTTAAGTAACACTCTCTCACACACACACACACACACACACACACACACACACACACACACACACACACACACACACACACACACTCTGGCTGAATCCGGTATTGAGGGTTACAAGCACAGAACAGTGGAGCCTCAGCCAAGGCCAGATAAACCACTAACCCTATATCAGCACCGCACACACACACACACACACAAACACAAATACATTAATACACAAAGAGGAATGTGTTGTGAGACATGAGAAAACCATCGTCAGACCTTGTACTTGAGTCTTATCATGGACAGAAAGTCACACAGATGCTGCTGCGCCCTTGATTAACACACACACACACACACACACACACACACACACACACACACACACACTCCCATCAGAACAGCTGACTGATGGATAAGTAAATGAATCAGCAGCATCATCTCTGTTCAGACGGTGTGTGTGTATTAAAGCACAGTAAATCTGCATGAGCCTGCTGTGTCCTGTGAGCGTTATCATTAGCAGCAGCATCACTATTATTAGCACCAAAAATACCGCTACCTAAATGGTTCACATATGGATCGTCATCTTCGAACTTTAAACTATGAGGACGGAGAATTTTTTTTCTAAACATGTATTTGAATAGTTTTGGAAGATTCTGATATTATAATAGAACATGTTTTTTGTTGTTCATGTAGCAGCGTTATCAAACACCACGAGTGTCTACAGTAAACTGTCAATGTACTGTCTGTTATATGAATATAGATTTTTTTCACGCATTATTTTTGACACTGATTTCATGCCTTATACTATGAACATCCTAAATGGTAAAAAACAACAACAACAACAAAAAAAACATAAAAACTACAATTTAAACTTTACAGCTCAAATAATAAAAAGTTTGACAATAACAAAAAGTTTAATAAAATTTTAAACCTCAGTGATACAAACATAAAGCGTCGTTGTGTTACGGGCGTCCCGAGTTCGATCCCGCTTCACTTCCGGTCTACTCTACACTTTCTGTTAACAATAAAGGCAAAAAATTCTAAAAATAAATAAATCTTTAAAAAGCAGATTATAAACCTCATTCATTTCAGCCCAATGCGTTTGCAGGCATATTAAGATTAAAGCCAGATATTTTCTTCCATGCTGTAACAGATAAACTGTAGGGCGGGACTTGGATTGCGTAAAAAAAAAAAAAAAGAATAATAATAATCAGGTCACAAAACGGTTAAACAAAGAAACATGCATGGATGAATCTTTCATATACAACATGCATTTAGAAAACAGAACGCTGGAACTAATGAAGCAATTAAGATGAAAACTGTGAATATGAGTAAAAAACACAGATGAAGAGATCTACTGAGCACCTGTTCATCACGCTATACTCATGCATACTAGCGGTCTCTAGTGTGCGCGTCCAGTCATTCAGTCCAAATCTGACAGCTCCATCACATTCATCAGAAAGTACACACGTGCATTAAACTAACAGCAGGCTTTGTTTTTGTACATTCGGTTTTCTAGTACAGTACATACTATAGTCTGTATCAAATAACTGCTTCCACAGACAGACACAAGAGCACCAAACACACACACGTCAGTGTGACATTATCAGCAGCCAACACATGATGAGTTTCCAAACACTCGCTGTCTGTCGCACTCAGTATGCGACACTAGCGCGAGTATGCAGCGCACGGAACCAGACGCGAGCTCCGGCTGTAGTTCACGTCCAGGAGCCGCTTTAAAGGGTTCAAATCCAGGAGAAATGAACAAAGCTGCAAGACTTTTTCTTCTGTGGAGAAATTCTGAGAAATGTGTGTCAGTCACCGAGCTCCACAGAAGAAATGAAGTCTCATTCAGTGGCCTACGTTACGTGATGACGGTTTCTCTGAGAACTGTGTCTCTCTCACACACACACACACACACACACACACACACACACTCACCTGACAGGCGTTGCTGGGCTTGATGTGGCCCGGCTGAGGGCAGTTCTGCTGCGGCGAGTCCTCGGACTCTTTCCCGCTGTGATAAACCACCCGATCGGAGATGTGGATGCTGGAGGCGCAGCCCATCATTCAGCCGCGACGCGACGCGACGCCCCGCTCCGCTCCGCTCGTTCTGCGCTAATAGGAATGTTTCTCTGTCAGATCATCCAGACGATCGGATCGATCGGATCTATCGAGTCTCTCTGGATCAAACAGAAGCTCCGCTCATGGTGCTCCCGCCGCCGCCTCTGCGCTTCACTGGCGCCCGTTACTCCTCATCCTCGCGGTCGGTCCGCGCGCGAACTTCGCCTCTTTTCTGGCGGATTCTGGCTCCGGTTCGGTTCACGCGACGGTTTCGTCCATTCGCGCGTTTATTCTCCTTCGACAGGCGCGAAACACACGCGATCGCTCCGCGCGGCCTCAGCGTCAGTCATTGGGAGCGAACCGGCGCGTTGATTCCGCTCCCCATCAACAGGCTGCAATCTGGCCCTGACGCGCCGCGGGACGCGCGATCCAGCATCTATGACATCAAACGGGCCGTTAGATGAAACTCCGGAGCAGCGCGTCAACGCGGAGCTCGCCAAAGAGCAGCTGTCAATCAAGGGCCTACGATTCTGCCTCTGTTTGACGCGGGCGGATGAAGAAAACGGACGGACGGCCGCCGGGTGACAGAAGACGAGGCGTTTGCGCGTCGCGAGTTTCCTGACGAGGAATAACGCGCGTCGAGAACATCAGCGGCGCGAATGTGACAGCGGCGGATCCAATAAAAGCACGCGCACGGATTGACCTACAGCCTCGAATGACGTCAATGCAAATGAGCTGCGGCGAGCCAATGAGCGGCCGCTTGCTCGCAGAGGGGCGGGGCTCGCGCGGGGAGGGAACTTTAAAAGCGCGTCGCGTGAAGAAATGTGCTGAAGTGAGGAAAATACTGTTAAAACCCATCATTTTCTGCTCAACAGATTTACATTATTAATCTGTTAATTATCTTAGCAAAGTTGTATAGACGTAAGTCAAAAGAAACCACCATATATTACATTTTGTAACACTGATCTTATACTTTGAAACCCTTTTTAATATGAGATCACAAAATAAGAAGCTTCCAAAAACAATACAAATTCTAAAGCTTTTCAAAATTATGTAACTGCCCTAATGTATGGAACTTTTTTTTTTTTAATCCTGGTATTATCATTTTATTTTATTTTTCATGTATGTTTGTGCTGATTTTGTGTTTTCTCTTGTTGTTCTGTGTTGCTGTGATGGAACTGAATAAAGCACAATACAGCCGTGCACAGCTTCTATGAAGCAGAAGGCCACATGCTTGTGTCTTTTAAATAACTCAATTACTTAAAGTTACTTTATTGGCTTTTAAGCACTTTATGTAGATCTCCATGTTTGTACAAAATCTAAAAGCTGTGTCAAAAATGAGTTATTAAACATGAGCCCTCTGATAAATCTGTACTCTGGGATATTTATCCTTTTTTTAAACTTTGCAGAACTATTGCTATCTTATATTTGGATTTCATGAACTAAAAATACACAAAATTGGAAAGGACTGATGAAAACAAGCTCTTGCTGCTCAGATGTGCGGCTCCTGGCTGTGTTTTTATGTTAAAGAAAAGAGCATCTCAATACAGTTTTTTGTTTTCTTTTTGAGAGCAAATGAAGATGAGCTCCGATGAATTCAGATTTGATTCAGGGTTGGAGATGCAGATGTCAGCTACAATAAAATCATATGATCCGTATTATTCAGATGGGTGTTTATTGTGTATGGTTTGGTGAAGTGAGTCTGCAGCTATCAGACGGTCAATGATTAACACTCTCTCACACACACACACACACACACACACACACACACACACACACACACACACGTGAATGAATCAGGTTTGCAGATCAATAACACATGACTCCAGCGCACTTTTCAATCAGCCTTCATCACTAATTTGAAAAATGTTGTCAGTGCATTGAGAGGATGATGAATATGTGCAGTACAGTAAGAAACCAGGAGAAGGAGCTGCTCTGCGGCACACAAGGGTTGTGGTTCAACCACTGCTTTGTTCTTTTGATCATGAAGTTTCATAAAGCGCAAAT
>CM071955.1:305000-340000 GCA_036784905.1 Acrossocheilus fasciatus
AATGCATTACATAAGACTCTCATCACTCTCACACACACACACACACACACACACACACACACACACACACACACACTCACACACACACACACACACACACACACACACACACACACACACACACACACACACTCACACACACACACACACACACACACACACACACACACACACACACACACACACACTCACACACACACACACACACACACACACACACACACACACACACATGTGGCATTACTCTGTAAAGATCCGTGTAAACGCGCGATATTCACCATAGCGCCGATCAGATGAGCGGCTTCTGCTCCGCGGCTCCCTCCTCTCAGGCATCTCACACGCAGCATGTTGTTCTGGTTCTGGTTCTGGTTCTGCACAGAAGCTCTCAGGCATGCAGCAGCAGTTCTGATCCGGGGAAGTAGGAGAGGCGCCGCGGGGACGCGCTTTTATAGTGCGCGCGGCAGATGGCAAGGGTCGCGGAGCGAAATTCTTGAAGCAACGTGACATGAGAGAAACTCCAGCAGGAGAAGAATCCCTGACCGCAGCACATTCTTATCGCTATCGCGTCTGAGCTGCGGTAAAATGACGCAACGCTCGATCCGCCGACGCCACGCGGTGCTTTCGCTACTGTAATTACTGTAACCAGCTGCTGGATGATGATAATAATAATAATATTGACTTTTATACGTGAAGGAAGACAAACGTAAGAAGCAAGGAAGCTATAAAAGTAAAAAAATAAGTAAAAGAACGAATGAAAATGCAATTTAAACGATTAAAAGAGTTAAATGGCTTTAGATTAGATTCGGGCAAAGCTGTGTCCTCCTTACAAACCGACCGACTATAAACATGATGAAGGATCAGAATGACCAGCTCTGACAGACTCAGGGTCACTTCAGGGTTTTGCACATATCGACATGTATTTGTTCTGGAGACCTCAGCGAGAAGCGCATCACTGCAGGTCAATGCGAGAAAAACACGAGAAAAACACCAGAATATCGATCAGCTTTCCAGACAGAGAAGAGGACAACATATGGAGTAATATTTCTGAGGTGAAAAAAAACATTATTCTGAAGCTTGCATCAAAGATTCCAATAACGCGGGTCTATGTCTAATGACAATATTAAAACCTTTATCAGTCTTAATGCCAGGCAACAAACAAGCATATAATTACCAGGTTTATAATTCATGTGCATCTGCGTAAAATGCTCATTTAAAACAAGGGATCTTGCTGACCAAGAAGAAAATATAACCCTCTATGCTATGAATTTTTATTTTGGATGGAAAAAAATATTTCATCCCATTTTTTGGGAGCTTGGGGTCCCTGATAATATATTGATTATAAAATGTGCTATAAAGGTACTGAAACACCAAGGGTTCTTTATATATGTGGAACATGGAAAACAAGCAATATAAGCATTAATATAAGCACCGGTTCCAACTAAATCAAATAAACTAATAAATCTAATATATTACGAATTACAAATAACACCTCATGTATAAATGTTTCTCGCATTTCATATACACATATAAGAGAGAGAGAGAGAGAAACATACATTCCCCATCATTCTCTGTGGCATAATAATAATAATAATAATACTGCACATTCTTTGAGTTTTCTGAGCTTGTAAAAACTTCCCAGGAGGACATGAATGCATCATATTCTTGATTATGCATCTGAGCACATCTCCACGCTTTAGCATGATATTGCCTGAACAAAAGGCAACAAACAAAAAAACACAGTTTTAGTATATAAATAAAAATAAAATAAGTCTTTCAACAATCAAACATACTTCTTTACATATTAATGCACATGCATATATATATATATAATAAAGTTATTTAAATTTAAACATGTTAGAAAGTGATGTTTATCTTACCAATATTTGGCTTTGCTTCCACACCCCCCAGAAAGGCCACACCCACTTTAGACCCTCATGTCATTAAACAGAGATGTCAGGTGATATTATATATGTATATTTTTTATTTAAAAAATTAAAGGGACAGTGAGAGGTTCAAAAAGGCAGTTTGCTGCCTGAGGGATAAATAATAAAAAGTAGTTTATGTACTGTGAGCCAGAGGTTATTGGCGGTAAGGAGGCTATGAGCAACAGCATATTAGGTTCTTAAATTTTTGCAAAGAAATTATAAATTGTTCAAAGCTTGAGTGTGTAATTTCTGCGCGAGCGGAGAGAACTGCACAAATGCACGTTCCTTTCCGAATCCCCGTCAGCCAATGAGCGAACGAACCCTTAGCCACGCCCCCGACTCACGCCATTGGTCGAGCCAAGGCTGTGGTGCAGGACTTGATCGCTCAAAACAAATAACAGTGTTGTTTTAGCGCCAAAAAGACAGTAGCTATGTTTCCATCCAGTTACGAATTACAATTATGCGCAAAATTGGAATATTGCATAAAACATTTGTGAATAAAGCACCATTTCCATCCAGTGAGCTGAAGAGAACAAAATCATCACTACCTGATTAACCTGCGCTAAACATTATGAAGAAAAATTAATTTGCTGCAGTACAGTAGAAGGCACTGTATATAATCCCGAGCTTCAGAAGGCGTAGACGAAACTCAGTCATGTTATCTTATTTTCGGAGCCTGCGGGTTTGTTATAGAAGCACTTTGGCGAGACTTTGCTCAAGACAAAACTAGTATTTCAGATGCTGTGCAATGAGATCGGTCTGTTGATTAGTCCAGACTCTTATTCTGTAAAACTGTCTCCATCGCAGTTTATACGCATGTTTTCTTACCAGATGAGAATTTATTCTACTTTGTTTTTTTTATGCGCATTTTTAGAATTTATGCACATCTTGGCATTTCCATCCAGCGTTTTTAATGCGATATCCCAAAATGCACATAAAAATAGGTGGATGGAATTTGTTTTCTGCAAAATTAACTATAGCTATTCTGAACTTTTTTTAAGACCTAAAAACTGAAATGCTTCAGCTGTCCAAATCTGTGTTTTTTTTCTTTCAGTGTTAAAGTTACAGCAGCCTTTTTAAATGTGCAACAATACATCTCCAGCTCACAGAGCCCTTCATCACCAACACCAAACACAGTACAAGATTTAAATAAACTAACTGGATGTTACTGAAGGTAGGGTGGCTCGTATGCGATGGACTACTGCTTAACTTAACAAAGCTTAGTCAGATTTGACTGTCAGGACAAGCAGAGAGCAGATGTGGTAGAGAAACTGAAGAGTAGGCCTGTCATTTAAAGAACTAAGTTTGTCATGAAAGATATCAATGACAGAAAAACAAGAAGGCAACAGAATCGACTGATTTTCCCTGAAACTGACAGTAAGAGAGAAGGAAAACTGGTAATTCCACATTGAAAAGCATTACGACATGTGCGTTTATAAAGCGTGTCTTTTGTTATGTGCGGGACACTCGACAAATGAATGAATGCGAGTCGTTTCAGCAGAGATCAAAAGTCCTGGAGCCCTCGGCTGTTTGAGTCGATGTGTGTATTGAGCTGAACCCTGGACCTCGTGAATGAGCTTCAGTCCTCCAGCACTCGGCCAGAGTTCACACGCATCTTTTGAAGTGTCATGAAACCCTGTTTCAGGTCTCTCACACCTTAGATTCCAGAAACGGGTGTGTAACGCCCAACATTAAAGCCGTAATGAGGGAATGCGCCCATGGCCGTAGCCAGGCTTTGAAAATTAGTGAGGTCCGGATGGGGGGATGGTTGGGGGGGAGATTGGATGCTATAATAACCTCTTATTACAGAATTGTGCTATAATAACCCCTATATATACAACTCATTATACACTATTAACACTTTAAAATAGACACATTTTTGTAAAAGAAAGATATTTTCTCTGTTTTGGAGGGATTTTAATTTTTAAATCATACCCTATTTATTGCATCAAAATTTGTTAATACTTTTCTATAGTTATGGGGTGGATAATTTTATCAGTTTATTATTCATGCAACAATACTGTTATGGTTTTTATTTATAACCATTGCTGTGTAGCTGATAACTTTGTCTAGTGCTCTTATGAATGTTTATAGCATGATTTGTGAAAATTTAACTACTATGAATGGCTCGGCATATACTTCTTCATAGTGTTTGCATATTTCATTTCATTCTGTAACCTACTTTTTCTACAGATCTCTGCACTAGTGTTAAATGCTACTGTTTTTGACAGCGTTGATAACGTTTCTGACAGATATGATTTTTTTTTTTTTTTTTTTTGCATTTCCCTTATCTAATGTCGTAGGGTAGGGCTTATGTCAGAAATGGGCTTTTTTGATTACTGGTGATTACGGCGATGCAGTGTTGCCAGATATTGCTATTAAGATGAGCAAAAGCCCATCAGTAAATAAAAATAAACCGAATATATTACAAATCTTTTGCAAATAAGATAAGATAAAGATATCGCTGACCCTAAACCGCAACGTCCTACATTATTAACTTTCTAAAGTGTCAATTTAAGTGGAAAAGACAAGTGAAAAACGCGCAATAGCTGGATCTGGCAACACTGCGCTCGTGTCCTCACTCGCAACTCTCTCAAGCCTCGTTCACTCCGCCAGCGTCTCGATCATTTTCATACCACGGACGCTAAACATTCTTGCAAACTGTCTAAACTGAATTATACATACAGGCATATGAGGAGTTTAATAGCAAATTGGTCATTCAGAGAACAAATTTTATTTTTGAACATTAAAAATTGACCGAGGTTCGGACCTCGGTGACCTCGGCTACGGGCCTGAATGCGCCGTGTCCACGGTCACTGCACAGACAACAACACAGAAGGACAAATCTGTATGTTTTACAGCTGACTGTAAAGATAACAAACAAACATCAGTTGTTTTGAATCTGATGTTTTTAAAACAAACATTATCGTTTTGAATGAATATCCTAATCAATGAATAAAGAATAAACAAGCCCCATTTCTGAAAACAATCCTGAGCCAACCGTTGAGATCAACCTTAAAATGCACACCTGTATGTTTCAGCTGTTTACAATGAGTTAAACAGAAAAATGCTTGATCAAATTCTGCTGGAAATCAGTTTGAAATAATTGTCATTGTTCAGCTCCATTCAGTTTAGTGTTGATTCACTTCAGTTCAATAATTGTGTGAAGCTCATTTAAGTTCATTTCAGCAGCTCTACAGAAGACGCCATTCAGCTTAATTCAGATCAAGGCTGTGCTCATCTGATAGTGTCCGTACAGTTAAATCAATAATAATACTAAATATATACATATTAGTCAAGGCAGAGTACAAAAGTGCACTGAACACGACTCATCGAACCGCAAACACTCAAGAAGTAGGTCACTCGATGAGCTCGGCTGATTTAGTATTCATTTTCTTGAAATATTGGCCTCTATCAGTGCCACGTGGTGTTTGTACAGTAGGGTTTCCAGTAAGAAACCGTGGGTTTCCCTCTAACAGCTTCCACAAGCTCGCGCTGGACCGAGACTCAGATGTGCGACTGACTGGCCCTCACTTGACTTGCTTTATTGCAGATAGTGATTAGCAGCAGCGTAAATCACGATTGATGACTCAAGATCTAATTCACCTATTTTCTAAATCCACTGTACAGAAAGGAAACGTTATCGGCGCAGGTCTCCTCCCTCCTCCATATCGCTGTAACCTTGTGAAGTTCGTCCTGCTCTAGCTCTTCAAACACACGGCTGGCCCACAGCTCTCGCTCCTGCAGTGCATGCTGGGAATCAGGACTCTGTAAATACATTTTCCACTCATACAGCCATCTGCCGTGAGCGCGTGGGAGCGGGATGTCACAATTATTTGCTGAATGAAGCTCAACCTGTGTTTTGATAGCGAGAGGTCACTGGGTTTGATTTATCAGCTGGAGTAAAACAGCTGCTATCAAGAGTCACTCAGAGCGCTGATAGCGACGCTTGTCTTGACACGACTCCTCGTTCAGAAAGCTCTGGAAATGATGCAACAGCTCTGGGAATCCACCGCGGATCTGGCACTGGACCCAGCTGCTTATGTAAAAGCAAAACATGTCAAACGTTTATGCAGAACCAGACAGCCATAGAGTGATGATTGAAATATGACATCACGCACACTAAATATCAGCTTTAAATCACTGACTTCAGACTGTTTAATGCTTGCTCTTACAGAGCTAGAGGCGTTGACTCTGTGGTTTGAGTACGTCCGGCACTGATAAGAGTTTACAAGCGTCCCTGTTCTTCCAACACAACTCAAAATAAAACAAGATTCCTGAAGGAAACGCTCGTCAAAGCGAATGTCATTCACCTTGTAATTGGCCCTGGATGGCATGTTTTGTGCTGACTGACTATAGTGTGAGCAAATCACGGGTGTGTTTTAATGAACAGAAGAACACTAGTCCACTAGTTTGTGATTTCATTTCTACTACATTTGCAGAAATAGCCAATGAACGAATCAGTGAACAAACTTTTTTTGTTCTTGAGATGAGTCCAAACCCCCAGTACTATACAGTATATTTACAGTGGACTCATACAGTCCAGTTTCAGGACAAATGACTGTTTTTTTTTCTTTCATTTGCAAGCATTGTTCAATACTGAAGCCACATTTTCAGAACTGTTCCTACAGTCTGCATTACTAACACCAATCTCAGCTGATCACCTCCAGAACTCACTCAGACCAACAAAACACTTCATACAGGTCTCAAAATAAGCTTGTTTCATCATAACTCTCATTCAGAAAACATACATTTCATTCATAACACGCCGATCTAAAAAACACTAAAAACAGGGAGCATTACATAATCGATGAACTTTAACCTTTCAAGTTTGAAGTATTTCATCATAGGATAAGAATAACATCTTTTCATCTTACTGACTGTATTACAGCACAAAGAATGAAGGAGAGAATCAGCATTTCCCCCTATTTCTTTATATACCAAAAACAAAAACCCATCAACATTTACTTAAATAAATAAAAATAAAACCACATAAAATACATATAAAAAGTTGAGAGAAATATTCATATAAAATAATAATAATAAAAATAAATTCTAAAGTAATAATTACAAAAGTAAAAACAAAAAACCCCATCATCAGTCTGTAATGAGGTGTGTGTGCAGTACTGAGTCCAGCTGCTGCAGGAGTGTGTGTGTGTGTGTGTGTGTGTGTGTGTGTGTGTGTGCAGTACTGAGTCCAGCTGCTGCAGGAGTGTGTGTGTGTGTGTGTGTGTGTGTGTGTGCAGTACTGAGTCCAGCTGCTGCAGGAGTGTGTGTGTGTGTGTGTGTGTGTGTGTGTGTGTGTGTGTGTGTGTGTGTGTGTGTGTGTGTGTGTGTGCAGTACTGAGTCCAGCTGCTGCAGGAGTGTGTGTGTGTGTGTGTGTGTGTGTGTGTGTGTGTGTGTGTGTGTGTGTGTGTGTGTGTGTGTGTGTGTGTGTGTGTGTGTGTGTGTGTGTGTGTGTGTTCTCTCTCTGTGCTGATGTCGGTGTTCTCTGGGTTTCTCCCTCAATCCAGAGACACACGGGACAGCTGAACTGAGACTGTAGTGAGTGTGAATATGAATGTGTGTTATGGACTGGACATCTGTCCAGGGGCTTGTCCTGCCGATGACCCAAAGGCTCCAGCCTCCTGACCCTACACAGGACAAGCGCTGGGAAGATGTGTGGAGTAGATGGATGGATGTATTGTAAAATGTCCAGTGTTTTGCAGGTCGTGGAGTATGAATGACAAAAGTGTTTGTGGATTTTGACAAATGTGGTCACTGTATTGCTGAATGTGTGATCAGTTTTTAAAATGTGGCTTTAGTATTCAAGCATTGGCTTGTTAGTGATTGAAAAAAACTGTAAGAACCGTTTCTTTAGAGCAGGGGTCGCCAGATCCGGACCTCGAGGAAATAAATAAATAAATGGCAAACACTAATTTCTAATAGAATCCAATTTATATCAAGCACACCAAGGTCAGTTAAATTTGGGGATGGAAAGATAAGAATTGCGATTCAATTTCAAAAGGCTATTATTTTACTGAATAAATATGAGCACTGCTCATTTCAAAGTCCGGTGCTGCACTGCTTTGTGTGCAGCCATTCCCAGAGAAACTGCTTTATATCCGCTGTTCCTGGCAGAGAATGAATGTGCATTTTCAATAAGCTCTGCTGTTTTTGTTCAGACCAATGAGAAAAATCAACCCATGTTTTTTCGCAGCAAACACGCAGAGTTGTAAATGTGAACTGGTGGATCGACAAGAAGATAATGTGTTATAAATATGTAAGCAATTAAGACAGTAAAATATATTTATATGGTATTTAATTAATATAATTATTAATTGATAATAATTGTTTAAATTAATATAATAATTGATGCTTCTGACTCCATTTTAAAAAAAAAAAAAAGGTTTTAAGGCTGAAATTTGAAGTTTATCATTTTATAAACTTTTTGTTTTTGGGAAAATCTGTATCTGAACTCTAAATCATGTTATTTAACAGTGATTTTTATTTGTGCAGGTATTAAACGGTCTTAAATTGAAGCTTAAATATCCTGCAGATACCATGGTCTGCCAAAAAAACATCAGTTGATGTTTTTAGGTAGTCTATATAATCGCCCAGACCTCGGCTGGTGAGGAGGTTCATTACTGGACCTTTACTGGAAGACCCCCGCTTTGGAGAATCAAAAGCCCACAGCTCGGTCAGTGTCGTCTGATTCCTGAGCAAACGACTGGTTTGAGATGCCAAAACTTCTTTTGAGCATAGGTGGCACAAGCTGACATTTTTGAGTAATTTCTCTGAAGACAACTTCTGTTATTTACTGTAAATGTCCAAACATTTTTCAGAATTTAAATTTGAGATCATTCAGGTGGACAATCAAGATTATTTTGAATAGAACAGGAGCATTGTAGGCACGGTGGTCCAGAACAACATCATCAGACACAAAGGAGATTGTCAAGCATGGATTCAACCTTCTTACACCTTTTCTCCTATGATGCAAGTGCAGCAAATATGAAAATGCAATGAAATCCTCTTCCAGATGTAAACGAAAGGCCAGATCAATAATTCAGAATAAGTCATGCATACAGCAGTGTGTGTGTGTGTGTGTGTGTGTGTGTGTGTGTGTGTGTGTGTGTGTGTGTGTGTGTGTGTGTGTGTCTGTATCCACCACTGTGCTGTAAAGACTGAGCTGTAGTTATCAGAAACGTTTGCTTGCAGTTCTTGCTGCTGAAGTTGCCACAAACAGATTTTAAGTTTAAAGGGGCAATTAGTTTTTCAGATGGGTGATAGGAGTTGGACTTTTTTTTACACCTGTGTTTGTTTGGATCAGGCAGGGGTCCCTAAACTCAGTCCTGGAGGACCGGCGTCCTGCAGAGTTGAACTCTAACTCGCCTCAACACACCTGCCGGGAAGTTTCTGTAGAAAGAGCTTGATTGGCTGTTCAGGTCTAATTGGGGTTGGAGCTAAACTCTGCAGGACACTCAGTATTTAGCCCGGACCCCGAGCGTGCCCCGTGCTGGGGTAGACCGGGCCGAAGGTGAGGAGTCGGGGCGATGGAGGGATGCTGGAAGACGAGAGATAATGAAGGGAAGACTGCTTTGATTATTTATAGGGGTTCTCTCTCGTGCTGATTGGATAAGTGGTGTAATTACTGATGATGAACTGGCCGTGTTAATTATCTGTGCTCCTCCTGAAATTTGTTAATAAAACATCACTTAAAACAAAACTCCCCGTTGAAGAATTGCAATAAACATTTTCATTAGTGTATTTGTGCATCTACAGCTGAGTGTGTTTTATAATCACTAGAGAACAAACCTATAGATTTGATGTTAATATTTACTTTTAATAAACGCATTACTAGAAAAAATTGCAGTGCTTCATTCTGCAGTAAAGTTGAACTGCTTGGTTAAGATTCTTGTGTGTTTGGATGCCGTGCTGATTGTTTTGAGAACAAGTACATTGCATTGGAGAAGAGTGTCAAATCGATTGAGAAAAACTGTAACTTGCCTGGTTAAATAAATAAATAAACAAATAAAGCTTTTTTCAGCTGCTTCCACACAGAATCTTTCCTTGTCTCACAGTCTCTGAAAGCTTCACTCAAACAGCAGAAACACGCCAAACCTGCAAAACATACACTGATTCTCAGCCTTTGACTCAGTTTTCAATTTCAAAAAACACTTTTTGCAAAACACAGCACACAGTTCTCTGTGTAACACACACACATCTAACAGGAATTAATATCATGGCAAAGGTGTTTGCAAATGTTTGCTTTTGAGATGTGTTTGTGATCTCTTGCAAAATGAAGCACTGCATTCAAAATATGTGAGGCATTTTGTGTGCAATTCTTGGATTTGTGTGTAAAGTTTTGAAAATGTAAGCAGTTGAAAAAACTAATTTTATAGACAAGAACAAGACGTCATGATTACAGTAAGCCAGCGTCAGCAGGGACACCTGGAAGAGAGGATCTGCAGGATGATTCCTCACAGCATCAGGAGCTGGTTCTGGTTCTGTAGTATATCAGCAGCCTGAGTACTGAAAGAATGAGTCTTCTGAGCAGATTGTTTCAGTAAGTTCACACACACACACACACTTAATCTATTTTATTATTTTAGAAAAATTAGATACTTTTTTATAGTATTATTAAATAATATATAGGTCTAGTTATGAAGTATGCTTTTATTAATCTAAAAGTCTGTGTCAACCTATTTGTTATATCAGTTCTGTTAAATCGGAAATGATAAATCATTTGGCAAAACAACCGAAACCGGAGACTCCCAGCCGAATGAAACGCGAAACCGGGTTCGTAATCAGCTCGGTCTCGCTCCGCCTTCAGCAGAAACAAAGCGCTTCAGTCTCGAGCTCGAACTCTGAACCGATCCGGTTTGTTGAAGATGCTGCTGTCGCTGCTGCTGGGCGCACTGGTCATCTGTCCTCTGATTCTCAAGCGGTTTCTCCCGTATTTCTGGACGGATCTCGTCTATCACGCGGAGCTGCTGCGGATTTTACTCAAGTTCGTTTCCCGCAGAAGAAGGCGACCGCGGTTCTTGGCTCTGGACCGGTTTCTAGAGCAGGTGGAAACGCGTCCGAACAAGGCGTTTATCGTGTTCGAGAGTAAACGCTACTCGTTCAGAGACGCAGACCGAGAGAGCAACCGAATAGCGAACGCGTTGCGGGTCGCGTCGGTTCTGAGTCCGGGAGACACGGCGCTTCTGTTCATGCGGAACGAGCCCGCGTTCATCTTCTGCTGGCTCGCGCTGGCCAAGCTCGGCTGCGCATGCGCGCTCCTCAACAGCAGCATCCGCGCGCGGAGTCTGATCGCGAGCGTCCGCTGCTGCCGCGGCGCCACCGTCCTGATCGCGTCCGAAGGTGAGAAGCGAGCAATAAACCGCCTACACAGTGCTGCTAGAAGAGAGTTTCCGGTTCGTGTGGCTATTAATTTAAAGAAGTAGACTAGTTCAGATTTAAGAAAATTCTGAATTTCAATTTTTGGGTGAACTATTCTGTTACAGTTGTTTTCAGCTGCTTGCACACTTTTTCAAAACTTTACACACAAATCCAAGAATTACACACAAAATGCAAAATTCCTCGCATCTCTTGCAAAATGAAGCACTGCGTTCAAAATATCACAAACATCTCAAAATCAAACATTTGTCTTGCGTTGCAAACACTTTTGCCATAATATTATATTTTTGGATATATCATATACACACAGTTATTCAAACATAAAGCTCCTCTTTCATGAGCTCCTGGGTACATTTCTGTACAAGATTGAAAGTAATCAACAGAGAGATGAAAAATTCCATGAAAAATTAACGGTAAACATGAACACAAGACTGAAAACAACTGTAAGCATTCGTGGTTCTGAATAATACAGTATCACACAGTAAGAAAGAAAGGAAATACATTGTTTGCATCCATTGTTCAAAACCTACAGTTTTTCTTCGTCACTTCGGTGTATTTCTCGAATCATCCTTACTGTAATACTGGCAGAGAAGTGTGTGCATCTCTCAAAACACACACACAATGGATCACCTGCAGAAGCCTGTCACTTACTCCAAATCTTTACTTCATCTCTCAGAAGTACGTATTTATGTCAATGAACATATCAGTGCATCAGAACAAAAAGTCTTGTGTCATTATTCACAAAGAAGATGCTTCGTCATGTTGTGAATATAACACTGCGCTCTGTTAGTGTCACCTGATGTAAACTATCACAGTTTAGATGAGTTACTGTACTGAAATACACTTCTTGTGTGTGCCATATATCCATTTCAGAAGCACAGATTAACACTACTGTACGTGTGATACTGACTGAGAGAGACTGGATTGAATTCAGCTACACTTGTACTAGCGGTCTGACTGCTGCACAGAGAACTATACGTTCTGATCAACACGACATCAGCAGCTGATAATGTAGGAAACCACCGACAATCAGCCGCACGAATGAACCACACAATCACAGCTTGATCAAAAGAGTGAGAAACTGCTTTTATGATGTGCTCAAGTGACTCGATGATGTGGAGGATGAACAAAGTAGTTTTGAGAATTTCATTTTTGATCTGAGAAATGCATCGAAGCGACGAAGCAAGAACAACTATAACTTGACCTGTGACCTATTTATAGACCTGTTCTAAAGCCATGATTGGTTGGTGTTAAATAAAGCAGTGTGTGTGTGTGTGTGTGTGTGTGTGTGTGTGTGTGTGTGTGTGTGTGTGTGTGTGTGTGTGTGTGTGTGTGATGGTTGTGTTGTGGTCGTCTCAGAGCTGCAGGGAGCCGTTGAGGAGGTGTATGAAGATCTCCAGAAGGAGAGCCTGATGAGGATCTTCATCGCGGCTGAGGAGCTTCGATCTTCACGCATGGAGAGTCTGATCCGAGCGGCGCAGGAATCCTCAGATGCTGATGTTCCTCAGACGCTCAGAGCGAACGTGTCCTTCACGTCGCCAGCCGTCTACATCTACACGTCTGGAACCACAGGTGTGCAACACTGAGACAATCAGCTTCAGTCATACTTTCAATTGGTTACTGTACTATTGTTGGATTTTGAGTTTTCATTTTAATCTTAAAGTAATAGTAATTTTGTTTTTGATTTTTATCATTTTTTTTTCTCAAGTTTCAGCTATTTTAGTAAAAGTTAAATGAATGAAAATGATTTTATTTCAATTAACATTTTTTTCAAGTAACAGAAATGTTTCTTCATAGTTTTAGTTTACTATCCTAACCCTGCTAGTCTTACTGCTGCTAAACTGATGAACATCTGAAATGACAGAAAGTAATGTTGACGCCTCTCGCTTTGAAACACACAGAACAGTTATTTGTTTTCAATCTGAAGGATGAATCAAAAGTATTTTATATGTTTTTATCTCCTGATATGCAGTGAAATCAGATGCTGTAAGCAGAGGCTGGAATATGAAGGAGTGTGAAGGGTTTAGTAAGCCTCTGTTTCGTGTGTGTGTGTGTGTGTGTGTGTGTGTTTCAGGTCTTCCTAAAGCAGCAGTGATCAATCAAACACGTCTCCTCGCTGCTCTCGCTGTGCTGGCGTCGAACGGTGTAACAGACACTGACGTGATTTACGTGACTCTTCCTCTCTATCACACAGCCGGCTTCCTCGTGGGCTTCATGGGCTCCATAGAGACAGGTGTGTGTGTGTGTGTGTGTGTGTGTGTGTGTGTGTGTGTGTGTGTGTGTGTGTGTGTGTGTGTGTGTGTGTGTGTGTGTGTGTGTGTGTGTGTGTGTGTTTGTGTGTGTGTGTGTGTGGGCGTGTTTTGCTATACTGGTGAGGACCAGATGTCTTCACAAGGATAGTAAAACTTGACATTTTTGACTTTGTGAGTACATTTGGCCGGTCCTCACAAGGGAAATAAATTATTAAAAATTCTGAATGAAGTTTATCTCAAAATGTAAAAATGCAAAAAGGTTTCTGTAAGGGGTAGGTTTAGGGGTAGGGTTGGTGTAGGACAATAGAAAATATTGTTAGGTCAGTATGAAAACAATAGAAGTCTATGAAAGTCCTCACAAGTATAGAAATACAAACGTGTGAGTGTGTGAGTGTGTGTGTGTGTGTGTGTGTGTGTGTGTGTGTGTGTGTGTGTGTGTGTTTGTGTGTTTGTGTTTGTGTGCGTGTACATGCGTGTGTGTGCGTGTGAGTGTGTGCGTGTGAGTGTGTGTATGTGAGTGTGTGTATGTGTTTGTGTGTGTGTGTGTTTGTGTTTGTGTGTGTGTGTGAGTGTGTGTTTGTGTGTTTGTGTTTGTGTGCGTGTACGTGCGTGTGTGTGCGTGTGAGTGTGTGTATGTGAGTGTGTGTATGTGTTTGTGTGTGTGTGTGTTTGTGTTTGTGTGTGTGTGTGAGTGTGTGTTTGTGTGTTTGTGTTTGTGTGCGTGTACGTGCGTGTGTGTGCGTGTGAGTGTGTGTTTGTGTGCGTGCGTGCGTGTTTGTTTGTTTGTGTGCGTGTGTTTGTGTTTGTGTGTGTGTGTGTGCGTGCATGTGTGTTTGTTTGTTTGTTTGTGTGCGTGTGTTTGTGTGTGTGTGTGTGTGTGTGTGTGTGCGCGTGCGTATGTGTTTGTGTGTGTGTGTGCGTGCGTGCGTGCGTGCGTGTGTGTGTGTGTGTGTGCTTCATGACCGTGATCAGGAGCTCAGTGCATAATTTCCTCACTCTCTCTGTGAAAGAGCTCTTTGTGTGCGACTGTAAAGCTGCAGAAATTCACACGAATGTTCCTATTTAACCGGGTTAAAGGTCGAGTCAGTCCTCAGTCACACATGCAGATCTTCATGTCATATGCTCTAACTGCTGTTCACTGCTGTTCACACACACACAGTCCTGTTATGGATCAGAATAATCTCAGTTTCTCTCATTTTCAGGTTCAACTATAATTTTACGCCGCAGGTTCTCTGCGTCTCAGTTCTGGGACGAGTGTCGGGCTCACGGTGTGACGGTGATTCAGTACATCGGCGAGGTTCTGCGCTATCTGTGCAACACACCACAGGTACAAATCATCAACACACACCAAACCAAAGCAGCTACAGCAGACTCAAGCGCTTCAGCGCGTGACAGTGAGTGTTAGTTTACATCAGAGTATAGTAGGTTATTAATATGGAGTACGCTAGTTTACAGTTGTGTTTATGTCAGCTGACTCAAACACTGAGCAGATTTAGAGTGCTGGCAGTTCAGCGCGGTCACTGAGGCCGTGTGTGTGTGTGTGTGTGTGTGTGTGTGTGTGTGTGTGTGTGTGTGTGTACCTGTTTTTCCATTCAGGTGGGGACTTAAACCTGAATACACACAGACTCACGGGGACTCGTGTCACGGGTAAACAAGATAATAAATCACACAGAATGAAGTTTTTTGAAAATCTATAAATGCCTGTAGTCTCCTGTAAGGGGTAGGTTTAGGTGTAGAGCAATATAATATACGGTCTGTACAGTAGAAGAAGCATTACACCTATGGAGAGTCCCCACAAGGATAGAAAACCAGACGTGTGCATGTGTGTGTGTGTGTGTGTGTGTGTGTGTGTGCATGTGTGTGTGTGTGTGTGTGTGTGTGTTGTACAGCTGTTACTCTCTGAAAACTGATCCCAGCACAGCTGGTTCTTTTAAATAGCACTATCTATCTGGAGGAGTCGGTGTGTCGCTTGCTCTCTTCACTCTCTTGTTTGAGATCAGATTTCCGGTTTGGGTGTTTTATTTTCTGACCGTTGAGGTTTCGTAGGTAAATTGTGAATATTCTTACTTTGGTCATTGAAACTGGATCCTGAAGAGCACATGAGCTCATGCGACGGAGCCGTTCGCCAATCAGAGTGTCCGTTAAGGGCGGGCGCTGATCTCGGAATAGCTGCTGGCCTTTACTTGAAATACCGCAGTGAAAGCGATCTGAATGCATCACGTCACGAGGAGATCGCGTTTTATTCCATTCGTGGTGCATTGAACTGGAAATTCCAGCACAAGTGTTTAAAGGGGTCATATGATGCGATTTCAAGTTTTCCTTTGTCTTTGGAGTGTTTTAAGCTGTTTATGCGCATATAAGATCCGTAAAGTTGCAAAGACTAAAGTCTCAAATCCAAAGAGATATTCTTTAGGAAAGTTAAGACTCATCCATGCCTTCCTAAAACGCCTCAAACACGCTCCACATGTCTACGTCACTGAGTGGGAAGATTTGCAGAACGCCGCACAAATGTTTACGCAAAGAAAGAAGGCGTAACTTTTATTCTCGCTGTAGTATTGTTGTCATGAGACCCTGTGTGTTTCCAAATATGGTAAGGGGCATAACATTTCCGTCACATGCTTGAGGTATTCGGCCAATCCCAACGCACTGGATAGCTGGCCAATCAGAGCACACCATGCCTTTCAGAACGATGTAAAAATTTTAAAAACGATTCGTAAAAACGCCACGTTTCAGAAAGGCAGGGCAGAGAGGAGCAACAATAATGTATGGTATGTGGAAAACATTGTTTTTACGCGGTTTAAGGTTCAAAAAACAAATTGTTTTACACCAAATACACAAAATAATGTTATTTTTAGCATCATCATATGTCCCCTTTAAACTGATCTGACCGTGTGCAGGAATCACATCATCTATAATCTGTCATGAATCGGTGTGATTCTCAGTAACACACAGACATTCGCTGCAGTGTTTGTGACGGATTGCGGTTGTGTTTTCTAGAGAGCGAGCGATAAGCAGCATGCTGTGCGTTTGGCTGTCGGGAACGGGCTGCGCTCAGATGTCTGGAGGGAATTCCTCAAGCGCTTCGGTCATATTGAAATCAGAGAGTTTTACGCCTCCACGGAGGGAAACGTGGGATTCGTGAACTATGCTGGAAAGATCGGCGCTGTCGGACGGGTCAGCTTTCTGCACAAAGTAAGATGTATGACTGCAGTCACGTGACTCGCGCTGTGCTTCCGCCGAAAGCTCTGATCCTCAGTGTGTTTGTCTCTGGTCACACAGAAACTGTTCCCCTACGCCATCATTCAGTACGACACGGAGCGGGACGAGCCACTCAGAGACTCTAGAGGCCTGTGTGTCGAGGTGCCTAAAGGTCAGAGGTCACACACGTAAACATGAAACTCACTCCTCGAGAGTCCCATATAAAGAACAGCTCTTCATGTTACAAACCAATGAATGACTTTATTCGTCCTGACAGACTGAGCTCATCAATCACTTCTTCTGATGATCCAAACTACTGTGTGTTTCAACACCTTAAAGTCTCTCTGGCTGAACATCTGTGTGTGTGTGTGTGTGTGTGTGTGTGTTTTCAGGGCAGACAGGGCTGCTGGTGTCCAAGATTACAGAAATCGCTCCTTTCGTTGGTTATGCACAAAACGAACAGCAAACAGAAAAGAAGAGGCTGCGCAATGTTTTTAAGCATGGTGATGTTTATTTTAACAGCGGTGATCTGCTGAAGATCGATCATGACAACTTCATGTACTTCCAGGATCGAGTGGGAGACACATTCAGGTATTTCCTTAACATCATGCTGTCTGAGATCACATGAACTGAATCTGTGAGGTGATTGGTGGAGGCTGATGTGAGAGGAGATGGTCCTCACTGCAGAACACAAGATCCAACTCCTCCCACCTTACATTTACCTAAACCTACCCGTCTCCACCCCCTGATCCCTAAACCCACCCATCTCCACCCCTAAATCTACCAATCTTCACCCCCTGGATGTGGATCCAACCCCGCCCCCTGGATCTTTTGTTCTGCAGTGAAAGTGAAGTTAATCTGCGAGTTGAGTGGTGGAGGCTGATGTGAATCTGCGAGGTGATTGGTGGAGGCTGATGTGAATCTGCGAGGTGATTGGTGGAGGCAGATGTGAGAGGCTGAAGTGAATCTGCGAGGTGATTGGTGGAGGCTGAAGTGAATCTGCGAGGTGATTGGTGGAGGCTGAAGTTAATCTGTGAGGTGATTGGTGGAGGCTGAAGTGAATCTGTGAAGTGATTGGTGGAGGCTGATGTGAGATGCTGAAGTGAATCTGCGAGTTGATTGGTGGAGGCTGAAGTGAATCTGCGAGGTGATTGGTGGAGGCTGATGTGAATCTGCGAGGTGATTGGTGGAGGCAGATGTGAGAGGCTGAAGTGAATCTGCGAGGTGATTGGTGGAGGCTGATGTGAGAGGCTGAAGTGAATCTGCGAGGTGACTGGTGGAGGCTGAAGTGAATCTGCGAGGTGACTGGTGGAGGCTGAAGTGAATCTGCGAGGTGACTGGTGGAGGCTGATGTGAATCTGCGAGGTGATTGTTGGAGGCTGATGTGAGAGGCTGAAGTGAATCTGCGAGTTGATTGGTGGAGGCTGATGTGAGAGGCTGATGTGAATCTGTGAAGTGATTGGTGGAGGCTGATGTGAATCTGCGAGGTGATTGGTGGAGGCTGATGTGAGTCTGTGAAGTGATTGGTGGAGGCTGATGTGAATTTGCGAGGTGATTGGTGGAGGCTGATGTGAATCTGCGAGGTGATTGGTGGAGGCTGATGTGAATCTGTGAAGTGATTGGTGGAGGCTGATGTGAGAGGCTGAAGTGAATCTGTGAAGTGATTGGTGGAGGCTGATGTGAATCTGTGAAGTGATTGGTGGAGGCTGATGTGAATCTGCAAGGTGATTGGTGGAGGCTGATGTGAATCTGCGAGGTGATTGGTGGAGGCTGATGTGAGAGGCTGAAGTGAATCTGTGAAGTGATTGGTGGAGGCTGATGTGAATCTGCAAGGTGATTGGTGGAGGCTGATGTGAATCTGCGAGGTGATTGGTGGAGGCTGATGTGAGAGGCTGAAGTGAATCTGCGAGGTGATTGGTGGAGGCTGATGTGAATCTGTGAAGTGATTGGTGGAGGCTGATGTGAATCTGCGAGGTGATTGGTGGAGGCTGATGTGAGAGGCTGAAGTGAATCTGCGAGGTGATTGGTGGATGCTGAAGTGAATCTGTGAAGTGATTGGTGGAGGCTGATGTGAGAGGCTGAAGTGAATCTGCGAGGTGATTGGTGGAGGCTGATGTGAGAGGCTGGAGTGAATCTGCGAGGTGATTGGTGGATGCTGATGTGAATCTGTGAAGTGATTGGTGGAGGCTGATGTGAATCTGCAAGGTGATTGATGGAGGCTGAAGTGAATCTGTGAAGTGATTGGTGGAGGCTGATGTGAGAGGCTGAAGTGAATCTGCGAGGTGATTGATGGAGGCTGAAGTGAATCTGCGAGGTGATTGGTGGAGGCTGATGTGAGAGGCTGATGTGAATCTGCAAGGTGATTGATGGAGGCTGAAGTGAATCTGCGAGGTGATTGGTGGAGGCTGATGTGAGAGGCTGAAGTGAATCTGCGAGGTGATTGATGGAGGCTGAAGTGAATCTGCGAGGTGATTGGTGGAGGCTGATGTGAGAGGCTGAAGTGAATCTGCGAGGTGATTGATGGAGGCTGAAGTGAATCTGCGAGGTGATTGGTGGAGGCTGATGTGAGAGGCTGATGTGAATCTGTGAAGTGATTGGTGGAGGCTGATGTGAATCTGTGAAGTGATTGGTGGAGGCTGATGTGAGAGGCTGGAGTGAATCTGCGAGGTGATTGGTGGATGCTGATGTGAATCTGTGAAGTGATTGGTGGAGGCTGATGTGAATCTGTGAAGTGATTGATGGAGGCTGAAGTGAATCTGTGAAGTGATTGGTGGAGGCTGATGTGAGAGGCTGAAGTGAATCTGTGAGGTGATTGATGGAGGCTGAAGTGAATCTGCGAGGTGATTGGTGGAGGCTGATGTGAGAGGCTGATGTGAATCTGTGAAGTGATTGGTGGAGGCTGATGTGAATTTGTGAAGTGATTGGTGGAGGCTGATGTGAGAGGCTGGAGTGAATCTGCGAGGTGATTGGTGGATGCTGATGTGAATCTGCGAGGTGATTGATGGAGGCTGAAGTGAATCTGCGAGGTGATTGGTGGAGGCTGATGTGAGAGGCTGATGTGAATCTGTGAAGTGATTGGTGGAGGCTGATGTGAATCTGTGAAGTGATTGGTGGAGGCAGATGTGAGAGGCTGAAGTGAATCTGCGAGGTGATTGGTGGAGGCTGAAGTGAATCTGCGAGGTGATTGGTGGAGGCTGAAGTTAATCTGTGAGGTGATTGGTGGAGGCTGAAGTGAATCTGTGAAGTGATTGGTGGAGGCTGATGTGAATCTGCGAGGTGATTGGTGGAGGCTGATGTGAATCTGTGAAGTGATTGGTGGAGGCTGATGTGAGAGGCTGAAGTGAATCTGCGAGGTGATTGGAGGCTGATGTGAATCTGTGAAGTGATTGGTGGAGGCTGATGTGAATCTGCAAGGTGATTGGTGGAGGCTGATGTGAATCTGCAAGGTGATTGGTGGAGGCTGATGTGAATCTGCGAGGTGATTGGTGGAGGCTGATGTGAGAGGCTGAAGTGAATCTGCGAGGTGATTGGTGGATGCTGAAGTGAATCTGTGAAGTGATTGGTGGAGGCTGATGTGAGAGGCTGAAGTGAATCTGCGAGGTGATTGGTGGAGGCTGATGTGAATCTGTGAAGTGATTGGTGGAGGCTGATGTGAATCTGCAAGGTGATTGGTGGAGGCTGATGTGAATCTGCAAGGTGATTGGTGGAGGCTGATGTGAGATGCTGAAGTGAATCTGCGAGTTGATTGGTGGAGGCTGAAGTGAATCTGCGAGGTGATTGGTGGAGGCTGATGTGAATCTGCGAGGTGATTGGTGGAGGCAGATGTGAGAGGCTGAAGTGAATCTGCGAGGTGATTGGTGGAGGCTGATGTGAGAGGCTGAAGTGAATCTGCGAGGTGACTTGTGGAGGCTGAAGTGAATCTGCGAGGTGACTGGTGGAGGCTGAAGTGAATCTGCGAGGTGACTGGTGGAGGCTGATGTGAATCTGCGAGGTGATTGTTGGAGGCTGATGTGAGAGGCTGAAGTGAATCTGCGAGTTGATTGGTGGAGGCTGATGTGAGAGGCTGATGTGAATCTGTGAAGTGATTGGTGGAGGCTGATGTGAATCTGCGAGGTGATTGGTGGAGGCTGATGTGAGTCTGTGAAGTGATTGGTGGAGGCTGATGTGAATTTGCGAGGTGATTGGTGGAGGCTGATGTGAATCTGCGAGGTGATTGGTGGAGGCTGATGTGAATCTGTGAAGTGATTGGTGGAGGCTGATGTGAGAGGCTGAAGTGAATCTGTGAAGTGATTGGTGGAGGCTGATGTGAATCTGTGAAGTGATTGGTGGAGGCTGATGTGAATCTGCAAGGTGATTGGTGGAGGCTGATGTGAATCTGCGAGGTGATTGGTGGAGGCTGATGTGAGAGGCTGAAGTGAATCTGTGAAGTGATTGGTGGAGGCTGATGTGAATCTGCAAGGTGATTGGTGGAGGCTGATGTGAATCTGCGAGGTGATTGGTGGAGGCTGATGTGAGAGGCTGAAGTGAATCTGCGAGGTGATTGGTGGAGGCTGATGTGAATCTGTGAAGTGATTGGTGGAGGCTGATGTGAATCTGCGAGGTGATTGGTGGAGGCTGATGTGAGAGGCTGAAGTGAATCTGCGAGGTGATTGGTGGATGCTGAAGTGAATCTGTGAAGTGATTGGTGGAGGCTGATGTGAGAGGCTGAAGTGAATCTGCGAGGTGATTGGTGGAGGCTGATGTGAATCTGCGAGGTGATTGGTGGAGGCTGATGTGAGAGGCTGGAGTGAATCTGCGAGGTGATTGGTGGATGCTGATGTGAATCTGTGAAGTGATTGGTGGAGGCTGATGTGAATCTGCAAGGTGATTGATGGAGGCTGAAGTGAATCTGTGAAGTGATTGGTGGAGGCTGATGTGAGAGGCTGAAGTGAATCTGCGAGGTGATTGATGGAGGCTGAAGTGAATCTGCGAGGTGATTGGTGGAGGCTGATGTGAGAGGCTGATGTGAATCTGCAAGGTGATTGATGGAGGCTGAAGTGAATCTGTGAAGTGATTGGTGGAGGCTGATGTGAGAGGCTGAAGTGAATCTGCGAGGTGATTGATGGAGGCTGAAGTGAATCTGCGAGGTGATTGGTGGAGGCTGATGTGAGAGGCTGATGTGAATCTGTGAAGTGATTGGTGGAGGCTGATGTGAATCTGTGAAGTGATTGGTGGAGGCTGATGTGAGAGGCTGGAGTGAATCTGCGAGGTGATTGGTGGATGCTGATGTGAATCTGTGAAGTGATTGGTGGAGGCTGATGTGAATCTGTGAAGTGATTGATGGAGGCTGAAGTGAATCTGTGAAGTGATTGGTGGAGGCTGATGTGAGAGGCTGAAGTGAATCTGTGAGGTGATTGATGGAGGCTGAAGTGAATCTGCGAGGTGATTGGTGGAGGCTGATGTGAGAGGCTGATGTGAATCTGTGAAGTGATTGGTGGAGGCTGATGTGAATTTGTGAAGTGATTGGTGGAGGCTGATGTGAGAGGCTGGAGTGAATCTGCGAGGTGATTGGTGGATGCTGATGTGAATCTGCGAGGTGATTGATGGAGGCTGAAGTGAATCTGCGAGGTGATTGGTGGAGGCTGATGTGAGAGGCTGATGTGAATCTGTGAAGTGATTGGTGGAGGCTGATGTGAATCTGTGAAGTGATTGGTGGAGGCAGATGTGAGAGGCTGAAGTGAATCTGCGAGGTGATTGGTGGAGGCTGAAGTGAATCTGCGAGGTGATTGGTGGAGGCTGAAGTTAATCTGTGAGGTGATTGGTGGAGGCTGAAGTGAATCTGTGAAGTGATTGGTGGAGGCTGATGTGAATCTGCGAGGTGATTGGTGGAGGCTGATGTGAATCTGTGAAGTGATTGGTGGAGGCTGATGTGAGAGGCTGAAGTGAATCTGCGAGGTGATTGGAGGCTGATGTGAATCTGTGAAGTGATTGGTGGAGGCTGATGTGAATCTGCAAGGTGATTGGTGGAGGCTGATGTGAATCTGCAAGGTGATTGGTGGAGGCTGATGTGAATCTGCGAGGTGATTGGTGGAGGCTGATGTGAGAGGCTGAAGTGAATCTGCGAGGTGATTGGTGGATGCTGAAGTGAATCTGTGAAGTGATTGGTGGAGGCTGATGTGAGAGGCTGAAGTGAATCTGCGAGGTGATTGGTGGAGGCTGATGTGAATCTGTGAAGTGATTGGTGGAGGCTGATGTGAATCTGCAAGGTGATTGGTGGAGGCTGATGTGAATCTGCAAGGTGATTGGTGGAGGCTGATGTGAGAGGCTGAAGTGAATCTGCGAGGTGATTGGTGGATGCTGAAGTGAATCTGTGAAGTGATTGGTGGAGGCTGATGTGAGAGGCTGAAGTGAATCTGCGAGGTGATTGGTGGAGGCTGATGTGAATCTGCGAGGTGATTGGTGGAGGCTGATGCGAATCTGTGAAGTGATTGGTGGAGGCTGATGTGAGAGGCTGGAGTGAATCTGCGAGGTGATTGGTGGATGCTGATGTGAATCTGTGAAGTGATTGGTGGAGGCTGATGTGAATCTGCAAGGTGATTGGTGGAGGCTGATGTGAATCTGCGAGGTGATTGGTGGAGGCTGATGTGAATCTGCGAGGTGATTGGTGGAGGCTGATGTGAGAGGCTGAAGTGAATCTGCGAGGTGATTGGTGGATGCTGAAGTGAATCTGTGAAGTGATTGGTGGAGGCTGATGTGAGAGGCTGAAGTGAATCTGCGAGGTGATTGATGGAGGCTGAAGTGAATCTGTGAAGTGATTGGTGGAGGCTGATGTGAGAGGCTGAAGTGAATCTGCGAGGTGATTGATGGAGGCTGAAGTGAATCTGTGAAGTGATTGGTGGAGGCTGATGTGAATCTGCGAGGTGATTGGTGGAGGCTGATGTGAATCTGCGAGGTGATTGGAGGCTGATGTGAATCTGTGAAGTGATTGGTGGAGGCTGATGTGAGAGGCTGAAGTGAATCTGTGAAGTGATTGGTGGAGGCTGATGTGAATCTGCGAGGTGATTGGTGGAGGCTGATGTGAATCTGTGAAGTGATTGGTGGAGGCTGATGTGAATCTGCAAGGTGATTTGTGGAGGCTGATGTGAATCTGCGAGGTGATTGGTGGAGGCTGATGTGAATCTGTGAAGTGATTGGTGGAGGCTGATGTGAGAGGCTGAAGTGAATCTGCGAGGTGATTGGTGGATGCTGAAGTGAATCTGTGAAGTGATTGGTGGAGGTTGATGTGAATCTGCAAGGTGATTGGTGGAGGCTGATGTGAATCTGTGAGGTGACTGGTGGAGGCTGATGTTGATGTGAATCTGTGCAGGTGGAAAGGAGAGAATGTGGCCACCACTGAAGTCTCTGACATCATCAGCATGCTTGACTTTGTCGAAGAGGCTAACGTTTACGGAGTTCAAGTTCCAGGTTTGCTGAATCCACTTTTGTTCTGAATGTTGTTTTTCACATGTGACATCACTGGCATTTATTTATACATTTGAAGTCAAAAGTTTACATCCCCCTTGCAGAATCTTCAAAATGTTAATTATTTTACCAAAATAAGAGGGATCAAACAAAATCAGGCCTGGCACCAGGACGCACGACTTGGGGGGCTTTTATATTTCATGGGGGCTGAAGTAAATTCAAGTAAATGCTCAAAATACATTATTTGGGTAACGCTTTACAATAATTCACTAACTCTTAAATTAAACAGAAAAGCAAGCAGGTGTATGATTTGGCATGGCAGCCAATACAAATAATGAATAACTGTTTCCTTACCTAAATCCTGCGTTTTGACCAGGGTCGGTTGCAGAATCACATCACTCTGTGCTTCTGAAATGATTATCTTAATCTATATAGTGTAGTTAGCTATCTCGGTGTCGTACGTGGTCGCTTGTCAAGCACGAAAAACTAATTTTATTTAAATTCTGAATATATTATAGCATGTAAAGAGCGCTCCCTTTAAATTGATTGAAAACTGTCACTCATTCATCACAATCTTACAAAGTTCCATTTTAACTAATTAATGTGACCACACAATGATGAAACCTTTTTTTTTTTTTTAATTAAGTTACGAGCATGATAGAACTCGGTGCTAGACAAAAAGTGGTGAGTGCGTGGATTCCAAACTAAACACCTCTGATTGGCCATTGCGTTGTAGAAATCAATAAACTTGTCTGTGATTGGCTACTTTGCTCCCCTCTCCGAAAATGCATTGTAAAATCATCTGACGCTTTCCAAATCTATTTCGTTATGCTATTATTACGAAGAAAGCAGATCCTAGACCAGGAGTTATGGGCAGCTTTTCCATCTAAAAGCAATCAGTTAGACTATTTTACACTATGAGTTAGACTATTATACACGCTAAACAAAAGTCCGGCCGCTCCCCTCGGTCCAGAGGGGGGGCACAGGGATGTCCGTAGGGGGCGCAAAGCCAAAGTGTTTGTCCTGAACAGTTAAACTGCCCGCTGTCTGATCTTGAGAAAAATCCTTCAGAAATTCACAAATTCTGCAGTTTTTCAGCATTTTTGTGTATTTGAACCCTTTCCAACAATGACTGTATGATTTTGAGACCCATCTTTTCACACTGAGGACAACTGAAGGACTCGTATGCAGCTATTACAGAAGGTTCAAATGCTCACTGATGCTCCAGAAGGAAAAAACATGCATTAAGAGCCAGAACGTGGAATTTTTTTTGAACAGAATGGAGATGTGTACATTTTTCTTATTATGCCTAAATAACTTTTTTTTTTTTTTCATTTAGTACTGCCCTTCAGAAGATAATCATACTGTCATTGTTGGAAAGGGTTCAAATACTCAAAAATGCTGGAAAACCAAAGAATTTGTGGGACCTGAGGGATTTTTCTGAAGAACAGCAGGCAGTTTAACTGTTCAGGACAAACAAGGCACTCATGAACAACTATCATTAAACAAAAAAACACAGCTGTGGACAGTGATGGGAATAACGGCATTATAAATAAATGGCGTTACTAACGGCGTTATTTTTTCAGTAACGAGTAATCAAATGAATTACTGTTTCCCCCGTTACAACACCGTTACCGTTACTGACAATAAAACATGTCGAAACACTAAATGACAAACAATATCTTAAGCACCACCACCAGTCCTAAGTTCAGTCAACATGACAAATAATTACTAAAGTTCTATCATCAAATAATGCTAAATTATCATAATATCAGATTATAATGCTTGACTGACTGATGCTAAGTGTCAGATATTTAAAAAAAAACTGTGCCATTTTACAAACATAAACTTTATATATATATATAATTGGTTGATACTATTTACAATAATATATTGAATTTGATAGGTGTCTCTCACATTGTCCCACAGAAATATTAAAATAGATTAGTGTACAATGTTTTATAATAATAATTTATTCTATTTAGTGTCCATTTCATTGATTTAATATTGGGGTCATCCAAGTTATTTGACATATTTGAACATTTAAAAAAAAAAAGTAATGCAATAGTTACTTTCCCTCAGTTACTATTCGTGTAATGAATTACTTTTTTAAAGTAACGTGCCCAACACTGGCTGTGGATCATTCAGGGAACAACACAGTATTAACAATCAAGTGTATGTAAACTTTTATAAATAATTTCCTCTTGTGGACCATATGTCAATGTCTTTTATTTGAAATATCTTATTCAGGTAAGTACTAAATAAAAAATAACATGCATTTTTTATGATTTCTCTTATTTCGGTAAAATAATGAACATTTTGCAGATTCTGCAAGGGGGATGTAAACTTTTGACTTCAACTTTGTGTTTGCGAAGGTCACGAGGGACGGATCGGAATGGCTGCAGTAAAACTGATGGACGGAACAGAGTTTGAGTGCAAGAAAACATTTGACCACGTCTGCCGGTTCCTGCCTGTTTACGCTCGACCTCGTTTCATACGCATTCAGGTAAAAGTCAGACGATAAACCCGTATTTAAAGGGTCGGTCCTGGTCTCCTGCACATGTTATGTGATGTTTCTCTCCAGAGCTCAATGGACGTCACTACCACCTTCAAACAGCTGAAGCTGAAGCTGGTGGAGGCCGGATTCAACCCCAGCATGACGTCTGATTCGCTGTACTTTCTGTGTGAGCGAGAGCGGACCTACATCTCACTGACCCCCTCCATCTACCAGCAGATCCTGTCTCACAGCATCAAACTCTGACTTCTCTCCTGCGACAGTACTGCTGCTGTTGTTTAGCTGAACAATCTCTACAAATATTTTACTGAAGTATTTAGGATGCACTGATACAGCAAATGTGGAAACTCTTTTTTGCAATCCTGATCAGTGTCACTTTTGCTGACTGAGTATATGACACTTTATAAAGCTTGTGTCAAAATACATTTAAATAAATTTATAATCACATGGAATCTATGAACTCCATATGATCTATGATTCTTGAAGATTTTCCTTATGCTAGTATGCAATAATGTTTGTTTTGAACTATTTTATATATGAATCTCACATGAATCTTGCCTGTGAAATAAAAGTGTGGCGAACTGGTTAAAATAGCCTAGATATTGAATTAAATTTTTTTTTAATGAATTAATGTTTCATTTATTTAGTTTATTTAAGTGCTAATAGGCCTAACTGATTGAATCACTTGGAGTTCTGTTTCTGTGAATTAAAGAAGTGTGAAGTTGATGTAGAATCAGAGAAAAGCTCAAAAGCTTCGTTTTGCCTCTAAACTCATCCATATCACAAGGGCAATGAAGAATAAGATATGCTGTGAAATATGTTATTTGTGAGCAAAAACAAGTGTCCCAACGCAAAATATAACTGTTACGTTATGACCAAATTAAACAAATGTATGCCTCTTTTATAAAATTGATTAGTGAGGCTAATAGGCTAAATATTATACCGAACAATGTCATCAATATTACATTCGTTATTGGGCCAGTATTTAAAATGGGATTTATGGGATTTATGGGTCAAAAACTCAAATTACAGTTGTTTTTTTTGTTTGTTTTTGCAGTCGCTAGGACACATTTCTCAATACTAAAGTCACTTTTTCAAAACTCTTCACACACTTCTCCTAAACATATTTCAGCTTGACACAGAAGTTCATTTCACATTTAAACTGCACTAAAACTACCAAAACACTTCATTAATGTCTTAAATCAACTCATTCTCACATAAGCTTTTCACCAAACAAACACTTTATCACTCAGCGACCTAAAAAATAACAACAACATAGCATTCTACAATGTTTTCTTTTGTAAAATGTCTTTATGAAACAAGAATGATACCTCTGCTCTTCATAATTCACTGCAGTATGTTACATGCTCCATGTTTACATTACAGTACTGAATTATTCCTAATTTTTCCCCTTTTGTGTATAGATGTAATGAAAGTGAAAGACTAACACACCTGTGAAGATGTTGAGCTACATGCAACTGCTTTGATTTTTTTACTTTCAAAATATTTTTCTATATGATATTACTGTAGAAATGTTGCAAATTTCTGTCATTCATTTTTGTACTGAGCTAGATTTTGAACTTAGGTGTAACAGTTTTGAAAACAGTATGCAAACATGTGCAAATTGGCTTGTAGTCTATGGTACATTAAGTTTTGCTGGTGTTTGTGTCGAAGCGAGAAAAGACTGGATGTAATTTGACGGATGTCGTCAATGAATGCACTTTGTGCCAAAACAACGATAAATGATCCACAGACACTGATGTGGTGCTCGCTGTGTGAAGAGTTTTGAAAATCGACCCAACTATTGAGAAATGCGTCCTAGCGATTGTAAAAATAATAATAATAATACAAAATAAAAAAGGTGTGGGAGATGTGAAGGGGAGGGTCATCGATAGCGTCAGGAGGCGTGTCCTCGCTCCTCCGCCTCACCTGCTCAGGTAGAGAAGCGAGGTCTCCTTCGAGATCCGTGTCAGGGTCACAGTCCGGAGGAGCGAGGAAGCAGCAGTCATTGGCAGCGGTCAGTGACCGCCTTCCGCGCTGATTGGTCACTCGAACCTTTAAACTTTAGACCCGCAACCCGTTTCTCCATCAACATGATTTATTCGGTTCTCCTCGGGTTGGCCGTTTCTTGCTTACTTTTTCTGTACGTTCGTTTCCCGTACTTTACTCGGGATCTTATTTTCGCACTCAGAACGTTTAACGTCGGGAGACTGGTGGCTCGGTTCGGCCGCGGAACGCCGTGCTACACGATTCTGGACCGGTTCGCGGACGCCGCGCGGAGTCACCCGCAGAAGCGCTTTATCGTGTTCGAGGGCGAGGTGTTCTCGTACCGTGATGCTGACCGGATCAGTAACAGAGTCGCGAACGCGCTGCGGGAACGCGCGCTCGTGCACGCGGGTCAGGTCGTGGCGCTCTTTCACGGGAACGCGCCCCAGTACGTGTGGACGTGGCTCGCGCTCGCCAAACTGGGCTGCACGGTCTCGCTCCTGAACACGAACCTCAGGAGTCGATCTCTGCTGCACTGCTGCGACTGCTGCTGCGCCACGGCCCTCATCACTGATGCAGGTGAACACGAGCTTCGGTGCCAGCAGAACCCAATCAATCAATCAATCAATCAGTCAATCAGTCAATCAATCAGTCAATCAATCAATCAGTCAATCAATCAATCAATCAATCAATCAATCAATCAATCAATCAATCAATCAATCAATCAGTCAATCTATAACCTTCAATCTCAAAGGATTTTTAAAGTTTTCAGATGTTTTGCCAAACTAACGTTCTTTTCTGGTTAAAAAAACGTAATTAATTCAGCGTCTACTTTTCTTCAGAATCAGTTTAACATCAGAATTTAAGAGGCATTAAAAATGAGCGCAAATGATGCAATTAAATGAATGCAAATACAGTATGATGAAAAGAAACTTTCTATAATTGTGGTGTCAGTTATTTTGACAAAATTTGGGAGGCTTCTGATTGTAAATGTCTGTATAAATGCATGAATATACCGTGTGCATCAGAATGTGATGAAGGAGAGAGTTTTTCATTTAAAAAATTCTAAAAATAATTTAAATATTTCCCCCAAAATTTAATTGTTTAAATTAATCTGAAATAATTGTAGTTA
Source organism: Acrossocheilus fasciatus (assembly GCA_036784905.1). Classification (NCBI taxonomy): domain Eukaryota; kingdom Metazoa; phylum Chordata; class Actinopteri; order Cypriniformes; family Cyprinidae; genus Acrossocheilus; species Acrossocheilus fasciatus. The sequence goes on from CM071955.1 coordinate 334,831, forward strand.
TTTTAAAGCAACACGAGTGTAAATCAATTCGTATAGTTGAGTAGGTTTCATGTATGGGCAGTGTGTGTGTGTGTGTGTATGTGTGTGTGTGTGGGGGGGGGGGGGGGGGGGGGGGGGGGGGTAATGCGTTAACGTGTGTTACTTATCTTAATCAGATTGCTTTTTTCAAGAAACTAGTAGAGTAAGTTATTACTTTTTAAATTATAAGAAAATATCTGAGTTACTTTTTCAAATAAGTAACACCAGTTCCTGTGTTCGTCGTGTATTGAGGGACAGCTCTGGTGTTGAGAGAAATCAGGAGTAAGAACATGATCTTACTGTAGTTCTAGACTAAATATCAACATTATTTACTCATCTCACCTGCACTAAAACACATTCAGTATTCCTCAAAGTGAATAAAAACTGTGAAATGCAAATTCAGAATATGATACAAACCTGCAATAATTAAATGTTAATTAACGTAAATATCCTTAATGTATTTAATCCCATTTTATTAACCAATGTCATTGCAACTGACCTTCAATGATCCAATTCAACCATACTAATAAGCAAAAATTACTTTAGATAAACATAACATAATTTTTCTTTATTGCTGAAGAGTGAAGAGTGAACTCTACTGTACTTTTACATTTGCCAGAAATAGACATTTTTATTATTATGAACAAATAAGCAAGCCCAGACCAGATGAGAAATAGTAACATAAAAAAAAAAACAACGTAGCCTAACACATTACTTTCCAAAAAACGTAACTAGTTATGCAAGTAATTACTTTTTCAGGGAGTAATCCAGTATTGTAATGCATTACTTTTAAAAGTAACTTTCCCCAACACTGTGTATGGGTTTGGTTTTTGAAGCGCTGTCAGATGGAAATACCTGTGCATGTTTAAACTAATCCACTAAATGCATGAGATACAGATGAATTGATTGGCTGCTGCTGTTTTAATGACTAAAGTACCTCTATAGCAGGGGTGTCAAACTCATTTTAGGTTGAGGGCCAGTTCGAAAAAAAATGTCCCCTTATGCGGGCCGAATTACCTTTTGTTAAACCCTAGTTTGCTCAAAATTACAAAGAATATTAACCATACATACTACAATATAATTTACAAAATATCCAGGAAAACTTTTTTCAAAGATGATGCTATGTTATTTTAGGGGTGTGCAATACTGACACAATGTAATTTTTTATTATTTTTTAAAATATGAATAACTAGCATATTTTGCTGAGCGTGTTTTCGAGATGGTTGGTTTAAGGCTGTCATGGATAAATATGACACTAAAGCCACCAGAAGGTGGCAGCAAGTCCCCGTCTTAATGAGTGATCCATTGACTCATTCATTCAAAATGTTTGATTCGTTTAGAAACGAAGCTAGTGATTGTCTTTATGAAATGGCCACTGAGTCATTGACTCAAATGATTTGATCAAAAAGACAGATTCATTCAGTAACAAAATACACAGTGCTGCTCGGAGACGAAAAATTGGTCTTACTCCGGCTTTGTTAAAAACTTTTAATTGCCGAAACAGAGATAAACAGACAGCATTGTGACTAAAATGTAACACTCTGAATACTAGCATCTTGTTTGTTGAGCTGTTGTATAAAATCAATTCATTTGCGATCATGCTTTAACTCTTGTTAAAGTTAACGTTACTTAACCATCATGACATAAATATTAAAAACAAAAACTCATACAGGGCATTTTTACCTCCATATCTTGAATTATATCATAACTGTATTATGATTGCCTGATTGCACTGAAAAACTTGCAAAAGTCCAATGCACTTGCAAAGTTACAAAATGTCAGCTCACACACCATTAAAACAACAGTTCAGTATTAGTACATGATAAATATCGCACAGCCCCAGCTCATTTACCTTTTCCATGCTAAGCTGTCCAGTGCTCCGCAGTGTCGTTTAATATTGTACACTTTTACCACAGCAACGGGTTATGATTAAACATAACGTTACCTGTCTGTGTTGAGATCACAGAACCTTTCTTTCCATTTCTCCTCAAATAGCCTGTCCGCACTCCGAGATCAATTTTTTTTAATGTTTAAAATCACAAGTAACCTGCCAAACGAGCATCAGTTACAACGCAGCTATCATCACATTATCTTCGTGCTGCTAGAGATTCTGGCACCGCCTTAAAAGGTGCGTGTGTCCTGACTCCTGAGCATAGACTGCTCCCGAGGCGTAACATTCAACTCAAAGAAATAAGCAAGTTATTCTGCTTTAACTTAAAAATGAAATATTGCAGTGAACAAACTTTATTTAATTTTCAAAATAATGTTTTATTTTTTATTTTATATTATTATTCAAATCATCCCAGGGGGCCGGATTGGACACCTTTGTGGGCCGTATTTGACCCACGGGCCGTATGTTTGACACCCCTGCTCTATAGCATCGTGCTGTGTGTTTGTGCAGATCTGGCTCTGGCGGTGGCCGAGGTTCTGCCGTCTCTCCGCATGCGCGGCATGTCTGTGCTCCAGCTGTTCGGCGCCTGTGAGACGGACGGAATCGTCAATCTGTCGGCTGCGGTGCGCAGCGCGTCAGAAGAGGCTCCGCCCCTCAGCCTGAGGCGTGACGTCAGCATCCACAGCCCTGCCCTCTACATCTACACCTCCGGCACCACAGGTGAGTCTCCGCTTTCTCTCAGGTGTGTAAGGCAGGTGCGACTCTTGCTCAGTTGTATCTGTGTGTTGCAGGTCTTCCTAAAGCAGCAGTGATCAACCACCACAGACTCTGGCTGATGTCGTTCCTGCAGCGCATGACAGGTGTGAGCTCCAGAGACGTCCTCTACATCTGTCTGCCCCTGTACCACAGTGCAGGCTTCCTCGCCGGCCTCACTGGAGCCATAGAGCGGGGTACGGCATAACACACCACAGTGCACACTTGGGAGCGCACCCCAATACACACTCTGGAACTCATCCCAATACACACTCTGGAACACTCTGGAACGCACCCCAATACACACTCTGGAACACTCTGGAACTCACCCCAATACACACTCTGGAACGCAACCCAATACACACTCTGGAACACTCTGGAACTCACCCCAATACACACTCTGGAACTCATCCCAATACACACTCTGGAACACTCTGGAACTCACCCCAATACACACTCTGGAACTCATCCCAATACACACTCTGGAACACTCTGGAACTCACCCCAATACACACTCTGGAACTCACCCCAATACACACTCTGGAACTCATCCCAATACACACTCTGGAACACTCTGGAACTCACCCCAATACACACTCTGGAACTCACCCCAATACACACTCTGGAACTCACCCCAATACACACTCTGGAACTCATCCCAATACACACTCTGGAACACTCTGGAACTCACCCCAATACACACTCTGGAACGCACCCCAACACACACTCGGGAACGGACCCCAATACACATTCTGGAACTCACCCCAATACACACTCTGGAACGCAACCCAATACACACTCTGGAACACTCTGGAACTCACCCCAATACACACTCTGGAACTCATCCTAATACACACTCTGGAACTCACCCCAATACACACTCGGGAACGGACCCCAATACACATTCTGGAACTCACCCTAATACACACTCTGGAACTCACCCCAATACACACTCTGGAACTCATCCTAATACACACTCTGGAACTCATCCCAATACACACTTGGGAACGCACCCCAGTACACACTCTGGAACTCACCCCAATACACACTCTGGAACTCATCCTAATACACACTCTGAAACTCACCCCAATACACACTCGGGAATGCAACCCAATACACACTCTGGAACGCAACCCAATACACACTCTGGAACACTCTGGAACTCACCCCAATACACACTCAGGAACGGACCCCAATACACATTCTGGAACTCACCCTAATACACACTCTGGAACTCACCCCAGTACACACTCTGGAACACTCTGGAACTCACCCCAATACACACTCTGGAACTCATCCTAATACACACTCTGGAACTCATCCCAATACACACTTGGGAACGCACCCCAGTACACACTCTGGAACTCACCCCAATACACACTCGGGAACTTGAACACTCTGAAACTCACCCCAATACACACTCGGGAACTCACCCCAATACACACTCGGGAACTCACCCCAATACACACTCTGGAACGCACCCCAATACACACTCGGGAACTCACCCCAATACACACTCTGGAACGCACCCCAAAACACACTTTGGAACTCACCTAATGCACACTCTGGAACGCACCCCAATACACACTCGGGAACTCACCCCAATACACACTCGGGAACTCACCCCAATACACACTCTGGAACGCACCCCAATACACACTCTGGAACGCACCCCAATACACACTCTGGAACGCACCCCAATACACACTCTGGAACGCACCCCAATACACACTCTGAAACGCACCCCAATACACACTCTGAAACGCACCCCAATACACACTCTGAAACGCATCCCAAAACACACTTTGGAACTCACCCAATGCACACTCTGGAACACACCCCAATACACACTCGGGAACTCACCCCAATACACATTCTTGAACTCACCCCAATACACACTCTGAAACGCATCCCAAAACACACTTTGGAACTCACCCAATGCACACTCTGGAACACACCCCAATACACATTCTGGAACTCTCTGGAACTCACCCCAGTATACACTTGGGAACTCACCCCAATACACACTCGGGAACTCACCCCAATACACATTCTTGAACTCACCCCAATACACACTCTGGAACTCACTCCAATACACACTCGGGAGCATCTGCTGGGCCGCACGTCTCTGGTTCTGCTGCATGTTCAGATCCTGCTGTCCTTTCATCCATCTGCAGGCCAAATGAAGTGGAAACCTGTTTGAAAGTCAAGATTCAGCTGTGAGCAATCAATCAATTCAGGACACATTTACAAAAAAAAGGCTTATAGAAAATATGACAACAGAATCACCCATTTTTCGTTTTATTACTTTTGCAGTGAACTAATGCATACATTTCTTTGAGGAGAGAATACAATTTATTGTTCATAAGCAATTGATAATGTAGGAAACAGCAGATAATTGTACATAATCAATGCATGAATACACCAAAGCATCGGCAGTTTGACTGGATGTTTTGAAAAATTCAGTTGTGATCTGAGATCTGTACCAAATCGACGGTAAAACATCAG
>CM071955.1:345000-350000 GCA_036784905.1 Acrossocheilus fasciatus
GTGTGTGTGTGTGTGTGTGTGTGCATGTGCGAGAGTGTGCATGAGTGTGTGTGTGTGTGTGTGTGTGTGTGTGTGTGTGTGTGTGTGTGTGTGTGTGCGTGTACAAGAGTATGCATGTGCGAGAGTGTGCATGAGTGTGAGTGTGTGCGTGTGTACAAGAGTATGCATGTGCGAGAGTGTGCATGAGTGTGTGTGTGTGTGTGTGTGTGTGTGTGTGCGTGTGTACAAGAGTATGCATGTGCGAGAGTGTGCATGTGTGTGTGTGTGTGTGTGTGTGTGTGTGTGTGTGTGTGTGTGCATGTGCGAGAGTGTGCATGAGTGTGTGTGTGTGTGTGTGTGTGTGTGTGTGTGTGTGCGTGTGTACAAGAGTATGCATGTGCGAGAGTGTGCATGAGTGTGAGTGTGTGTGTGTGTGTGTGAGTGTGTGTGTGTGCGTACGAGAGTATGAATTTGTGAGTATGCGCATGCAAAAGTGTGTACAAGTGTGTGTGTACAAGACTATGCATGTGTGAAAGTGTGTGGATAAGTGTGTGTGTGCATGTGTGTGTGTGTTATTTGGTGGGCAGCGGGGTGGTCTCCAGAGGGAAGCAGTTGAAGCAGCTGGCTCTGCTGGTGACCCATCCTCGTCTGAAGGGCTGGTAGAGCTGCTGCATGCCGCACTGCGCCCACACCTGCGACAGACTGGGCACGCTGTGGAACTTCAGCAGCCTCTTCTGCGCTCGGCGCTCCGGCCGCTCGGGGATCTGCTCCAGCGGGGCGTCTCTCTGCACTCTCTGGGGCGGGAGCTCGGCGCTGCAGCTCAGCGAGCGCGTGGCCCGTCTCTGGCCCTGCCGCACCAGACGCTCGTCGATCATGGGCTCCAGACGCATGCGGCTCAGCTCGTCCTCGCTCTGGTTGTCCTCGTCTGAGAGCACGCTGGACTGGCGCGAGAGAGCGCAGGAGCGCAGCACCTCTCTGGCCGTCTGCCGGATCAGGCTCCAGTCCCTCTGGACGTCCTGAGCGCTCGTGAACTGAGACGTCACGGTGAAGCGGATGATGAGTTTGTTCCCGATGGCGGCTGGAATCAGAAACATCTGCCCTGATTTAGTCAGTTTGCGCAGTAACTCCTGCGTCGCTCCGTTTCCAGCCTGAGAACAGATGGAGAGTGTTGTGTGACCGGTGTGGATGTAAAGCAGCAGTATTTGGTAACACTTTATTTTGATAGTCTGCTATAAGCAACTACATATCAACTAATTCTCATTCATTTGCAACTACATGTCTACTAACTCTCAGAGCAGACTGTGAGGTTCAGGGTTAGTAGAGTAAGTTGACATTTACTTGCAAAGTTTCTGATAGTCAGTAAGTATAGTCGCACACTTTAGGGGTAAATAAGGTAGAAAAGGTGTATCTAAGGATGTAACTGTGTATAACAGCACCGCAAAATACGACTTGCTCAACTCAGTATTTTTGTCCTGTCCAGTACAAAGTCTAAAAATTCTTAAAGGGGTCATATGACGATGCTAAAAATAGCAGTATTGTGTGTATTTGGTGTAATGCAATGTGTTTACGCAGTTTAAGGTTCAAAAAACACATTATTTTCCACATACCGTACAGTATTGGGTAACACTTTAGAATACTGTTTCTTACTTACTGCATGACTAATAAGGAATTATTGAAGAACTAACAGGTCATTAACACTTAATTCACTACTGTTAACTACTAAGGAAGATGTGTTAACTAATCAGTGTGTAATACAATTTTAAGTAACAGTTAGCTAATCAATATCTAATGTATTCTGTCATACCTCCTGAAGAACTACTAATGAACAGTTATACACAAATAATCAGGCTGTGGCCCACAAATCAAGTACTTGAGTAAAAGTACAGATACCCCAATAAAATATTACTCCAGTAAAATTATAAGTAGGCCTATTTACTTTCAAAATTATTTGAGTAAAAGGACAAGTACAAAGTATTACTACAGTAGCAACTTTGTTACAGTCCACTACTATTATTAGCCTATAATGGAAATGAAATATGCATTTTGTTTGCTGCACACCCAAAAGGACTCATTATTATAATTGTACACAAGTTTTTGCCTGTATGGTAAATAATTGCTTTGTGCACATGTTCTGTAGGAAATCAGCTTCGGAAAGGAACCCCAACTCCACTGTCTCGCCATAACTATACAACTTACTACAGATACAGTACACGCTGTAAAATGATGGTTTGTTTATTTATTTATTTACCGAATCACTGGGTCATATTTGAAGCTGTTGGGTCATATTTGTGTCTTTGTTTTTAGTCTTAGGTAGTGTGTTGTGTTAACGCCTAACTCTGTCTGAGCGCGAGCATTATTTCATCCTCTTCAGGAGAGAGAAGTTGCTGCACCGCTGAATTGGTGCATGTCTTTGGCGAAATACAGGTTTGTGTACATTTTATTTAATCTATATAATCATTACTGTGCTGTAAATCTATTTATGTTACGCAAAACTACAGGTGCGCACTGTCAGCTGTTCCGCTTTACATGATGGAAACGCCTGATCCTTTGCATAAAACAAATTATTTTATTTTTAAAGTTACTAAATCGAAATACTTCGGATGTTAGAATATGTTCTCAGAGCTGTGCACTGCTTGTTTATGGGCAGGTTACGGAGTCAGTCACAGTCCGAGTCCAGCTCCAGCACCGCTGCCGAGGACACCGGCGGATTACACTTCAATGGCTTTTAAACATTTAACTTCTGATTATAAAATGTTTGTCAAATTAGTTTAAATGTGGGCAGTATACATGTTAAAACGGAATAAAATATGCTGTATTAAGAAATGTTCTGAAATAAAGATCGTAAACAAGTCGTGTCATGTGTTTATGATAACTTTTATAGTTTTTGTTTTTTTGTGTGTAAGTTTGATTTGAGTCAAAATGATGTAGTAATTATTATTTACTAATAGGTTCACTTTAGAATACTGTTTCAGGTCCGAAGTAATTCCTGCGGAATTATCAAAGAATTCTTTATTAATTACTAAAGGGTTCACTATATTTTCACTCTCCCTCAGTCCTTGCGTCACACACAGGAACTGAATGAATGGTAATGTGGTATACGCCGAGGAGGAACACATACTGTATATAAAATATATAAACTAAGGTAAGTTATCACATGGCACTGGAGTGGTGGCGGGATTCCTATCAGAAGCTGATTTCTTACAAAACAATTCACTACACAGGCAAAACCTCTATAAAATTTATTGCATTTATTAATATTGCATTTTCATACTACACTGTAAAAAAACGACCGTGATTTTAACGGTAAAAAACTGTGAAAAAGCTACGGTAAAAACCTGTTAAATGGTTAACTGTAAGTTCCCCTAATATATACGGTGAAAAACTGTAATAGACATTTCAGACAATTTTACGGTGAAATACCGCTTTTGGAAGTGAAAAAGAATGTAAAATTTGAGGGGAAAACCGTAAATTGATGTTCCCAGAATTCTCTGCGTTGCATTTCAAATTTTGTTTGAATTTGATGTTTTTTCTTTGAAATAACTAGGTTTCTTAGTTTTTTCTTATCAGTTATGTTTATTAGGGTTGTATATTACATCTAATGTTGTTAAATTAATGTTTATTGCCTATTTCAGTTTAATGAGTCTCACCGTGATGGTGTTTAGTGTTTGTGTGAATCACACTGTGCACCTTCTATATATGTTAATATTTAAAAGCTGCTTGTGATGGGCTTTGGTTCATCATGTGACTTTCTCATCACCTGCATTTGGTGGTTATCAGTGTATTTCAAAGGTACGAAACAGATTTCAGTACTTCAATAGGTTGGGACATTAACATTATATCAGTTAATGAAATTACGGTATTTAACTGTAAATTTAAGTTAAAACCGTAAAACCTAAAATGTTGCTACCGTATATTTTACAGTAGAATTCTGGCAACCACAGCTGCCGGTTTTTTACCGTAAATTTTACTGATTTTTTTTTACAGTGTACTATTAATAACAATTATATGAAAGGGTCACAACTCAGTGTAATTGTGTATGACTGTTCATTAGTAGTTACTTCATAGTTATTTTTCTTGAACCTTAACTAGTAGATAATTAATAGTAGTTCTTCAGGAGGTATGACAGAATACATTAGTTATTCATTAGCTAACTTACTTAAAATTGTATTACACACTGATTAGTTAACACATCTTCCTTAGTAGTTAACAGTGGTGAGTTAAGTGTTAATGACCTGTTAGTTCTTCAATAATTCCTTATTAGTCATGCAGTAAGTAAGAAACAGTAAACAAAAAGTGTTACCCTTTATTGTACTCTGCCCTGTCTTTCTGAAACGCATCGATTATTACGAAGCTCGTCGTTCTGAAAAGCACGCCGTGCTCTGATTGGCCAGCTATCCAGTGTGTTGTGATTGGCCAAATACCTCAAGCATGTGACGGAAACGTTACGCCCCTTACCATATTTGGAAACACACAGGGTCTCATGACAACAATACTACAGCGAGAATAAAAGTTACGCCTTCTTTCTTTGCGTAAACATTTGTCTTAACTTTTATAAAGAATATCTCTTTGGGTTTGAGACTTTAGTCTGTGCAACTTTACGGATCTTATATGCGCACAAACTATGGAGTGAATTTTGTGACAAAGTTATACAAAAAATCCAGTGTTTTGCAAATAAACAATCTGCTTTTCAAAGAAAAACTCGACTTTCAAACAAACGCAAAGTGATTTGCAAATACAAAACTCTATTTGAGAGAAAATGCAGAGGTATGGACAAATATATGTATCGTGTGTCACATCTGTGAGACTCATTTGCCTTTTTCTGAGGAAACTTGGCTTGATTTTCTCACAAATTCAATTCAGCAACTTTCTTTTCCAAAAACAGCAGATGGCACTGTTGATCAATTCACGCTTGTCTCCCGAGAAACACCTGTTTAGAGCGGAGCACAGGTGAGTCTCTGTCTTACTGTCTCTTATCTCTTACCTACTACAGTGTCGGTCAAATTCACAACACGTGCTGTAAA
>CM071955.1:355000-367500 GCA_036784905.1 Acrossocheilus fasciatus
ACTAGCGGGTGCAGGACAGTAAAGTTCATTTATGTAAGTGAGGAGAGCAAAATAAAGTAAACTGTGACATATTATACCCAAAATGTGTTCATACAGTGGACTACTAGTAAAAATTAGGAGCAAAAATTATTTTGCATAAGTTTTTTTCTTTAATTGCTAATGCGACCTTTTCCACCACAGACTGAACAAAATGAAGCATTTCTTGGTAATTGGTTGAGCTGAATTGGTTTTATCTAATTGTGTTCTTAAATTTAACAGCTGACAGCTATTCAACCCAATTCATTACATACCTTTCTATCAAAGTTATCTGACTTTATCAAGATCAGTTTAACTCTGAGTTCTTCTCATATTTTTTCTAAACTGTGATGATGTGAGAAATGCTGAAGGTGTCTGAGTGTAAATCAGAGGAATGTGAGCAGGTTGTGTGATTGCTGCTGAAGCACCTGGTCCGAGGCGTATGCGATCAGTCTGGCGTTCAGCACGGACTCGTCTGTGTCGGCGTGTGTGATCTCGCTCTTCATCTGCAGGATTCGATCCTTCCTCGCGGTGAGCAGAGCGACCAGCGTACACTCACTGACCGTACTCTACACACACCAACCATTTACAGACATCACTACTGTACGGCATCACACCCAACAAAACTCATCAGCAGCTGACGGCGTAACGAAGATAAGAGCCAGGTTACTTCAGTTAAAGCACCACTTCATCTTACAAAACACAGTCAGTGCTGGGGAGCAACTAGTTACATGTAACGGAATTACATCATTTAAAAATAAATGTAACCGTAATCTGTTAGAGTTACTGAGAAAAAATGTGCAATTAAATTACAGTTACTAAAATGTTAATGATTCCAAAGGAGGTTACATCTAAATATTCTACATCTAAACACACACACACACACACACACACACACACACACACACACACACACACACACACACACACGTTCAGATTTTCTTTCCCTTTTGGAGACGACTCGAGCTGGTTTACGAAATGCGTTTTGAATCAGAATGCAAGCAGACTTACTGTACGTGCTGCACATTAGTCACTAGTCTCATCTGATTCAGGATCAGTCAGCTTGTCATACAGGACGAAATGACTCCGGGATGGCCGGGTCATTATGGGGTGGTCAGTAACGCTAGTTTTGTGTGGTTGAGTTGTGTTTTATACCTGCAGGATTCCTCCTCCGGTGCTCTGTGGATGATGGTGTAAATAATGATCTGGCAACCCGAGCGCTTTACACAACCAGTCCAACACACACATCTCCAGCTCAGTGCACGCTGGACTAGAGGCCTGCAGAACACACACACACACACACACACACACACACACACACACACACACACACACACACACACACTGTTCAACATGAGGCATAAAGCTGAAAAAAGACTTTTTCTTTGCATTTTTATATCAATATGGTACAAAATCATTCTATTTAAATCAATGTGAAAAACGCGATAGGTCAAAAGTAACCTAAAAGTAATCAAAAAGTAGTCTGATTATACAGTCAAACCAAAAATTATTCAGACACCAGATACAGTATAACTTTTGATATTTTTTTACTAGCGGGCGCTGGACACAATAGTTCATTTATGTAAGTGAGGATAGCAAAATAAAGTAAACTGTGACATATTATACCCAAAAATTCTTCATACAGTGGACTACCAGTAAAACTGATAAAAATATTTGGGACCAAAAAATGATTTTGCTTGTGTTTTTTCTTAAATTGCTAACGCAACCTTTTTACACCACAGACTGAACAAATTTAATCAAAATGAAGCATTGCTCGGTAATTGGTTGAGCTAAATTGGTATTATCTAATGTTGTACTTAAATTTAACAGCTGACAGCTATTCAGCCGAATTCATTACATACCTTTCTATCAAAGTTATCTGACATTATCAAGATCAATTTGTTCTGACACAGTTTAATTTTGAGTTCTTCTCATATTTTATTAACATTTTCTAAACTATAATGAATAAACTGTGATAATGTGAGAAATGCTGAAGGTGTCTGAATAAATTTTGGTTTGACTGTATTACCTAAAATGTGTAATTGAATGGATTATGTTACTAACAACAATTTTCATCATGTAATTTGGAATCAGCAACGGAAAGTAATCTACCCAGCTCTGTGTGTATATGTGCGTGTGTGTGTGTGTGTGTGTGTGTGTGTGTGTGTGTGTTTACCCAGGTGAAGCCGAGGCAGTTGATGGCGTCTGCCAGCATGTCTCCCAGCAGAGACGGCCATGAGGTGAGCGCAGGGAAATACGCATGCATGTGAGGACTCTGCCAATGAACGACCTACAGACAGAGAGACAGAGAGACAGAGAGACAGAGAGACAGGAGCATTACAGCATACAGGAGTTCACCAGGACAGACGGATGGACAGATACAGACAGATGGATGGACGGACATAGTCAGACGGATGGACAGATACAGACGGAGGGACGGACAGATACAGACGGATGGACAGACAGATATAGACAGACAGACGGATGGACAGATACAGTCAGATGGACAGACAGATATAGACAGACGGATGGACAAATACAGTCAGACGGATGGACAGATATAGACAGACGGATGGACAGATACAGTCAGATGGACAGACAGATATAGACAGACGGATGGACAAATACAGTCAGACGGATGGACAGATATAGACAGACGGATGGACAGATACAGTCAGATGGATGGACAGATATAGACAGACGGATGGACAGATACAGTCAGATGGATGGACAGATATAGACAGACAGATGGACAGATACAGTCAGATGGATGGACAAATACAGTCAGACGGATGGACAGATACTGACAGACGGATGGACAGATATAGACAGACAGATGGATGGACAGATACAGACGGACGGATGGACAGATATAGACAGACAGACAGACGGATGGACAGATATAGACAGTCAGATGGACAGACAAATATAGACAGACGGATGGACAAATACAGTCAGACGGATGGACAGATATAGACAGACGGATGGACAGATACTGACAGACAGACGGATGGACAGATACTGACAGACAGACGGATGGACAGATATAGACAGATGGATGGACAGACAGATATAGACAGATGGATGGACAGATAAAGTCAGACGGATGGACAGATACAGACGGACAGATGGACAGATATAGAGAGACGGATGGACAGATACAGTCAGACGGATGGACAGATATAGACAGTCTGATGGACAAACAGATATAGACAGATGGATGGACAGATATAGACAGACGGATGGACAGATAAAAGTCAGACGGATGGACAGATACAGACAGACAGATGGACAGATACAGTCAGATGGATGGACAGATATAGATGGATGGATGGACAGATACAGTCAGACGGATGGACAGATACAGTCAGATGGATGGACAGATATAGATGGATGGATGGACAGATACAGACAGAGAGATGGACAGATATATTCAGACGGATGGACAGACCCCGGGCAGGATGATGTTCTCCACGTCCTTCATGATGCTGCTCCAGTCCTCCGGCTCAAACGGAGCGCTGGTGGGCAGAAGAGGACGCATGAAACCCGGCTGAACGTCTGGAACGACCCGCCGCTCACGGATCTGTGTGAGATACTGCTGGATAAAATCCACCATCTCCTTCCCTACACACACACACACACACACACACACACACACACACACACACACACACACACACACACACACACACACACACACACACACACACACACACACACACACACACACAAGAGTGCAAACACTGTGAGAAGTTTATCATTGCCAATACAAGAAGACTGAACAACATTTGAGGAAAGTTAAAACAACAACAGATGAAGAGCACAGACACACAGATATTACAGCAGAACGTATATGTGAACACAACAGCAGTCATAAGCAGCACAGGTATATTTGTAGCAATAGCCAACAATACATTCTATGGGTCAAAATTTTACATTTTTCTTTTATGCCCAAAATGATTAGGATATTAAGTAAAGATATCCTACCATAAATATATCAAAACTTAATTTTTGATTAGTAATATGCATTGCTAAGAACTTCATTTTGATAACTTTAAAGGTGATTTTCTCAATATTTAGATTTTTTTGCTCCCTCAGATTCCAGATTTTCAAATAGTTGTTTCTCAGCCAAATATTGTCCGATCCTAACAACCATACATCAATGGAGAGATTATTTATTCAGAAAATTGAAAATTGGTTTTGTGGTCCAGTGTCACATATATGAAATCTATTTAATGCAATAAATAACCTTAAAATACTTCAGAAGATTACAACCCAATACAAAAATTTTAAAGTGATTAAAATGTCCACATATTCAGAAAGTAAGAGTGATAGAAAGAGTGAAAGAGCTTTCTAACTAAACCGCGTAGGCTGTATGAGATCAGCTGTGTCCTGTAAAACTATATAAAAACTCATTCATGTAGTTCTAGAAGACACGTATCATCCAGATCGTTACCTCTCATCAGGTATTCCTGCGCCTGCATCACGTCTGTCAGAGGAAGAGGAGATCCGTGCGTTTGAGCCGCTTCAGATCTCCATCCGCTCTTATATCTGCTGCTGACCGAGCCGCCCACGACGCCAGCACTCCAACTACACAAAGACACGCTTTGATTCAGAGCAGCCCTGATACGGCATGAATCAAAAAACAATGTGTTTGAAGAGCTCAGAATATATCCAATACTGTAATACAATGAAATACACAGACACCTCAGATGATGCCAAGCCTCAAACAGCATACAAAACTACCAAATTTTGCTATAAATTTAAGCCCAACATATAATCATTGCAGTTAATAGTGTTCACCATCTGTTTGATTACATCTTTAACTAACTTCAGGATTTTACTCTACATTTCAGCCATACGCTACTAACAGGCGCTCGAGGTCGAGCAGACAGCGGCACTCAGCTCAGAGCGCAGCTGAGCCCAGGACTCTGATAGTGGGCGACTCTATTATCAGAAACATCAGTAGCAGGACTACAACTACATGCTGCTTTCCTCAAGCAACCGTCTCTGATGTGAACAAGGAACTTCGGAACATTCTGATGAAGCACAAGACTGCAAATCGAATCATCATCCATGTGGGGAAGAACGATATTCGGAAAGAGCAGTCAGAACTGCTTAAGAAGGATTTCAGTGAACTCTTTGAAACACTTCAGAGACTTGAAGTTCAGTCGTTCATCATGTTCAACATGTTTTCACGGCTGCTTGGGCTGAATACATGCTACAAAGAACTTGCAGTACAAAAGGAGTCAACTTCATCGACAACTTCAATATTTTCTGGGGCCATAGACAACTGTTTAAACTGGACGGCTTCCACCCAAACAAACTTGGTGCGAGAGTCCTAAAGGACAATATCTATTTCTCCCTCCGTCATCCTTCAGTGGTGTGTGCCAATCCACTCAGCCTCAATGGCACACACACACCTGGACAGAGTATAAGTGACCACAGGACTTCATATCAGCCTCAGAGTCATCTTGTGGTTGACACATTCCACGAGGACATTGATAACACCATGCAGCCAAAACAAACTTTCCTCATGGAAACTATCCCGGCTGAGCCCTGCCCAACGAGCTCTTCACAGACAGACTGTGACGTACTGCAACAGCTCCAAGACTCAGCACCCAAGGACAACTATCTGGAAAACAGCCAGGGAAGCCAGGACAGCATTTCACAGCCACCGGAAACACCAGAGCCAGAGCCCATCTCACCAGACACAGTATCCCTCTCTACAGAATCTCCACTTCTAAGCTTCTCACAGAAAATGGAGGAACTGGTGTATGCTGGGACCAAACTCTCCCACTCGTTTGCTGCAAGCCCCCAGATATCAACTAAAAAACGGCGGGCCCCACAACCACCAAAGACAGCAGGCCCAGCTCTCCCTCCTCCTCCTGTGAGAGCTCTCCGACCGCTGCCACAACGCCAGGCCCAAACCCTCCTCCATCGGCTGTAGGTGAACCAAAAACAACTGATAACAGCTCTCAGTGATATGTGTCGGGTCCCCGCTATATTAGCAGCAACACTCACAAATGTTCACAGAACAAGCGGGAACCCAGTGTGCCTGTAGCCTTCTATATTTCTGTTTTATCACGTGATAGAAAGTCTAAGGCCTTCTCAAGCCGTACGGCTGACCCATCTAATCTGCGGCCTGTAATGCGTCAATCTGAGATTGCTGTAGAGACAAAATGTAATTCCATCAAGTTAGCATTTTTAAACATTCGTTCACTAAAAAATAAATCATTTCTGATCAATGATTTAATAACCACAAACAACCTGGATTTTATGTTTCTAAATGAAACATGGCTAGAAGACAGCTGCAGTGCATCAGTCCTCAATGAAACAGCCCCTCCTAACTTTCACTTTACAAGTGTCTGCAGGACTGTTAGGAGAGGTGGAGGTGGAGCTGCTCTATTTAAAGATGTTTATC
The DNA here is from genome assembly GCA_036784905.1 of Acrossocheilus fasciatus. NCBI lineage: Eukaryota > Metazoa > Chordata > Actinopteri > Cypriniformes > Cyprinidae > Acrossocheilus > Acrossocheilus fasciatus. Next base: position 361,440 of record CM071955.1, read on the forward strand.
AATGCAAGCAAGTGTCATTTGGTCAGTATTTGTCCTTTGAATATCTAGGTATTGTGCTGAAAGGTGCTCCACGCATTCTGTTTATCATTATTTACAGGCCTCCAAAATACTCTCTAGCCTTTGTGGAAGAGTTGACAGAACTGTTATCAATGATTTCCTCAGAGTTTGACTGTTTTACTATTGCAGGGGATTTTAATATTCACATAGATAATGCAGAAATCAAAACTGCAAAAGAAATTATAACTGTTTTAAACACTTTTGATCTGACCCAGCATGTGCATGGACCCACACACAATCGTGGACACACTCTAGATTTACTCATCAGTAGAGGTCTAAACATTTCATCCATTGTTGTTAAGGATGTAGCACTATCTGATCACTTCTGTATTTTCTTTGATATATTGATCTCTGTTACCACTGAATCTAGATCTGTCTCTGTCAGAAAGAGATGCATTAACGAGAACACTAGTGTGCTATTTATGAAGGCTATATCTTTAACACCAAGCATTCCTGCAGACTCTGTTGATCTTCTCCTGGATTCTTTTAACTCAAAAGTTAGGAATGTTATTGATGATATTGCTCCTGAAAAAGTCTGCAAGAAAGATGGCAGACAAAAATCACCATGGAGAAAATCAACAGCAGTTCAGAGTATGAAAAGACAATGCAGAAAAGCTGAGCGGATGTGGCGGAAGACAAAACTTGAAATTCACTATAGCATCTATAAAGACAGCCTTCATGCTTTCAATGTGGAACTAGCCACAGCTAGACAGACCTTCTTCTCAAACCTTATAAACAGTAACTTAAACAACTCTCGCACTCTTTTTGCTACTGTTGAGAGACTGACAAACCCCCCAAGTCAGATTCCCAGTGAAGGACAGAGACGGCACTCATTAAGATAATAAATGATATTCGCTTCAATTCTGATTCAGGCAAAATATCAGTGCTGGTACTACTAGATCTTAGTGCTGCGTTTGACACTGTTGATCTTAACATACTACTAGAGAGACTGGAAAACTGGATCGGGCTTTCTGGGATGGTACTCAAATGGTTCAGGTCATACTTAGAAGGGAGAGGTTATTATGTGAGTATAGGAGAGCATAAGTCTAAGTGGACGTCCATGACATGCGGAGTCCCACAAGGCTCAATTCTTGCACCGCTCTTGTTTAGCCTGTATATGCTCCCACTAAGTCAAATAATGAGAGAGAACCAAACTGCCTCTCACAGCTATGCCGATGATACGCAGATTTACCTAGCCTTATCTACAAATGACTACAGCACCCATTGACTCCCTCTGCCAATGCATTGATGAAATAAACTGTTGGATGTCCCAGAACTTTCTTCAGTTAAATAAGGAGAAAACTGAAGTCATTGCATTTGGAAACAAAGATGAAGTTCTCAAGGTGAATGCATACCTTGACTCTAGGGGTCAATCAACTAAAAACCAAGTCAAAAATCTTGGGGTGTTTCTGGAGACAGACCTTAGTTTTAATAGTCATGTCAAAGCAGTAACTAAATCAGCATACTATCATCTCAAAGACATTGCAAGAATTAGATGTTTTGTTTCCAGTCAAGACTTGGAGAAACTGGTTCATGGCTTCATCACCAGCAGGTGGATTATTGTAATGGTCTCCTTCCAAAGAAGAGCATTAGACAGCTGCAGCTCATCCAGAACACTGCTGCCAGGATTCTGACCAGAACCAGAACATCTGAGCATATTACACCAGTCCTCAGGTCCTTACACTGGCTTCCAGTTACATTTAGGATTGATTTTAAAGTACTTTTTCTCGTTTAGAAATCTCTAAATGGCCTAGGACCTAAATACATTGCAGATATGCTCACTGAATATAAACCTAACAGACCACTCAGATCATTAGGATCGAGTCAGTTAGAAATACCAAGGGTTCACACAAAACAAGGGGAGTCCGCTTTTAGCTATTATGCCGCCCGCAGTTGGAAGCAGCTTCCAGAAGAGATCAGATGTGCTAAAACATTAGCCACATTTAAATCCAGACTCAAAACTCATCTGTTCAGCTGTGCATTTGTCAAATAAGCACTGTGCTACGTCCCAACTGATTGCACCATGTATAATCACTTTCTATTCTTAAATGTTTTCAATTCTTTTAAAATCAATTTTTAAATCACTTTGTTTTTATTGTTGTGATTATTATTATTTTTAATGACTATTTGACTTCCTTTTATGTAAAGCACTTTGAATTACCACTGTGTATGAAATGTGCTTTATAAATAAACTTGCCTTGCCTTGCCATGTGGACATCACCCTGAGATAGTCACCACCGATAAGCTACTACTAAATATAATGTAGAAACTTTAAAATAGAAACTTATATTTTCTGTAAAGCTGCTTTGCAATGATTTGTAGTGTGAAGAGCGCTATACAAATAAACTTGAATTGAACTGAAGACCTGCTGCTGGCTCAGACTCTAACACCCCTTTACTGTGCGTTCATTCAGCTTTAGCTGTGATATAATCTACCGTCCAGATGTGAATCAGCAGATCAGTGCTGGAGAGACGCTCAGATCCTCCTCAAAGAAACCAAATCACCGCCGTCGTTTAAAAATAAGAATCTTTATGACAGAAATCCTGGAAAATGCATCACAAACAGTGAGCAGGAGGAAACTATAAACATGCTGATTATCAGTGAGGAAAACGAGTCTTACAGAGTCTGATGATGAAGGATTCGATCACATGTGACCTGCAGTTCAAACACACTGTAAAAAAATCAAAAGGTGAGAAAACTTAAAAGCTTAAGGCAACCAGCTTCAGGAGATTTTTGAGATTTAACTGAAAACAAGAAGTTGAGAAAACTCAAAACTCTCCTGAAGCTGGTTGCCTTAAACTTTTAAGTTTTCTCAACTTTTGATTTTTTACTGTGCATCATGAAATCTGACATTACTATGCAATTAAACATCCTCGTTCAGGTTCTGAGGGGCTTTTGTCTCTTTATTCAAAGGCTGGTGAAGGGTGCCGGTGATGTGTGTCAGAATCGAACCCGTGTCGGCCACATGAGCACCACAGCTGAGGCGCTTTATGAGGAGAACTGAAGGAAATGAATGATAACGATCCAGTCACAGAAGCGGATGGCGCTGATGTCCGGCGTGCTTTCACGCAGCTTTCTTGGCGCTCTGCCGTGTGATGGCCTCCAGCTTCTGTCTGTACGCCTCCGCCTCCTGCTCCTTCTTCAGGAACTGCTGTCTGTATTTCTGCGCCTCGCGGTTCGCCTCCTCCAGCTGCTTCAGAAGAGCCACTTTCTCCTGTTGCACACACAGTGTCACGTGTGTTATAAGCTCATTACTGCTTTGATTAATCAGAAGAACAATGTGTTTTTACATTGATGCATTAGAGACGTGCATTGCATTTAAGTACACGTCTGTGTCCCTGCAGCACAGAAGCAGTCATAAGCAGCACAGCTATATCTGCAGCAATAGCCAACAATACATTGTATGGGTCAAAATTATACATTTTTCTTTTATGCCAAAAATCATTAGGATATTAAGTAAAGATCATGTTCCATGAAGATATTTTATAATTTTCCTACCGTAAATATATCAAAACTTAATTTTCATTGCTAAGAACTTCATTTGGTCAACTTTAAAGGGGATTTTCTCAATATTTTGATCTTTATTGCACCCTCAGATTCCAGATTTTCAAATAGTTGTATCTCAGCCAAAGATACATGTCCTATCATAACAACAATTTGTGGTCCAGGGTCACATTTGATCTCGCATTCCCTGGGAATCAACCCCATGACAGTGGTGCTGCGAGCTGTTTGAGTTACAGGAACGTTATTGAAAGCATGTTATTGCACACATCAGAAACAGGTTGATGAGAGGAACTGTGGGACGTGTGTCTGTACCTGGAAGTCCTCCAGCGAGAGCGTCTGCTGGATCTGAACGTCTTGTGTTTCCGTCATCTGATCATCGTCTTCCTCCTTCACACGCTGACGCTTAACACACGGCTCCTCGCTGATCACCGTCTCCTCTGCCACCTCTGTGTCCGACACCGTCAGCACTGCAGGAGCACACACACACACACACACACACACACACTCTCTCTCTCTCTCTTTATTTCTCCAGATATCAGTGCTTATGTGAGCTGCTTCTCTCTCTCACCCTGCTGCCCGTCAGGCATGGTGACTATTATGGGCTGGCTGATGCCTGCGCCCGTCTGCAGGTTGCCCAGCTGAATGCCGTCTGTTACTATGGTGATGACCTGCTGACCTCCAGAGCTCATGACCTGCTGTATGGCCCCGTCGACGGAGTCTGCGGTGATCAGCTCCTCTGCGGCCATGACTGCATCAGAGACGAGAGTCAGAGAGCTCTTATCCTGAACAACAGCAGCAGCGGAGAGCAGCATCAGGCTTATTTAGACTCTAATCACAGGCTTTGATGCTGCTCTGAGACGCTGTTTGTTCAGAGAAGCGCAGGGTAATTTTCTTCATTGTGCGTGTGCGTCTGCACAAAGGCCTCTTTCACGGAGGTCATTCATAAACACACGGGGTCGAGAGGTCGAGGGGTCGGGTCACCTGTGGATTTGCTGCTGTTGGCGGGCGACACGAGTCCGGCGAGGTTGACCACTCCTCCCGGGCCGATGATGAACTGCGGCGCGGCCGTGTGGATGGTCAGCGTGTCCGGACTCTCGGGGTTTGTGTTGATCTGGTTCTGCATCGCCACCTGACGCACAATCACATTCATAAACACATTATGACACAGGAACAACCGCTGTTTACATTAAATACAAAAACCACCTTCATCAAAATTATTAACAAACATCATAATTTTCTATTATAGATCATTAGCTCATGTACATTCAGTCACTGCATCTTCTTATCCATGAAGAAACCCTTCAGCTCCAGATACAGACGGATCTGGCTCATGATTCATTCACATATGTTTCTTTTCTTCTTTAATCAAAATGTTATAACCAGTGTTATTTTGGTGTCATTGAGGTACTATTTTTTTTTTTTTTTTGAAATATTTTTTACTTTTGTATTTTAATTTTAAAGTCTTAGTAATTTTGTCTTGTGTTTTTGTCATTTTTATTAGCTATTGTTTCTTTCTTAATATGCCTATATAGTTTAATTGTTAATTTTTATTTCAGTGTCAGTTTTAGTTCTTTAAGTACATCAAGTTAAACTAAATGAAAATGAAAAATGCTGCTTTGGCAACTAGCTGAAACAAAATTAGTTTTTTTTTATTTTTTATTTCAGTTTATGTTTATTTCAGGTAACAAATATGTTTTTAATGGTTTTAGTTATTATAGTTATATATATATATTCTCTCTGGTGACAACATGGATAAAGTTGTGTATCAAACACAAGTCATGCCGAGATGCAGCCTGACTTTATGTTTTGTGTTTTTGCCCATAAATTTGCGTTTCTGGAGACCAAAAGCCCACCGGATGACTTGAAGACGATCTGAGCTCATTCAGGATAAGACTGAATCGTTTCGGAACAGTTATGAGAAGCCTCGTTTACTGAAATCACGTGACTTTTCCAGATTGATACACGCTCCAAACCAGTGCTTCAAAACTAAAGTTTCGAAGCTTCACGAAGCAGTCAAACCCGAGCTCTCAGAGCCTGTGCTGGAGCATGTACCTGCAGGATCTCGGCCAGCTCGTGGCTGCTGTTGTCCAGCGCGATGTCCAGCGCGTTTTTGCAGAACTTGCTCTGCGCGTGAACGTCGGCTCCGAAGCGCAGCAGCAGCTCCACCGCGTCTCTGTGGCTGTGCTCCACGGCCCAGTGCAGCGCGCTCATCTTCAGCATGTCCTTGGCGTTCACGTCCGCGCCGTGCTGCACAAACACACATGAATGGACTCATTGTTGGATGATGAAAGGCCACACTTAAAGAGGCAAATTACAGCAAATGCACCGCGAGTCAAACATCAAAGAGCCAGCGGGCCGTAATGCGCTGGGCTGCGTTTCCCAAAAGCATCCTAAGCTCAGCCTCTTAACCTCAGAGGGACGCCTGCGATTACTTCACTACATTACTAATGAATCCCAATCTAATCGTGACAAGCTATATATATATATATCGTTGGAAAGG
>CM071955.1:372500-377500 GCA_036784905.1 Acrossocheilus fasciatus
GCAGTCATCAGCAGCACAGCTGTAGCTGCAGCAATACACAACAATACACTGTATGGGTCACAATTATACATTTCTCTTTTATGCCAAAAATCATTAGGATATTAAGATCATGTTCCATGAAGATATTTAGTAAATTTTTTAGCGTAAATATATCAAAACTTCATTTTTGATTAGTAATATGCATTGCTAAGAACTTCATTTGAACAACTTTAAAGATGATTTTCTCAATATTTAGATTTTTTTGCACCCTCAGATTCCAGATTTTCAAATATTGTCCTAATAAACCATACATCAATGAAAAGCTTATTTATTCAGCTGTCAGATGATGTATACACGTCTCAGTTTAAAAAAAAAAAAGACCCTTATGACTGGTTTTGTGCTCCAGGGTCACATATTATTACTGTAACTAGTTATTGACAAACACTGTAACAACTCCATCCTGGAAAGCAGCTTCTAGAATAAACACACACTGATAAACACTAAAGAAAGCGCTCAGCTGCTCTTCATCAGCACTGATGCTCGGAGCTCTATTCTTCTGATTTACATCTAACACTACAATACATGATTATATGAGACGCAGCGCTTCATCTCAGGCCTAAAACACCACCACCACCACCATCATCATCATCATCATCATCATCATCATCATCATCATCATCGTCGCTGATGTGAAGCGCAGTCCGTTAAAAGCAATAAACAGGAAATCGCTCGTGTTCCGGAGGAAGAGGAAATATTAATACCCACAAACTCATCAACTTCCACATCCGGCGGACGCGATCACGCTGAACTTACTGTTTCTTACCGTCTGAACAGAACCTGAACCGAACCGAATCCGTTAGAAATGAAACAAACCCAGATGACAATAATACAGCCGCGGGCACGAGCGCGGGCGCGGGGGCGCGCACACAGGCTCCAGTATTAAAGAGCATAGAGAATTAAACGATCAATAAACCGCATTCAGCCTCTGCTGCAGCGAGCCCCCGCAGCGCTGTTTCTTTATTATTATAAATTAATGTAGTGTGATGTATATTCTATCGCGATTCTGTTATTTAAACTCTTGTAAAGCGGAGTGAACGCAGCGCGCATGCGCACTGACGCGGATCAGCTGACTCGCGCGCACGAGACGCTATAGACTTCATCTCCAGCCGAAGCTCATCTTATCATATTTAGTTTATATCAATAATGCAGCAGTTCACAAACTACATATAACCGTGTCAAGCAGTGCTGGCAGAAACCGGTGTTTAATGAAGTAAGAACGAGAGTTTAAACACACAGAGGAGATTTATATCATGTATGTACAGTGTGTGTGAATATATAAACACACGGGGTTTTGTCAAGCGCTTTAAAGTTGCGTGTGTACGCAGCGCGTGTTTAAATAAAGCTTCCGCGGTTTGAATCCGCGCACTTCCGCGTTTGATCGAGCAGTCCGAGGCTGTTTACTGTCATCAGTTCGGATAAACTTGACTTCTCTGCGCTTCTCTGCGCTTCTCTGCGCTTCTCTGCTGATTCCAGCGTGTTCCTGACAGGATCTGAGTTCACGGTGTGTTCGGGGTGAGCTGACACGCTTAACTGCGATGCTGCCGATCATAATAACAGCAGTTCTGTGTTTACTGTCATCAGTCTTATGATCTCAGCACTGCTCTCTGATCACTCGCATCGATCTGATCACTCTCTCATCGATCTGATCACTCGCATCGATCTGATCACTCTCTCATCGATCTGATCACTCTCTCATCGATCTGATCACTCTCTCATCGATCTGATCACTCTCTCATCGATCTGATCACTCTCTCATCGATCTGATTGTTTGATTAGAGGTGTGTTTACTCTGTTTCGGTGTTGGGGAGTAACTAGTTACATGTAACGGCGTTACGTCATTTAGTTAGAAAATGAGGTTACACTTTATTTTAAGGTGTGGTTGTTACAGTGTAATTATATATTTAAGTACTGAGTAATAATAATTAAGTACATGTACTTACTATATGGTTAGGGTTTGGTTTAGGGTTACTTGTATGTAATTATGCATAATTTATTGTTATTATAATAGAAAGTACATGTAACGTGTAACAAGGACACCTTAAGATAAAGTGTTACTGAAAATAAATGTAACTAATCTGTTACAGTTACTGAGGAAACAAATATGGAATTAAATTACAGTTACTTATGAAATTGTTAATGATTACATGGGGTTACATCTGAATATTTACACACACACTCACACACACACAGACTCACACTCTCACACACACACACACACACACACACACACACTCTCGCACACACACACACACACACACACACACACACACACACACACACACTCTCTCGCACACACACACACACACACACACACACACACACACACACTCACACACACACACACACACACACACACACACGCAGATTTAGTTGATTTCTTTAACAAATTGCACTGACTGCTTTAAAATATGAGACACTGATGTTTCAGGAGTTTAGGACACGTGTTTATTCAATAACTGTTTTATTTCCTATTTGTGTTTGTGTATATATGCTTTATTTTTTAAGATTAACTGTTTTTTCCAAAGCATCGTTAGATGCCGGTGTTTTCTGTCAAAACTGTGCAAATATTTGATTTCAAAAACAGTATCATAACTACTAAACAATATCTTATGATTTTAAATCAGTATTTAACCTCAGAACGATCTCAAAGTAAGAAGAGCTGCTAAAGTCTGATTTTGTAATCCGTTCTGTTACTTTAATACAGTAATTGAAGCAGTTGCACTATTTTAAACAGAGTAATCTGTAACGCATTACGTTTATGTTTCTTCAGCTGTCGGTGTCGTCTGATTGTGAAGTGAGTCTGGTTTTGGATGTTTTTCAGGAATATGAGCTGAAAATGCCGTCTGTGTCCACCGGAGTGAAGGACCTGTATCTGTCCACATCGCTGGGCGATCTGAACAAGAAAGCAGAAATCAAACCGGATAAAACCAGCACCAGACAGTAAGACACTCGCGTGAATCTACAGCACACGTGATCCGGGTCTGATTTACTGATTGAGGTGTTTTCCTGACGTTATGACTGGGACGGTTCACCCCAGCGTGAGAATGTGCTGTCATTAACTCGCCCTCAGATCATCTGAGATGGAGGAGACTTTTCTTCTTCAGTTACAGTATCGTGTGATTCATAAAACACAAGTCAATGGGTGCCGGCACTTTGAGGCTCAATAAAAGCGTATCAGAGAATACGTCTCCTGATGATATATCGAGGTCTTATGAAGAGAAACGATCAGTCTGTGCAAGAAACTGAAGATTATTTACAGCATTATTACTGTAGTCCAGAGTCTTGGATGATCTGAGGGCGAGTAAAAGCATCGTGAGCGTGAGACACTGGCTCCAGCGGTCAGTGCTGCAGCGGTCAGTGCTCACGATGCTTTCTGAAACCCTGACCAGACGCTGATGCTTGTGTGTTTCAGCTACGTCCAGAGCGCATGCAAGATCTTCAAGGCGGCTGAGGAGTGTCGTCTGGACCGCGATGAGGAGAAAGCTTACGTCCTGTACATGAAGTATCTGACCGTCTATGACCTCATCAAGAAGAGACCGGACTTCAAGCAGCAGCAGGTAGAGCCCTAGTGCATTGTGGGAGATTGTAATGGTGGAGACGTGAACGCTCAGAATGAGATCAGTGTGTATCAGTCATAAGCAGCACAGCTGTATCTGCAGCAATAGCCATTGTATGGGTCAAAATTATACATTTCTCTTTTATGCCAAAAATCATTAGGATATTAAGTAAAGATCATGTTCCATGAAGATATTTAGTAAATTTCTTACCGTAAATATATCAAAACTTCATTTTTGATTAGTAATATGCATTGCTAAGAACTTCATTTGAACAACTTTAAAGGTGATTTTCTCAATATTTAGATTTTTTTGCTCGCTCAGATTCCAGATTTTCAAATATTGTCTGAACAAACCATACATCAATGAAAAGATTATTTATTCAGATGATGTATAAATCTCAATTTAAAAATACTGACCCTCGTGACTGGTTGTGTGGTCATATATTTGTGTGATTATTGGCTGATGGTGTGAACGCTCAGATGTTGTGAAATGTGATGTGTGTTCTGTCAGTCAGTGCTGTCGTCTGGTTGCTTTCAGGATTTCTTCCTGTCTATGCTCGGACCAACCAGCTTCAAAAAAGCCATCGAGGAGGCAGAGAAGCTCTCAGAGAGTTTGAAGCTCCGGTCAGTGTTTCTCTCTCTCACACACACACACACACACACACACTCACTCACTCACTCACTCACTCACTCACTCACTCACTCACTCACTCACTCACTCACTCACTCACACACACACACACACACACACACACACACACACACACACACACACACACACACACACACACACACACACACACACACACACACTCTCACTCTCACACACACACACACACACACACTCACACACACACACACACACACTCACTCACTCACTCACACACACACACACACACACACACACACACACACACACACACACACACACACACACACACACACACACACACACACACACACACACTCACTCTTCTCTGGCTCACAAGCACTTTGTTCACCTGCTGGTGTCGTTCTCTCAGGTATGAGGAAGTAGAAGTGCGGAAACAGCTGGAAGAGAAAGAGAGGAAGGAAGAAAAGAGTCGACGAGAAGAAAGAATTGAAAAAGATGTCCGAGCTTCACCGAGAGGAGCTTCAGAGAGGAAGGACAATAAGAAGGTGCAGGACTGGAAATCACATCACTTTGTGTGGCTTTATCATGTGATTTGATGTGTATTCAGTGTGTCATCAAACACACAATAATCAGCTCCTGAGCCTTTATCCTGATGAACTCCGATTACACAAACCAGCTTCTGTGTGACTCGATGCAAACTTACTACGAGCTTGAACATGTGACGAGTTTATTTGCTAAAAAAGGAGCAATATGAATATGCCATAGCCTTTGACGTTTAATCCCTGGTTTAGT
>CM071955.1:385000-415000 GCA_036784905.1 Acrossocheilus fasciatus
TTGTGTAGAGTTGTTGTTGGCTGGTGTTTCTAACGCTCGTCTCTGCAGTTTCTGGACACGGTGACGGGCACCTACAGATATTACCACTCTCCCACCAACCGCGTGCACCTGTACCCTCCGGAGGTCCACACGCCGCAGATCCAGCCCAGCGCCGCTAAAGCCAAGCCGCCGCCGGCCGCCGAGACCGAGAAGGAGAAGGAGCAGGAGCGCAAGAGAGAGAAGGAGCGCGAGAGAGATCAGTCCAAACTCAAACGCTCGTACTCCTCACCAGACATCAGCCAAGAGCTGAGCGCCGAGAGCAGCAGAAAACCTGCAGCCGTGCCCACCTTCAACAGAGAGAACAAGTACATATATATATATATACACACACACCACACACACACACACACACACACACACTCACACCACACACACACTCACACACACGCCCTCACACACACACACACACACACACACACACACACACACACACACACACACACACACACACACACACACACTCACACCACACACACACACACACACACACACACTCACACTCACACTCACACTCACACTCACACTGACACACACACACGCCCACACACACGCCCTCACACACACACACACACACACACACACACACACACACACACACAGATCTTCACAGGTGTGCTGATGTGTGTTTGTGTCTCAGGCCGCTGACCGCTGCTGCTTACACTAAGGTGGAGATCTCTCGGCCGTCTGCGGCCAAGATCCGGAACCTGAACCCGGTGTTTGGAGGTCAGGGGCCGTTGCTAACGGGCCTCCGTAACCTCGGCAACACCTGCTACATGAACTCCATCCTCCAGTGCCTGTGTAACACGGTCGCCATGGCCGACTACTTCAACAGGAACATCTATCAGGACGACATCAACCGGTAATCCGCCAGACGCCAGTGATTAAACGATCCCGTTCAGTGTGAGTCAGTGATTCTGAGTGTGTGTGTGTGTGTGTGTGTGTGTGTGTGTGTGTGTGTGTGTGTGTCTCACAGGGCCAATATTCTGGGTCATAAGGGTGAGGTGGCCGAGGAGTTCAGTGTCATCATGAAGGCGCTGTGGTCAGGACAGTACAAAATGATCAGCCCGCAGGATTTTAAAGGCACCATCTGTAAAATCAACAACCGCTTCTCCAGCTACGAGCACCAGGACTCTCAGGAGCTGCTGCTGTTCCTCATGGACGGCCTGCACGAGGACCTCAATAAGGTACGGCGCTGAGAACCTGTTCTCCAGGAGCCATGCGCCTCAAGATAAAGACACACATTCTCTCGTTCTCTGTCAGGCGGATAAACGGCGCGGGTATAAGGAGGAGGACATCGATCATCTGGACGACGTGAGTGCTGCAGAGCTGGCCTGGTCCAAACACAAGCTCCTGAACGAGTCCATCATCGTGGCTCTGTTCCAGGGTCAGTTCAAATCCACGGTCCAGTGCATGAGCTGCCAGCACAAGTCCCGCACCTTCGAGACCTTCATGTACCTGACCCTGGAGATGTCATCCAGCAGCAAGTGCTCTCTACAGGTCACTCTCACACTCACACACACACACGCACACACACACACACACACACACACACTCACACGTGCACACACACACTCTCAAACTCACTCACACACACACACACACACGCACACACACACACTCACACGTGCACACACACACTCTCAAACTCACTCACACTTGCACACATTGACACTCGCACACTCTCATTCACACGTGCGCACACACGCAAACTCACACTCGCACACTCACAAACTCACTCACACGTGCACACACTCACAAACTCACACTCACAAACTTACACTCGCACACTCACAAACTCACACTCACGTGCACTCACACTCGCACACTCACACTCACAAACTCACACTCACACTTGCACACACTCTCACACTCACACGTGCACACACACTCACAAACTCACACTTGCACACACACTCACACTTGCACACACACTCACACTCTCAAACTCACACGTGCACTCACACTCGCATACTCACGTGCACACACTCTCACACTCACACTCGCACATTCACAAACTCACTCACACTTGCACACACACACTCACACTCTCAAACTCACACGTGCACTCACACTCGCACATTCACGTGCACACACTCTCACACTCACACTCGCATTCACAAACTCACTCACACTCACACGTACACTCGCACACTCACGTGCACACACTCTCACACTCACACACACACACACACACGCACACACACACTCTCAAACTCACTCACACTCACACTTGCACACATTGACACTCGCACACTCTCATTCACACGTGCTCACACACACAAACTCGCACTCACAAACTTACACTCGCACACTCACAAACTCACACTCTCATGTGCACTCACACTCGCACACTCACACTCACACTCTCACACTCAAACTCACACTCACACGTACTTGCACACTCACAAACTCACACGTGCACACAAGCTCACACTCACAAACTCACACTCTCAAACTCACACGTGCACTCTCACTCGCACATTCACGTGCACACACTCTCACACTCACACTCGCATTCACAAACTCACTCACACTCACACTTGCACACACACACTCACACTCTCAAACTCACACTCGCACACTCACGTGCACACACTCTCACACTCGCACATTCACAAACTCACTCACACTTGCACACACACACTCACACTCTCAAACTCACACTCGCACACTCACGTGCACACACTCTCACACTCGCACATTCACAAACTCACTCACACTTGCACACACACACTCACACTCTCAAACTCACACTCGCACACTCACGTGCACACACTCTCACACTCGCACATTCACAAACTCACTCACACTTGCACACACACACTCTCAAACTCACACGTGCACTCACACTCACACTCACTCTCAAACTCACACTCACATGTGCACACACACTCACACTCACAAACTCACGTGCACACACATTCACAAACTCACACTCACAAACTCACACTCACATGTGCACTCACACTCTCACACTCACAAACTCACACTCGCACACTCACAAACTCACACACACACACACACACACACTCACAAACTCACACTCTCACACACACTCACAAACTCACACTCTCACACACACTCACAAAGTCACACTCACATGTGCGCTCACACTCGTGCACTCACACTTGCACACTCACACTCGCACACTCACACTCACTCACATGTGCACTCACACACTCAAACTCACAAACTTACACTCACACTTGCACACTCACACTCACACGTACTCTCACACTTGCACACTCACACTCACACGTACTCGCACACTCACAAACTCACACGTGCACACACTCGCACACTCACGTGCGCACACACACACTCGCACTCACAAACTCACATTCACACACACACACACACACACACTCTCACAAACTCACACTCACAAACTCACACTCACATGTGCACTCACACTCGCACACTCACAAACTTACACTCACACTCACACTCACAAACTCACACGTGCACACACTCACACTCGCACACACTGACACTCTCAAACTCACACTCACAAACTCACACTCACACTCACATGTGCACTCACACTCGCACACTCACAAACTCACTCACACTCACACTTGCACACACTGACACTCTCAAACTCACACTCACAAACTCACACGTGCACTCACACTCGCACACTCACAAACTCACACTCACGTGCACACACACTCACAAACTCACACTCACACGTGCTCACACTCGCAAACTCACACTCGCACACTCACAAACTCACACTCGCACACTCACACGCACAAACTCACACTCGCACGCTCACACTCACAAACTCACACGTGCACACACTCACAAACTCACACTCACACGTGCACACACACACACACACACACACTCACAAACTCACACTCTCACACACACTCACAAACTCACACTCTCACACACACTCATAAAGTCACACTCACATGTGCGCTCACACTCGTGCACTCACACTTGCACACTCACACTCACACTCACTCACACGTGCACACTCGCACACTCACATGCACTCACACTCACAAACTCACATTCACACACACACTCACAAACTCACTCTCACGCACATGTGCACTCACACTCGCACACTCACAAACTCACACTCACAAACTCACACTCACATGTGCACTCACACTCGCACACTCACAAACTTACACTCACACTCACAAACTCACACGTGCACACACTCACACTCGCACACACTGACACTCTCAAACTCACACTCACAAACTCACACGTGCACTCACACTCGCACACTCACAAACTCACACTCACGTGCACACACACTCACAAACTCACACTCACACGTGCTCACACTCGCAAACTCACACTCACAAACTCACACTCTCACACTCACAAACTCACACGTGCACACACTCACAAACTCACACTCGCACACTCACACTCACAAACTCAATCACACGTGCACTCACACTCGCACACTCACGTGCACACACTCTCACACTCACACTCTCAAACTCACACTCACACGTGCACACACACACACACACACACACTCACAAACTCACACTCTCACACACACTCACAAAGTCACACTCACATGTGCGCTCACACTCGTGCACTCACACTTGCACACTCACACTCACACACTCACACTCACTCACATGTGCACTCACACTCACACACTCAAACTCACAAACTTACACTCACACTTGCACACTCACACTCACACGTGCACACACTCGCACACTCACGTGCGCACACACACACACACTCACAAACTCACATTCACACACACACACACACACACTCACAAACTCACACTCACAAACTCACACTCACACTCACATGTGCACTCACACTCGCACACTCACAAACTTACACTCACACTCTCACTCACAAACTCACACGTGCACACACTCACACTCGCACACACTGACACTCTCAAACTCACACTCACAAACTCACACGTGCACACACTCGCACACTCACGTGCGCACACACCCACTCACACTCACAAACTCACATTCACACACACACACTCACAAACTCACACTCACACTCACATGTGCACTCACACTCGCACACTCACAAACTTACACTCACACTCACAAACTCACACGTGCACACACTCACACTCGCACACACTGACACTCTCAAACTCACACTCACAAACTCACACGTGCACTCACACTCGCACACTCACGTGCACACACACTCACAAACTCACACTCACACGTGCTCACACTCGCAAACTCACACTCACAAACTCGCACACTCACACTCACACACTCACACTCACAAACTCACACTCGCACACTCACACTCACAAACTCACACGTGCACACACTCACAAACTCACACTCACACGTGCTCACACTCGCAAACTCACACTCACAAACTCGCACACTCACAAACTCAATCACACGTGCACTCACACTCGCGCACTCACGTGCACACACTCTCACACTCTCAAACTCAAACTCACACTCACACGTATACACACACTCACAAACTCACACGTGCACTCACACTCTCACACTCACAAACTTACACTCACACTCGCACACTCACACACACACTCACAAACTCACTCACACACACACACACACACACACACACATACACACACACACTCACACAAACTCACAAACTCACACTCACATGTGCGCTCACACTCACTCACATGTACACTCGCACACTCACACTCACAAACTTACTCACACTTGCACACTCACACGTACTTGCACACTCACAAACTCACACGTGCACACACTCACACTCACAAACTCACATTCACACACACACTCACACTCACAAACTCACATTCACACACACACTCACAAACTCACACTCACACAAACTCACAAACTCACACTCACACTCGCACACTCACACACACACTCACAAACTCACTCACACACACACACACACACACACACATACACACACACACTCACACACTCACACAAACTCACAAACTCACACTCACATGTGCGCTCACACTCACTCACATGTACACTCGCACACTCACACTCACAAACTTACTCACACTTGCACACTCACACTCACACGTACTTGCACACTCACAAACTCACACGTGCACACACTCACACTCGCACACTCACATGCACTCACACTCACAAACTCACACACACACTCACACTCACAAACTCACATTCACACACACACTCACAAACTCACACTCTCACGCACATGTGCACTCACACTCGCACACTCACAAACTTACACTCACACTCTCACACTCACAAACTCACACTCACACGTACTTGCACACTCACAAACTCACACTCACACAAACTCACAAACTCACACTCACATGTGCGCTCACACTCACTCACATGTACACTCGCACACTCACACTCACAAACTTACTCACACTTGCACACTCACACTCACACGTACTTGCACACTCACAAACTCACACGTGCACACACTCACACTCGCACACTCACATGCACTCACACTCACAAACTCACACACACACTCACACGTGCACACACTCACACTCGCACACTCACATGCACTCACACTCACAAACTCACACACACACTCACACTCACAAACTCACATTCACACACACACTCACAAACTCACACTCTCACGCACATGTGCACTCACACTCGCACACTCACAAACTTACACTCACACTCTCACACTCACAAACTCACACTCACACGTACTTGCACACTCACAAACTCACACGTGCACACACTCACACTCGCACACTCACGTGCACACTCTCTCACACTCACACTCACAAACTCACTCACACTCACACTTGCACACACTGACACTCTCAAACTCACACTCACAAACTCACACGTGCACTCACACTTGCACACTCACAAACTCACACTCACGTGCACACACACGCACAAACTCACACTCACACGTGCTCACACTCGCAAACTCACAAACTCGCACACTCACACTCACAAACTCACACTCGCACACTCACACTCACAAACTCACTCACACGTGCTCACACTCGCAAACTCACACTCACAAACTCGCACACTCACAAACTCACACTCGCACACTCACCCTCACAAACTCACACTCGCACACTCACACTCACAAACTCACTCACACGTGCTCACACTCGCAAACTCACACTCACAAACTCGCACACTCACCCTCACACTCGCACACTCGCACACTCACACTCACAAACTCACACTCGCACCCTCACAAACTCACACTCGCACACTCACACTCACAAACTCACTCACACGTGCTCACACTCGCAAACTCACACTCACAAACTCACACTCGCACACTCACCCTCACAAACTCACACTCGCACACTCACCCTCACAAACTCACTCACACGTGCACTCACACTCGCAAACTCACACGTGCACACACACTCACAAACTCACACTCACATGTGCACTCACACTCTCACACAACCTCATTCTGAGTGATTTATAAGCGTTTTGAAAAGTGGGGACATGGGTCAATGTCCTGAGATGTCACCTTCACCTTGTAATACCTGTCATACCCACGTCATTATACACATCTATGTCCTGACTTTTCACAAAAACTCACTCACTCACTCACTCACTCACTCACTCACTCACGCACAAACAAACAAACAAACAAACAAACACACACACACACACACACACACACACTTTTAAAAAAAAATTGCAATTTCCTATTGGTGTGGAGTAGGGCTGCTTCTGTTAGCTTTTATTATACAGTTTTATCCTGATTGAAGCTGTAATACAGTACGGCAACCGTATAACGCTTCTCATAGCTGTGTGAGTAATATCTGTCTGTTTATACACAAAGTGTATAATTGGAACAGTTTATTGGAGCTGATGATCTGAATGAGAGAGAGAGAGAGAGAGAGAGAGAGAGAGAGAGAGAGAGATGCAGAGCAGGGGACGCGAGGAACAGATTAATAACCGCTGCTGCAGAACATTGATTTTGAAACTTGCGAATACATTAGAATCGTTAGAAGACAGAATAACGATTCATATATGAATAGATTTTTACGTGCACCCCTAGTTTTCTCTTCTTCTGTAAAGCAGCGCACCTTCGTTGCATGTTCCCGGGGGCGGGGTTTATCAGGGTTTATGACGTCACTAACCCAGAACTATTTGGCTGTAGTCCCTCACCAGCCGTTCACTGTAGGACGTGCTATGCTAATTCTGTAAAAGACTATTTCTCCCTTTGCATTGAGCTTTGAGCTTCATAACTTTGCAGATGTTGTTTATGCTCACACAGCTACATTACACACTAGCCACAGTTAAAAAAAATTGTTTTATATGACCCCTTTAAAATAAAAATCCACAATCGAATATAAAACCGTTGTATTTGAATGTTAGGAGTGCGTCGGGCAGCTTCATCAGCGGAGCACGAGATGTGATGATGATGTGAGTGTCGTTGCATCTTAATGTCTTCATCAGCTGAAGCCACCGGATGCGGCGCTGCGGCGCTGTTCATTCAAAATACTGCAGAAAAACAGAACAAATGCAGAGAAGAAAACTGAAACCAAGCCGTTCACACAGAACACACATTTATCACATGATCTAGAAGCACATCTATCAGCGCTGCACGAGAGCCGCATGTTTAGAAAGCCATGTATGAGTTCAACTTCTAAAAAACATGTCTCCAGACTTTATGGCGGTTTTTCCCATCC
Organism: Acrossocheilus fasciatus; assembly: GCA_036784905.1. Lineage (NCBI taxonomy): Eukaryota > Metazoa > Chordata > Actinopteri > Cypriniformes > Cyprinidae > Acrossocheilus > Acrossocheilus fasciatus. Next base: position 393,666 of record CM071955.1, read on the forward strand.
CACTGTTTTTAAATAAATAAAGTGCTCTTTGTGATCAGTTTTCGGTCCTTTGTATTAAACTATAAATACATACATGATGCTGTTTTGTTTCTAATTGTTTAAGCAACTTAATTAATTCTATATGGTTTAAAAACACTATTTTAAACATTATGCACTTTTTTCAAAGATAGTTATTTTATTGCTCTGAATAAACATGCATTAGTAATATTTAGCTCGATGCGCCCTCTTGTGGCCTCAGGAGAGAAAACAGGCTTTTCCCCCCTAACTGAAATTGTGCATTTTAATATGGAACAATATTCAAATTATAATCATATTTAAGTATAAAATTTGAATTTAGATTTTCAGCCATTTTGACAGCCCTAGTGTGGAGTCACAGATGGATAATGAAGCCAGTGATCGTGGCGGTCAGTGCTGGTCTCACGCTGCTGTGTGTTTGTGCAGGACTGTCTGAAGCTGTTCTCTAAAGAGGAGCGCTTGACCGACAGCAACCGCTTCTACTGCCGCCACTGTAAGACGCACCGAGACGCCATCAAGAAGATGCAGATCTGGAAAGTTCCACCTATTTTACTCGTGCACTTGAAACGGTGAGTGACGTCTGCAGCGCTCCGGCGCAGGGCTCTGATATCTCCTAAAACAGTGTGTGTGAAAGGTGTGTGTGTGTGTGTTTGTAAGGTTTAAATACGACGGCCGGTGGAGGGAGAAGCTGCAGACGCTGGTGGATTTCCCTCTGGATAATCTGGACCTGACACAGTACGTCATCGGACCCAAACACAACCTGAAGAAGTACAACCTGTACGCTGTGTCTGTGAGTATGAGACCACACACACACACACACACACACACACACACACACACTCACTCACTCACTCACTCACTCACTCACACACACACACTCACACTCACACGCACACACACACACACACTCACTCACTCACTCACTCACTCTCTCTCACACACACACACACACACACACACACACACACACACACACACACACACACACACTCACACTCACACTCACACTCCCACACACACACTCACTCACTCACTCACACACACACACACACACACACACACACACACACACACACACACACACACTCACACTCTCACACACACACACACACACACACACACACACACACTCACTCACTCACTCACTCACTCACTCACTCACTCACTCACCACACACACACACACACACACACACACACACACTCACACTCTCACACACACACTCACTCACTCACTCACTCACTCACTCACCACACACACACACACACTCACACACACTCACACTCACACACACACACACACACACACTCACTCACTCACTCACTCACTCTCTCTCACACACTCCCACACACACACACACACACACACTCACACTCACACTCACACTCCCACACACACACACACACACTCACACTCTCACACACACACACACTCACTCACTCACTCACTCACTCACTCACTCACCACACACACACACACACACACACACACACACACACACACACACACACACACTCACACTCTCACACACACACTCACTCACTCACTCACTCACTCACCACACACACACACACACACACACACACACACTCACACTCACACTCTCACACACACACACACACACACTCACTCACTCACTCACTCACTCACTCACTCACTCACTCACTCACCACACACACACACACACACACACACACACACACACACACACACTCACACTCTCACACACACACTCACTCACTCACTCACTCACTCACTCACCACACACACACACTCACACACACTCACACTCACACACACACACACACACACTCACTCACTCACTCACTCACTCACTCACTCACACACACACACACTCACACACACACACACACACTCACTCACTCACTCACTCACTCACTCACACACACACACACACACACACACACACACACACACACACACACACGCTGATCTGTGACGTCTGGTCTGGTCTGGTCTGCAGAATCATTACGGAGGGATGGACGGCGGTCACTACACTGCTTACTGTAAGAATCCTGTGAAGCAGCGCTGGTTCAAGTTCGATGATCACGAGGTGTCCGACATCTCCGCCTCCTCCGTCCGCTCGGCCGCCGCCTACATCTTCTTCTACTCCTCTCTATGAGGTCAGCGACAGGTCGTCACCATGGTGACCAGGTGATTGACGCATGTTTGACATGCAGCTGTGGGCGGAGCTTAAAGCCCTTTGCGTGAGGACTGATGGACACTTCTGCTGAGGGAACGCCCCCCTCTCTCTCGCTCTCTCTCTCTCTCTCTCTCTCTCTCTCTCTCTCTCTCTCTCAGTGGGCGGTTCGGTGGAGCAGGAGTCTGACCACAGGAGCCTCGGCCTGCTCTCTGCAAACTCACGGCTGGACTTGATGTCATTTAGACGGACCGTGTGAGATTAGACGTCCATATATGCACACTATAATCCGAATCGCTCGTTAGACGTGCACCTGCCGCTTAGGGAGACGCGTTTCATTTATTTATACGGTGACCAAATATTACCGGTGCTGCTGGATCCGAAGGCGACGGAGACTCTGAATGAGAAAATCCAGCTGTTGGTTAACAAGAAATCACTCACGAACCCACTCGTCATGGTTCACACGTACTAAAGCGCAGCTTGGGCCCTGCTCTGTAGGCTAGCGTTCAGGGATCCGCTAATCACAGCAGTGCAATAACCCTCATCGAGGAGACGACTCGGCCGACGGTCAGCATTAGCAGCAGGTCACACACTAACACTCGTCTGAATCTGACCGGCTGCTTCTGCAGCATCTCTCACTGTGGCATGAGCTTCTGAAGGACTGCCTGAGTGCTTCTCTCACCTGGTTTCTTATTATATTAAACCATTCTTTAAATCCATGTATTAGCCGATAAACCTTATACATACAGAAATAAACAGATGTAACTCACGTGTGCTTCGAGTCTTGTCTTGTGTTTACAGTATGACCGTATCAGCAGGATTGTGGGTCTGAACAGGATTATAAAACTGTAACATATGAATGAAGCCGATGTAATAAATGTGCAAAGATGATACATTTCTTATCATAACTGTTGGCTGTTTATAGTTGCTAATTAATCCGTTTCAGTCAGATGACTGTGGCTTTTCTGCTCATGATATTATAGAGAAATGAATTGCATATGAAATGTAAAAATGTTTTGTGGTATGAATCAGATTCAGTCTCTTGGTATCAATGTTGTTTTACGTCTAATACGGTGGATGAGCAGAAGATTCACACAACAGAGAGATGAATACCGTAAACAGATGCGTTTCTCTCTAAAGCTGTGTTCAGTGAGGAGACGGCGAGTCAGGATCGTCAACTTTATCTTTGCGACACTGACTCAGAAAACACTAGTTTATTAATAATTCAATATCTCCTTACTATCTCTTTTCTTCAGTTTTTGTTTGTTTTTGGGCCGCTGTGCCAAGGTTGTGTTGCATGGCTTCGGCGGCACAAGTGCCACGTTGAAAAAAAAAAAAATAACTAACCAAATAATATTAATGACATAGTATTTTAAGAATAAAGTCAAAATTACAATAAACTCATGTTGCGTGAAGTTGTGAAAATTCCACCTATATTCTGCCAAAAACAAAACAAAAAACACATTTAACATGAAATACCGCAATAAAACAGGCTTATTGGCATTTTTTGAAACTCTGATTGATTTCATGAAACATTCGTTTGTAATTAATTGTTCAGATTTTTTTTTCAACATTCATTCAAATATTTATTCATGTTTATTTCGTGCTGCACATATTAAAGAGGAAAATCTCATTGATTCACATGCCACTTGAACTGAGGCGGATATAGTTATCTCACTACAAATATAAGAGCGTAAAAACATCTATTTTTTGTATTTTATAAATTTGACAGAAGGCTGAGACTTTTTGTTATAATAAATGTAACAAGCACAAAGCTTATTGCAGTTATTGGATGGTCTGTGTGCTACAAATAAGGAATGGACTTGAAAACGTTAAATATTATTTCCTAGTATTTATACTGTAAATAAACAGTAAAGTTATTTGCTTCAGGAAAATCAACAATAAGTTGCCGTTTGCGGGGCCGTACAGATGTTCTGCACATGTGCCCGGCGCTGACTTCGACCCAAATAAGAATTTTCACCGTATATAGTGATCTGAACGAGTAAGTAACAAGTCTGCCACTTTTGTTCTGACCAACCGAGGGAAAGCATTACAGTAAACCACGCTACCAATGCTGATGAAATCTAACCGTCGCTTACCTTATATCACATTTCTACACAAGTGCCTCAAACCTTTAACAGCGCTGGAGCTTCTCAGGAGGTTTCTGGAAGCGTCTCGAGACACAGTTCTTCTGGATTTAGTCTCAGTTTGTTCTGTTTCTTCATGTCACTCCAGACACACTGATGATGATCAGATCAGACAGATCTCTCTGGATTATTACAATTAATGGCTAAATGAATGTTTGGAAATGTAAACTGATATTTCCTGCTGACACACTACAGCAAAGGAAAACCCGATACGTTAAGAATACTCAAAACTTATTGCCTCAAAACACTGAGAAATCTATGTAAATCTTAACATAACACAACATTTAAGTACCAACTTGTGTCTCTGTGTTAATCTTGTGCAAAAACACAAAATAACACTTAATTTCTGCATTTATTTTCCTTGTCTGATGCAAAGCATGCTGGGAACTAGAAAACACAATCATTTTAAGTTCACCTTACTACAACAACATTTTGAGTTCACAGAACTTATTTCAATTAAGTCTAATGAACTTTCATTATTTGAGTGAAAATAACTCATTTCGTTGATTTCACTGTTCGGTTTTACAGTGTAGAAATAACTGACTTTAAACCATTTTTAGCTGCTGAAATACTAGAGTTATAATCGTTTCACTGTATTGGTGTCTGAAGAGTTGCATGAACATTATAGACCCCTGGTCTGCAGTAATACTGACGCTTTTAAATAATGCTAATTATTAATCTACATGTCATGTCCTTAAGTAAATATTTGTGAGCTCAAGATCTAGGCAGTTTATGAAAGTCAAGCTGAGTTAGTATGTTGTGTTGTGAATTAAGGAAGTAATTCGATAAAAGCTTATAATAGAGTTTCAGAGATCTGCTCTGGTCAAGCTCAAGACGCTCATCTTTATTAATTATAACTTAATTGTTTATACAAGGACACAAGAAAATGTACAGGACGTTCATAAAGCCATTGTCATTTTCATATTCACAACTTGGTTCTTTTGATATGTTGAAATCATTTCATCAAACAAGATGATGTCACTTCCTGAATGATGATGATAACTGGTGATCATTTAATAATTAGATTATACAACAGACTAACAAGGTGCAAATTATGACATAGAAGAAAAAAAATATGAATTAAAAAACAATTCAAACAAATTCACCTGGAAAAATATTTAGATTATCTAATAGAATACATTTTGATAAAAAGCCAGGTATTGTTTTTAGATGTTATTGCATCAATATAATCCAGATGTTTATAGTCAGTATGAAAGCAAAACTCATGTTGCAGGTTGGGTAAAATCATAACTGGATTTCAGAAATGCGTCACATTAGTAAACACTGAGATGCAAATGCAGCGTTTTGTTGCCTTTGATGCTGGGTTTGGCTTTCTGGCCGAGATCTGAGCCCTCAGTCTGTGTGAGGTCACTCTTTTCAGCAGGAATATTATATGCAGACTCACTGGAGCTCGATGAAAGTGTGCTGTATTTATCCTTCTGTGTCCATATAAACCCGTATCTCAGAGGAGATGGCACGAGTTTGATTCATGTCTGAGGACCCTTTACTATACACAACTATTTTTACAGTTTCTATACTGTTACCCTGGAAAAGTTGCCTGATTCATTTAATAGCAGGCCATCCTTCAGAAGAATAGCTACTCCAGTAAAATAGTCTTCCGCATAGAGACTGTCTTCTGTTCAATACATTTCACAATTGACAGGTGACACAATCAATCACATATATATATATATTGGCAAATAAATATTGTTTTTGTCCCTTTGGAAAACCTGGAAATGTGACAACTTGCCCCACCCTGATATTTCTGATGCATATCCTGCTATAAACGCTCGTCTCAGTTTTCAGTCGGGTTTCAGATGTTTGTGTTAAAATCTACCTGCATAGCTACTCAGGGTTTGAGGGATTTAGTCACTTTTGCTCACTGGATCATGTGGAAATAACATAAATCTGGCGCTTCTATTTATAATCTTAAGTGCATCGCTTCACTAATTCGAATCGCCTCGCATCACGAACCGAATTGATTTTTCCGCTCGCTGCGGTGCGCGTGCACGGCGCGCGCTCGCGTCAGCGTCTGTGAACGCGCAGGGCTCGTGAGCACTCAGTAGAGAGCATGACTGCGGACCAGACAGCACTAGTTAGTCAGATTTAGCTGCTGGTTGGAGCAGTTAGTCTCTGGGAATATGCAGATGGAACTTGAAGGTAAGAAACATATCTGTCTGTCTTTGTGCATCTAGTTTAGATGTTTTATTGATTGTTTTGCATGCAATTCTTGTTTGGTTCAGTGATACTCCTGAGGCTATGTCATGCATTTGTTTTTTATACTATGCAATATACCATACTATACTACTAAGACAAAAGCTGCACCTTAAAGCAATTATATGAAGATCTGTAAGTATGTTTAAATTTTTTTTTTTTTTTTTTTTTTTTAATTGTTCATGCATTGTTAATTGCACATGAGAGATTTGACTAAATATACTAGAAAGACAACCAGTAGGAGACGCAGCAGGCGTGTGACTTCATAGTTGAGTGTTATTGATTATACTGAGTTATATGCGTAAAGGTCATTCTGAACCGTGACATCTGTGTCGCTGATTAGAACCCAGGGCCGTTTTCTCTGCACCTTAATGCGATCACAGAACAGAAAGAAGCGCAGTACACAAACCCTCGGTTCTCACCAGTCTGAGTGCTGAGTAGTTTTCACAGAGAGATTTCTTGGTGCACTACAGCAGATTATTTCACAGTGCTTTACACACACAGGGTCCTCCTGGGGGGGGCGGCACGACCAAACTGCCGTGAGTCATTAAAATGACTGATGATTTTTATGAAATCAGGTTGCAGTACATTCAGACACGTGCCGTGCTAAACATATTCAGCTGAGGCTTCAGAAATTATTATTATTATTTATGCATTTGGCAGACGCTTTAATCCAGACAAGCGACTTGCGTTGCATTGAAATTTGATAATTTATCAGTTCATGCATTTAATCCAGGGAGTGCATTTATTTTGTCTTTATATTGATTATATGTGTTTGTTTATTTTACTAGTGCATCTCCAAATCTTATTGGCTGTTGGCCTGGCCGTTCTCTGTTTCTGCCTGGTGATTGGCTGCATTGTCTGCTGTTGGCATCAGAAGTCCCGCCCCACGGATGACAAAGAGGCGGGGCTTTCCTTACCCCCTCTACCTGCAGATCATGTGACGGTGACTCTAAGCCCCTCCCCTTCCATCGACACTCTGCCAATCAAACAGCAGTACGAAGAGCTGGACGGAGACGTTCTGGACTATCCCTCATTTAACAGCTGCTCGACGCCGTCTGAAGACGATCTTTCTTTACCATCGCATCCTCCGAAGTCTCGTTTCAATCTACGGCGGCTCAGCTCCCCCGCCGTCCCCTACAAACCCTCTAAACCTGTCCGTAGCCGTTCCTCGCTCCCGACCATTCCTAAACTCAGCCTGGCTGGGAAGCCACGTAAAAGCAGTGATAGTGTTTCTGAAAGCAGCAGGCTGAACGCTGACAGCGGCCGATATTACGGCTCTGGCTCTCACAAAGCCACACCTTCCCTTCGCTTCAGCCTTCTCTTCTCTCCAGCAGAGGGCAGGCTCACCGTCACCGTTCTGGGTCTCTACCGAGGCTCTAGGAAACTAAGTGGGACTACGGTGAAGGCTTGTCTGCCTCCGATCTGCCTTGCACCGGTTCCGGGCGGCCCTAAGCGCAGACACAGCCTCGGTCCGGAGGCTCCGGCGCAGGTGTTCCAGCTGCAGGTGAGGTCAGCAGAGGAGCTCCAGTCCTGTACCCTCAGACTGACCGTGTCCAGCAGGGATTTCTCAGGTCTGAGGGAGACGGCTTTGGGCGAACTCGAACTTCCATGTGCTGAAATCCATTGGGAACCGGATTGCACGGTCACCTTCAATCGGCAGCTCAACCCTGCGAGGAGGAGGCTGAGGAAGGTACTGGAGGAGATTCCCAGAGAAACTGATGAATGAATGAAGGCTGGAATACACCACTTGACTTTTGCACAGATTTACAGTTGACTGTAGTTGCTTAAACTCAGAGCAAGTCAGCAAGTGATCAGATTTTTTTTTCTTAGAGTTGCATGATACAAACTCGCAATTCTGACTTTTTTGTGTGATGGAAAGTCGCAGTTATCATTGTGAGATATAAACTCAGAATTATGACTTTTTTCTCAGAATTTATATCTTCAATTCTGATAAAAATGTCAAAACTGCTATAAAAACGTCAGACTTACAAGATATAAACCTGCAATTGCGAAAAAAAAAAAAAAAAAAAAAAATCAGAATTGCACTGCAAAAAATGCTTTTCTTACTTGTCTTGTTTCCGGCCAAAATATCTAAAAATTCTTAAATCAAGAAGGATTTTCTAGACAAGTATAAATTATTGTCTTGTTTTCAGAAAAAAACATGTCAAAATTATAGAACAAGCTAAATAATCTGCCAATGGGGTAAGCAAAATAAATTTATGTCAAACGGTAAACAAGATTATTTTTCTTACCTCTTTGGCAGATTATTTTGCTTGTTTCAAGCAAAAACTCACTTAATTTTGACATGTTTTTTTCTGAAAACAAGACAATAATTTTTACTTGTCTAGAAAATCCTTCTTGATTTTAAGAGTTTTTAGATATTTTGGCTGGAAACAAGACAAAAAATCTAAGTAAGAAAAGCATGTTTTGCAGTGTGCGAGTCTATATCTTGACATTCTGTGAGTTTATATCCTGGAATTCTTAGAAAAAAGTTGGAATTGCAAGGTGTGAACTCAGTGGTGAAAAAAAGAGACGCATGACAAATGAAAACAAAGTGTTCTGAAATTGGCTCAAAGCGCAAAAAAACATGCATGAATCCTCTGATTTAGTGCAATCAGTCTGAAGCTAAACAATCAGAGTCTGTGCCCATCATACACTATGAGATTTTCTGCTAAATCCATCGATTCTGGCAGCTAGCACTGATGCATCCAGACTGCAAACTGGGCAAAAGTGTATTCCAGCCTTTAATCAGACAGACATATGCACTAGTCCCACATCAATCACATGGCATTGGTCCAAAATCCTCTTTCGTGTAGCTTCTCAGGTGAGAGATCTGGAAAGGTTTCTGTGTGCTGTCACCAGAACACAAACTCTACAGCACGCTGTTGCAGTGGGATTGTACGACTGCGTGACTAGCGTGCCAACAAGTGGTGCGTTACTGTGGCCTGGAGCCAGAGCGCTGAGCCCTGCAGAGATGGACACGAGCCAGCGCTGATCAGAAACAGCAGCGATGCATCACAGAGCAGAGGAGGAACTAGAAAAACTGTGAATGTGGGAGTGACAAGAAACTCTGCAGTAGTTTAAAGGGTAGTTTAGAGTTTGTTGTTTCAGTGCGTGCAGGCCTTGTCAGGTGGTCGTATAGATAGATATTCTGATAAATAGATATTCAGATTGATTGATAATAGGGGTGCAACAAATCATTACTTGGGATTATTTAGGGCTGCAACAAATGATTATTTAATCAATTAATCTAGCGATTATTACAACGATTAATCATCGATTATTTCACAGATTAATCAGTAAGCTTTGTTTTATTATTCCGCTTTTACAATTAGTGAAAATATTGAGTTACACATATTCCAACTAATAGATAAAATAAGGCAATCATTTCAGCTTTTGAAAATTTCAAACAATTATATTACCATTGTACAATTGCAGTTGTTATAAAATTATTTTTTTAAACAATACAAAGTTTCTAATCATATTCTAGCATTCCAGTGTCGTCTTATTCAAGCATAAATGGCATTAACTTAAAAGCAAGCTTTTCGGTTAAATATCAATACCAAAATGATAGATAGATAGATAGATAGATAGATAGATAGATAGATAGATAGATAGATAGATAGATAGATAGATAGATAGATAGATAGATAGATAGATATTCAGATAGATAGATAGATATTCAGATAGATAGATAGATAGATAGATATTCAGATAGATATTCAGATAGATAGATAGATATTCAGATAGACAGATATTCAGATAGATAGATATTCAGATAGATAGATATTCAGATAGATAGATAGATAGATAGACAGATATTCAGATAGATAGATAGATAGACAGATATTCAGATAGATAGATAGATAGATAGATATTCAGATAGACAGATATTCAGATAGATAGATAGATAGATATTCAGATAGACAGATATTCAGATAGATAGATATTCAGATAGATAGATAGATATTCAGATAGATAGACAGATATTCAGATAGATAGATAGACAGATATTCAGATAGATAGATAGATATTCAGATAGATAGACAGATATTCAGATAGATAGATAGACAGATATTCAGATAGATAGACAGATATTCAGATAGATAGATAGATAGATATTCAGATAGATAGACAGATATTCAGATAGATAGATAGATAGATAGTCAGATAGATAGATATTCAGATAGACAGATATTCAGATAGATAGATAGACAGATAGATAGACAGATATTCAGATAGATAGATAGATAGATAGACAGATAGATAGACAGATATTCAGATAGATAGATAGATATTCAGATAGATAGATATTCAGATAGATAGATAGATAGATAGTCAGATAGATAGATATTCAGATAGACAGATATTCCGATAGATAGATATTCAGATAGATAGATAGATATTCAGATAGATAGATAGATAGATAGATAGATAGATAGTCAGATAGATAGATATTCAGATAGACAGATATTCAGATAGATAGACAGATAGATAGATAGATATTCAGATAGATAGATATATATTCAGATAGATAGATAGATAGATAGTCAGATAGATAGATATTCAGATAGACAGATATTCAGATAGATAGACAGATAGATAGATAGATATTCAGATAGATAGATAGATAGATATTCAGATAGATAGATAGATATTCAGATAGATAGATAGATAGATAGTCAGATAGATAGATATTCAGATAGACAGATATTCAGATAGATAGATAGATAGATGGTGAAGTTTTGTCAGTGTAGTGAGTAGTCGTTAGGTGACGATGACGAGCGCGTCTCGTTCCAGCAGGAGCTGGTGTGATGGAGCGAGGGCTCAGAGTCGCACTGAAGACTCTTCCGTGTGTTTGATGATGATGTTCAGATGCGATGCAGTGGGTTTGTTCCTCTGAGAGTCTAATGCGATTATGAGGAGCATTAACAGACACGTTCATGATCCGGAAAGATCCGCATCCAGACGCCTGGCAAACACCCCTCACATCTCCAGACAAAGAACACATCCTGTCTAATTATAATCCATCACTATTCCTCTTTTGTGTCGGTCAGAGTCAGAGTTCCCAGGATGCAGTGGGGCACGCCGGGGCTTCTGGTTGTCCGGTGCGGTTTCTGGGTCAGATCCTGATTCTGCTGCAGTATCAGACGCTGGCGCACCGTATGAAGCTGATGGTGAGGAAAGCTGAGAACCTGCCCAAACTCAGCAGGATGCCTGGCGCTCCAGGTCTGTCTGTCTGGATGACTGCATTTCTTGCATTTTAGCTTTTGTAAGTCACTTTGGATAAAAGCATCTGATGAATAAATGTACATTTGCTGTGTAAGTCAAGTCAAAATGTATTTCTATAGCAACAGCAGTCAGACTCAGTGCTGGGAAAGTTACTTTTAAAAGTAATGCATTACAATAACACGTTACTCCCTTAAAAAGTAATTAATTGCGTTACTTTTTATGGAAAGTAATGCGTTACTATAGTGACGTGTATATTGGTGACAATATATAATATCTTCTATAACGGGAAAAACATTGATTTTATGATGTCATTATTATGAGACAAAACACCAGAAGTGAAGTGAATGGGCCTCAGGCTGAAGGAAATGTACAGTAGAGGGCGTACAGTACAGTAATGATGTTCACACACACTTTACTCCTGATTTCTCTTTACACGAGTCAGCCAAGACACGGAAAACAAAATAACTGGCGTTACTTGTTAGAAAAAAATAACTCTAAAGATATTTACCTGTAAATTAAAAAGTAATGCTTTACTGTACGTTAGGCTACTTGAAAAAGTAATTTGATTACGTTACTTGTGTTACTCGTAATGCGTTCCCCAACGCTGATCAGACACACTACCAGACAAACGCTTCTGAACACGAAGATTTGTTTTTTAAAAAAGTCTCTTCTGCTCATCAAGCCTGCAATTATTTGATCCAAAATACAGCAAAAACAGTAATAATGTGAAATATTTTTCTATTTAAAATAACAGTTTTCTATTTGAATATATTTTAAGATGTAATTTATTCCTGTGATTTCAAAGCTGAATTTTCAGCATCATTACTCCAGTCACATGATCCTTCAGAAATCATTCTAATATTCTGATTTGCTGCTCAAAAAAATATTTATTATTATTATTATTATTATTATTATTATTATTATTATTATGTTGAAAATGCTGATCTTTCTATTCATCAAAGAATCCTGAAAAAAATGTACTCAACTGTTTTAAATATTGATGATGATAATAATAATAATAATAATAATAATCAGAAATGTTTGTTGAGCAGCAAATCAGTATATTATTATGATTTCTGAAGATCATGTGACACTGAAGACTGCAGTAATGATGCTGAAAATACAGCTGCGTCACAGAAATAAATTACAGTTTAATATATATTCAAATAGAAAGCAGTTATTTTAAATAGTAAAATATTTCACAGTATTACTGCTCTTGCTGTATTTTGGATCAAATTAATGCAGGCTTGATGAGCAGAAGAGACTTCTTTAAAAACATCATAAATCAGACTGTTCGGCAGCGTTTGGCTGGTAGTGTAGATCATCTGTTTCTGTAGATCACTATGTCGTCATCAAGCTGCGTCGGGACGGTGAGGTCATCAGCACTAAGGAGACGAAGGGCGCCAGCGGAGCGAACGCGGTTTGGAACGCACCCTTTCTGTTCGATCTGCCCCCTGGCGACATCAGCCGACTGCCGCTGCTCCTGGAGATCATCGTGACGCAGGTCAGAGTTCCTCCGTTCACACGCCGCCAAACAAAACTACTCACACACAGATATCATTTCTGAGAGTTTTTAGGACACTAAAGTTCATTTATGTAAGTGAGGACAGCAAAATAAAGTAAACTGTGACACATTATACCCAAAGATTCCTCATACAGTGGACTACTGTACATCACTGATGTAGTATTTTACAGTAATGACATCACTCCGTCTTTGATTGACAGGGACGGCTGTACACCAAGAGTAGTGTTCTGGGTCGTGTTCTGATTGGCTGCGGAGGTTCAGAGGCGGGAAGCCAGCACTGGAGTGAGATGTGCAGCAGGCCGCAGGTGGAGACGGCAGGCTGGCATGAGCTCCAGCCAAACCCCTTATAGGCTGGTAAAGCTTGACTGACATGTCCCAGAACCAATCAGATCGCTCATTTCTTCAGACATTTTGGGATAGAACTCTGGAGCCCGGTTTGAGGAGACTTGAGGAAAGTTTGTGCTGGATTTGTTTGCTAATATCTCTAATGTAGGGTACAACGGGGTAAACGCACCTTTGATATTATTTTCATCTAAATCACAAAAACATGGCGTGGCACTTTCCAAAACATTCGCTTTTCAAGATGCACGTTTAAATTTGTCTGAACCTTGACGTGATCGCACGCAGCAGCGTGAAGATGATTCTGTGCTTACTTCATCTAATATTTTATGTTTTTTAAAATGTTGTATATTTAAGTAGCAAATGAGAATCGCTAAAATTAATGCATATATATATATATATATATATATATATATATATATATATATATATATATATATATATATATATATATATATATATATATATATATATATATATATATATATACAAAGGTCTTCTTTATGATTTTCAGTTTTGTTTAAGATATGTAAAAGTATGGTATTTGGGGTTAAAAGCGCCCCTGCTGTCGGGGCTAAAGGCACACAGTAATTAACATGATAATTAATAGATTGCTGACTTTTCCTTGACATGGTTAGATTCAGTAAATATCATATATTATGTTAGGTTTCCATATTAGAGATAATCACCAGGTTTAGAATGAAACCATCATATTTAAAAACATGATATTAATCATATCATATCATAAAACATCATTTGTTGTTACTACTGTAAATATATATATTCAATTATTATTGGATCTCCTTCAATACTTTCATAATCTTTACTTATTAAAATGATTTTGTTTCTGTATTTTAAAATCTATTTTTTATATGACAGTATATTCGTTGAACAAAAATTCATTATTTTATTTTTCAAAATAAGCAGAAAATAGTACAAACTTTGCTAAAGTGATTGTTTTGAACAAGTATTAACTTAGACATTATTTTAAAAAACATCATTTAAAAAGCCCCTCTTGCCACCTCATACATTTATAAGATTTTTAAACAACTTGAATAATTTATTTTCACACAAAATCTGTTGCTCCATTAATGTTCAATACAACGCATATATTTTTTCTGCAATTATACGCATTAGGTGCGGTGAAGGTGGGTGTTTATCCCCGTCGTGCGCTGCAGCATCACTGCAGGGTATCAATTATGGCTCATTAATAAAAACATCAGATGTTGCTCTTGCACTAAAGTGAACTCATCGTGCTGTCGCTGCTGTTAATTAAACACGTTTTTGGTCATTGAAGTAAATCTAAAATCAAATAAAAATATTGGATGGAAAACCTAAATTTAAAAATGTTACTTAAATAGAAATGAAAATAAATTAAAGTTAATAAAATGCTAAAAAAGATTAATAAAAAAGGCAAAAAGCACAAAGTTATTATTACAAATTTAAAAATTAAAAGTAAAATATAGCAATTCAAAAAGAAAAGCCCTTTCAAAATATGAATAATTTAATTTATGAATAATATTTACTTCTGTCAAACGATTAATCACATCCAAAATAAAATACATGTGTGTGTACTGTGTTTATTTATTATGTGTATATAAAGACACACATATACAGTATATATTTGGAAAATATTTACATGTATATATTCTTATATTTTATATTATATCTAAATATATTTAATATATAAACCTAACATATTTTTCTTAAATATGTACGTGCACGTGTTTGTATTTATATATATACACAGCACACACTCATATATTCTGTAAACAAAAACCTTTATTTTGGATGTGATTAATCACAGCACTAATCTATAAATAATAATAAAATAACACTAAGGGTTGCTTAGAGCTTCTACAGTTGTTAATATTGTCGTGATATTAATGTTATCTTTCAGAATGTAAATCTGGCTCCGGTCGGGACAGTCGTATGATTCTGTGGTGTTTGTGTCACACTCGAGAGATCTCATCTGAAGCAAAGATGCAACCAAATGTTAATGATGTGATTTGGAAGAATTATGAATTTCAGAATCCACTGCGTTTGCAAATCCAGCTATTTTTAAACCCCAAATACTCACCGGAGCGTAAACGAACCCACAGACTGTATTTTAATGCAATTCCACGCAGCAGAACGGCTTTATTACGCAGCTGAAATGTGTCTGTGTGTTTTTCTCAGGATTTTGGTTTTTTCTGCATTGGGTCAACAATCAGTGTTTTCAGATGAAATCTAATTAACACACTCTAATACAAACAAGGGACATGATTTATGATCATATATGATGAGATAAAGTCACCGAGGTTCAAAATAAACATGAAAGAATGATATAATAGGTCATTTATATACAGTACAGTGCATTCAGAAAGTATTTTTTTGCAAGTACTGTCCATTTTTTTTTAGTTGGAAATCTTGTAGAGTAGAAACAATGTTGTTTGATGCACCTTTAACTTAAAAATGGCATCTGTTTGTTAACAGTTTTTTTTTAAAGCATGTCTGTGTTGTGTCATGATGGACATTTGTTATAGATGTCATTGATTAAAATACTGCTTTATAGTCTGATTTATAACTGCACAAATCTTGCAGCTTTGGTTCTGTGTAAATGCTGCATCAGCGCCGCCTAAAACAGTCAAGCAGTGATGATTTACAGAAATAGTTCACTCGAAAATTAAAGTTAGAGATCAGGAGTGTGTTTCTTCATCAGGTTTGTAGAAATGTGTCTCTGCAGTGAATGGGTGCCGTCAGAATGAGAGTCTGATAAAAACATCACAATCCAGATGTTAACTGATGGACCGGAGTGCTGTGGATTATTGTGATGTTTTTATCAGCCGTTTGGACATTTTCAGCACATTTTCATTTTTGGGTGAACTGTGTATTTAAGCTGTTTGTTGACGATCTTGTTTTCTGTTTGAAAGTGTAATTCATTGATTATGATTCCTGTGTAAATGCTTTTATGTGTTTCTTTGGCTCATTTAAAAGAACTGAGAAAAAACAAACACTACTTCACCTGTTTACCCACAAAAATCTGTTGCTTGTTAAATGGTGTGGTATTTATAAAAATACGAGTGTATGAGGCTGTCTGTCTCTGTTTCGTGTGTGTGTGTGTGTGTGATCTCCAGCATCGCTTGCAGTGGTTTATTCTCTGTTTCTCATCAGTGACTCGCTCGTTCGTCATCAGGTCAGAGTATCGATCGACTCGCGTGGTTCAGATCAGAGGTCAAGAGGTCACCTGATGTGTTCTGACAGTCATCACGCTACAGTAAACCAGCTCAACAGCAGCAGCGGAGATGCTGGAGTCATGACTGTTATACAAAATGATTATTATTATTATAGCAGCGGTCATCTGTGTGTGGTTAATTACACAACGCAAGGAAAACACACGAGGAGCTCCAGCTACATAGACATTAGATTTACGAGTTCACTGGTGTTTCTCTGAGTTTTCTGTGAACGTTTGTTTCAGCATCACGGTCTGGATCACGTTACGTACTGTATTTTTATTTCCACCCTTAAGCTTTGAATGTTTAAAGCAAAATATCTCATATCCAGATCACAACAAAACTTACACTTAAATATGTCATTTGAATATGAACACACCGTTTAAAAGTTTGGGGTCTGTAAGATTTGTGAATGTTTTGAAAGAAGTCTCTTCTGCTCATCAAGACTGCATTTATTTGATCAAAAATACAGTAAAAATTGTGAAATATTATTATAATGTAAAACAGTTTTCTATGTGAATATGTGTTAAACTGTAATTTATTTCTGTGATGCGCAGCTGTATTTTCAGCATCATTACTGCAGTCTTCAGTGTCACATGATCTTCAGAAATCATAATAATATACTGATTTGCTGCTCAACAAACATTTCTGATTATTATCAATGTTGAACACAGTTGTGCTGCACAATATTTTTGTGGAAACCGTGATATATTTTATTTTTCAGGATTCTCAGATGAACAGAAAGTTCAAAAGAACAGCATTTATTTGAAACGGAAATCTTTTGTGATCTGTGCTGTCTCTTTTGATCAGTTTAATGCTTTCTTGCTGAATAAAAATACTAATCTCTTTAAAAAAAAAAAAAATCACAGTGATCCCAGACTTTTGAACAGTAAGTAATGCACATAATGTGTGAAATGCTGATGAATGCTGATGGTGTAGTGCAATTAATTTTTATAATTGCCATTAATCAGTGGTTAGAGTGGATGTGTGTGAAAATATTCAGATCTAACCCCATTTTTCCTCAGATTCTGGTTCTGATTCGTCCGGGCTCTGGTCAGTAAAGGCTCAGGCCGTGTTCTGTGTGCTTCTCTAAAGAGCTGCTGCTGGTGTATAATGATGATTAATGAGCTCACGGTACCAGCCCTCTGAGCTGTCAATCATCAGACTCCTGTGTGTGGGGGCGGAGTCTCGGCAGGCCTGATCAAAGCTCATTGGATCAGAAGAGACGTGATTGGCAGATGAAGGAGGAGCAAACGCAGGTATGAGTCGGTTCACAGCTGCTGTTTATTCACATCATTCTCGTGTGATCTGTTTAAAAGAGACTGTAGCACCGTTTAGATTCACATGGACTTCTGCATCAACTGGTCATTAGATTTGAGCCTCCAAAGGTTCACATATGTTTCCTGCGATGTCAGCCACATCCAATATGTTTCACGTCCTTAAATCGTGTGCATGTATGCCTATTATTTTTATTTTATTTTTCAGTTGAATTTAATTAATTTTAGTTTTTGTTTATTTATTTTTTTAGATGGTTGATTTTTTCTTCTTTTTAACTGTATTATTTTTATTTTTTATACAAAAAATTTAGTATGACACTTAATCACAAAAATTACATTATCAATTAAATTTGAATATTTAGCCACTTAAAGGAATAATAAACTTTAAAAAAAAAAAAAATCCAAAATCTGTGCTGAAGAAGATGAGTTTGTTGTCCTGGAGAGTCTATGTGATTAGTAATCCAGGCAGTTCATCTGGTTGTAGATGTTTTATGAAGCGTGGAGTATTTGTCAGTGTTTGTCTTGTGATGCTGGACCTGCTCACGAGTGATTAACTCATGAAACACTGAGGACCTGAACATATTTGAAGAGATGATGTAAAGTGCAGGTGAGAAAAACACTGAATTAAAAACACTCTTATTAAATTCATTCATTTATGCATTTTCTTTTTCTTTTATGTTTTTTTTTTTTTTAGTGAATAGAATTCTTTCATTCTTTCTTGTTTATTAATATATCTTTCACCTTTGCTCAAAAAAAAAAAAAAAATCAAACCTCTGTAAATGTGTCACAGAGTTCAGTAATGATTGTGAATAACCGTCAGCATGATTATGGTCATATACATCACATCACTGCTTTCACTTCCTGTTTTCGAGGCATAAACATAAACATAAACACACACATTTGGGTTTACCCACAATGCACCTGTGCAGTGCACCAGTCTGTGTGTGTTCACATTCACATATGAACTAAACTGACTGAATGTAGATATTATAGCGCCTCCTGCTGATTCATGAGGATACAGCGTATGATTCAGCTTGTTTTCCATTATGATTGTTATATATTTATTTTTTCCCTGACAGCGTCCACCTGCGTCATAGACACTGAGTGTTTGGATTCAGAAGCAGTTTTCTTGCGGGTTTGAAGTCCAGATGATTTCACAGGTGAAGCTGAACCTGAAGGTTTCAGAGCCGCATCTGTTCATGTTTATCTGGCCGCTTTACAGATGATTTCAACAGATTCTCACCCGTTTGTGCTCATAAACGCTGCTCGTTAAAGTCTGCGGCTTCGTTTGTAGCTTGTGGTCCAATTTGTTTCGTATCCATCTGCATTCCTTCATTTCCATTAACTCGGTGACCTCACGCTGAGAGCCGGAGAGATGTTACTGATCTAGCGCTGGATATCACAAGTCATTAAATATACAGCGCGTATGCTTTGGAGAAAAGCAACTTTGTGCTCCTCTTTGTGCATCTGTGGGAATTTTAAATCTGTTTTCCAGCACAAAAAATAAATAAAGAAATAAAACTTGTACATATACAGTGATGTGAAAAGTGTTGGCCGCCGACCCTGATTTTTTTTTTTTTTGCATGTTTGTCACACTTTAATGTTTCAGATCAAACAAATTTAAATATTAATCAAAGATAACACAAGTAAACACAACATGCAGTTTTTAAATGAAAACACAATCCAAACGTGGCCCTGTGTGGCGCACTCTTCTTTGCAGAATTGTTGTAATTCAGCCACATTTGGAGCATGAATGGACTGTTTAGGGTCGTGTCACAGCATCTCAATCAGATTTAAGTCCAGACTTTGATGCGGTCACTCCAAAACCGTAATTTAGTTTTTCTTGAGACATTCAGAGGTGGACTCGCTGCTGTGTTTCGGATCATTGTCCTGCTGCAGAACCCAAGTGCGCTTGAGCTCGAGGTCACAAACTGACGGCCGGTCATTCTCCTTCAGGATTTTCTGATAGAGAGCAGAATTCATGGTTCCATCAATTATGGCAAGTCCTCCAGGTTCTGAAGCTCAGACCATCACACTACCTCCACCATGTCTGTCTGCTGGTATGATGTTCTTTTAATGAAATGCTGTGTTGGTTTTACGCCAGATGTAACGGGACACACACCTTCCAAGAAGTTCAACTTTTGTCGCATCAGTCCACAGAATATTTGCCCAAAAGTCTTGGGGATAATCAAGATATTTTTTGGCAAATGTGAGACGAGTCTTTGTGTTCTTTTTGGTCAGCGATGGATTCTGCCTCTGAACTCTCTCATGGATGCTGTTTCTGCCCCGTCTCTTTCTTATTGTTGAATCATGAACTCTGACCTTAATTGAGGCGAGTGAGGCCTGCAGCTCTTTAGATGTTGTTCTGGGTTCTCTTATGAGCTCCTGGACGAGTCGTCTTTGTGCTCTTGGAGTAATGTTGGTAGGCCGGTCACTCCTGGGAAGGTTCACCACTGTTAGTTTTCTCCATTTGTGGATAATGGCTCTGACCGTGGTTCGCTGGAGTCCCAAAGCTTTAGAAATGGCTTTATAACCCTTTCCAGACTGATACATGTAAACTATTTTGTTTCTCATCTGTTTATGAATTTCTTAAGATCGCAGAATGATGTGTTGCTCTTTAAACACTTTGTCAGACAGCTTCTGTTGAAGTGATTTCTCGATTCAACAGGTCTGGCAGTAATCAGGTCTGGGTTCGGCTCGTGAAATTTAATTTTTCCACATAGGGCCATGTGGGTTTGGATTTTGTGTGTGTGTGTGTGTGTGTGTGTGTGTGTGTGTGTGTGTGTGTGTGTGTGTGTGTGTGTGTGTGTGTGTGTGTGTGTGTGTGTGTTGTGTGTGTTGTGTGTGTGTGTGTGTGTGTGTGTGTGTGAACAATACAGTACATACACAATTTTTAAAATATACAAAAAAGGCCAAAAAATATAGTCGCTAAAATGTTTAAGATATATTTACACAAATATATATATAATTTTTTTATATGATTTGCCCTCCACATATTACAATACAAAGGAAAAAAAACATTCATTCACGTCACAAAGAAAAGCTTTATTTGTTGTTTGTAACACATTGTAACATTTAACAAATTAGAATAAAAACAGATAATTTTGAAATATATTTTGGAAGTTAAGTTGAAACTAAATATATTTTCAATTTCAAAAACATATTTCATTGAGCTTCACTGTTTACAACATATATTTAACATATATTTTG
>CM071955.1:427500-450000 GCA_036784905.1 Acrossocheilus fasciatus
AGATTTTGTGTGAAAGCAGATGAAAAATGTCCAAAAATGTCCAGTGTTCCTGTTAATGTCTGTGTTGTTGCAGGTGACCCGGGTGAGCGAGGGGAGAAGGGAGAGCGAGGGCCGTCGGGACCCCAGGGGCCCAGAGGAAGCATGGGTCCAATGGGGCCAGAGCCGGATCTTCAGCACATAAAGACGGGCAGACGGGGACCGGTGGTAAATCAGATCCACTGACACGGAGAAAACACTCCACAAATGATTCATATCCTCACTGTTTAACTCTGGATTATATTTCATAATCATTACTCTTCATCTGTTTGTCCAGGGCCCGCCCGGAGCGCCTGGTAAAGACGGACAGAAGGCACGTTTGTCTTGCTTCACGTAGATGATGCTGTTAGTTCAGGGTTATTGATGATTTTAGCACACAAACAGTGCTGTGCTTGCTGTAAATGATATGAATCGTGACTGTTTCTCTGCAGGGTGACAGAGGTGTTCCTGGACCCAGAGGATCTCCGGTAAGTTCCTCCTCACTTCACTGCATTAAATGCATCAGTAACCAGGTCCAGCACTATTTACAGTGTTTGTGCAGCAGCTCTGTGTTCTTCAGTCTGTCTGTCAGGGTTTGTGCTAAACACAAATATTGAACTTCTGCAATTAATTCAGTCCGAACGTTCATTTGTGGATCAGTTTAGTCTCTCTCTCTCTCTCTCTCTCTCTATTTATTTATTTAATTTTTTGTAAACTTTATACTATTTAGAAGTATTCAAATGCATATAAAACGCTTTTTTAATTTGTGCATTCAAAATTGAAAGTTTTTTATTTTTTAAACTCCCATTGAAGTATATTAATAGATAGGTTGTTAAAAAATAATGTTTAGAAGTGTGTACTACAGCATCATTAAGATACTACTATCATTTTATTAATGATTGGAATTAGTTTATATATATATATATATATATATATGTGTGTGTGTACTGTATGTATATATATATATATATATATATATATATATATATATATATATATATATATATATATTTACATTTATGCATTTAGCAGACGCTTTTATCCAAAGCGACTTACATTGCATTCAAGTTACAGTTTTTACATTTTATCAGCTCTTGCTTTCCCTGGGAATCAAACCCATGATCTTGGCGTTGCTAGCGCCATGCTCTACTATTTGAGCTACAGGAAAGCTCATATATATATATATATACTTTTTTTAAAATTTAAGTTGTAATTTTATTGTGTTTTGGTCATTTTATTAGTTCTTTTCATATGTCTATATTGTTTTTAAGTTAAACTGAATGAAAATGAGAAATGTTTCTTTAGCAGCTAGCTGAAATAAAATATTTTTTCACATAAATGAAATCAAATTTTCCTTTTTTTAGTGTTTTATTTCAGTTAACATTAATTTCAAGTAAAAAAAAAACATGTTTTAGTTAACTATAAGTCTATAACCATATATACTTTGTAGTTGACAATGCAGATCTGATGCAGCATCTCATTCACACGGGACCAAAGCATCAAAACTGAACTTGCTGTTGCTGTACAAAAACTAGGATGCATGATATTATCGGACTGATATCGGAATCGGCCGATAATGGCTTTAAATGTAAATATCGGCATCGGTCCGATATGAAACATTATGCCGATATGTCTTGCCGATAAGAGTAATGCACTAACTCACATGTGCTCAGGGTGTGCTAGTGATTAGATCACGTCAGCAGTGTGGTGAAATGGGTACTGCAACAACAAAGGCATTCCGAAATTGCACCCATTTCAGCACATTTCAGAGTAGAATTGCTGGCTATAGCTTTATTTGTCAGAGAAACAGCTATGTAAACATAACATGATTCCTTGACAGCAATACTCTGTGTTTTCTGAGAACTGGAAGTGAGCAGGATCATTCAGATTAAAGGTGCAGTATGTAATATTGCCAGCTAGCGGCTGATATGGGTACTGCGATGACCCGGAATCTGCCCGAAACGCACATTTCAGAGTAGAATTACTGCCTATAGCATAATTTTTCAGAGAAACAGCTATGTAAACATAACATGTTTCCTAAATATCTACAAACATATTATGTTATTTTTTGGTTTTAGAAGAGTCAAAAACTTACATACAGCACCTTTAAATTAAATAATTTTAATTTATATATACTGATTTATTCATTAATATGTAATATGTTATATATTTTTAAACAAATGATGAGCTCTAATTGCTTTAGACCATTTACAAATCTTAAGTCATGAAATAAAATGTTAAGGTTACCACTGCATCTTTCTGAGAAGAAAATAATAATAATAATAAATGCAGGGATTAATATATAGTTTATTTATTCTTATTTTCAAATCTTCAATGTACTGTCATTATAAAAGAACTTTATTGTTTATTTAATTCTAACAAATAAGTTTTTGTTAAAAACTAACCAACATTAAAAATAATTATATATCGTATCGGCATCAGCTATCGGCCAAAATGAGCTGAAAATTATCGGTATATCGGTATATCGGCAAATATTCAATGTCGTGAATCCCTAACCAAAACTGTTTTGCTTCAGCAAATGCAAATCAGGTTCTAAAGAGAAATGCAGGTAGATCTCTCTCTGTTTGATTCCTGACCGAGACCAGATGGTCAGCCGGACTGTACTCTCTGTTGAGTTTCAGATAACATCCGTGACGACTTTGGTCTTTGGTTTGTTGTATGTATGTCTCCTTCTCTTCATTCATAATCTCTTTGATTCTTCCAGGTTTTTCAGGGTCAGTGATATTGAATGCTTTGTTAGTCAGATCTGACACCATTACACACAGATGACTTTTTTGAGCTTAAAAATGTGCTTTAAAATGAAGAGAATCTCCAGAACCAGAGTTGAAGTGGATCCAGGAGTTTAAACTCTTGTTGTAATGATTAGATTCAGGGGCAGACGGTGTTATCAGGTGTGTTTCTGTGCTTCTGCAGAGCTTCTGAAGGGTGTTTGTGGCTGTAGTTACTCGTCGGGCTCCAGATCCCGCTTCATACAGGACAACAGACAGCATGACACTATCCACAGTCTGCCCAGATTCTGATGGGGATGTCTATTTTTAATAATTGTTCGTATGGCGTGCAGTGCCCTGCGGGCTTTTACAAGTAATGTTTTTATTGCTATATTGATATTTCCAGTGGAGTTAAAACCAGACCAAGATAAAGCATGTAAAGCATGCTGAAGTGTTTATGTTCTAGATTTCTGTTTTTTTCTGAAATATCATGATCTTAGTTTTTTGGATGTTGATGTCTAAGTTCCAGTCGTAGCAATATTTAGTTAAAATGTGAAGGTTGTTCTGGAGACCTTCTGGTGTTTTAGATACAGTAGATACAGTCATCAGCATACAGTAAATATCTGACTTGTGTGTGGAATAACTGTAGTCCTGGACTGTCTGATTGGTCCGGTAGATCTGCCAATTCATTGATATATATGTTAAATAAAGTGGGGCTGGGCTCCTCGCTGTTGAGAAGAATAGTCTGTCCTTTGCCGTCCAATTTTTACTGCACATTTATTTTGTGTTTATTACGTGTTTTTAATGAAGTCATATATTTTACCTCCTATGCCACTTTGAAGGATTTTATAAAACAATCCATTATGCCAAATGGAGTCAAAAGCCTTCTTAAAATCTATGAAGCATATTTTTCCCTCTTTCTTCAGGTGTACATGTTCATTTATTAATGAATACGGTCAGTCGCTCGATGTTTAGGGAGGAAGCTGATTTGAGATCTGCTGATGACATTGTGCTGCTTTAAGAAAGATTTGATTATAGAGCAGATGACTGGTTACACACATCCCTCTGTAGTTATTAGGATCTGTTCTGTCTCCTCTTTTAAAGACAGGAGAGATGAGTCCTGTGTTCCAGACCTCAGGAAAAACACCTGAACTCAAAATCAAATTAAAAATTAATTATTTATTTGTATTCTCTCTCTCGCTCTCTCTCTCTCTCTCTCTCTCTCTCCAGGGGCCTCCAGGGTCGTTTGACTTCCTGTTGCTGATGATGGCCGATATCCGTCATGACATCATCGAGCTGCAGCAGCGAGTGTTTGGGAAGGGGCGTGGCCTTTCGGTGGACACACCCAGCGGAGAGGCGGAGCTTGAGGAGTGGGCGTCAGGAGAGGGAGAGCTGATGCCGAACACATGATGCTGGAATAACTGCTGTGTTACGCTTCAACCCAGACAAACCTGAGCAGTAGAGTCCAGCGGCGAACGCTTCTAATGAGGAACATGCGCTTTATAAAATCATCAGTTCAGATCCCTCGTCCAGTGATGAACAGACTGTGAGATGATGCTCTCTGTGTCTGAGAATGAACTGGGACCGAGTACAGAGCTGAATAACATACTGCATGCTCCTCTTTTTGCAGTGCACACTATGTATGGAACATGAAGACTGTGTGAGATGCTGTATCCCACAATGCAAAGCGCTCAACTTGACTTTCTATTAACTGTGTGATGAAAGAACCAAAAGAAATCACAGCTGTGTCTCCTGACTCATTATTTCATCAGACTGACTGAAGTTCAGACAATTTTACTCGAAACTCAATTAAAGGTCAAAAAAGTTTTTTTTTTTTAATGGTTTGTAAACCTTGGAAGCCTGTTTTCGCCATGGAATTAAAATAATAATAATACTAGTCATAATCATAATTAATATTAAATCATTGCGACTCATCACAATTGAGATTTTGTTTCTTGTAATTCTAGAAAAAAAAGGTCATAATTGCGAGGTGTAAACCCAGAATTGCAAGATATAAACGTTTGCAACATGTAACTCTATTTTTCCCCCAGTACAGAATAAAAAATAAATAAAAAATTGTGAGTTTATATCTTTCAATTTTGAATTCTCAGAAAAAAGAATTGTGAAATATATCTTCAAAATTGCAAGAAAAAAAGTTTTTATTTATTTATTTATTTTTTTAATAGTGGTCTGAAACAGGCTTCCACACTGGACAGGACATTAGTACTCAGTTTGGAACACAGCCAAATCTGATTTCAGTGAAATACACCTCTTTATGTAGAAATAAATAAAAGTCTGATAGGATTTAGTCCCTCAGATACACCTGAATGCATGTTAAGATGACTGGATTTAATCAGAAAGCTGATTTGGCTTCGGGTCTGATTGTTGTTACGGGTCTGGAGCTGCTTGAGCTGATGGTGTGTGTGGTCCGTGTTCATCATGGAGTGTGTAATGCTGTGTGTGATCTGCAGGTGGAGCCACACCACAGCTGAGAGTCACCAGAGACTGACCTCTGTGTCTCTCTCTCTCTCTCTCTCTGTGTGTGTGTGTGTGTGTGTGTGTGTGTGTGTCTCTCTCTCTCTCTCTCTCTCTCTCTCTCTCTGTGTGTGTGTGTGTGTGTGTGTGTGTGTGTGTGTCTCTCTGTGTGTGTGTGTGTGTGTGTGTGTGTGTGTGTCTCTCTCTCTCTGGGTGTGTGTGTGTGTGTGTGTGTGTGTGTGTGTGTGTGTGTGTGTGTGTGTCTCTCTCTCTCTCTGTGTGTGTGTGTGTGTGTGTGTGTGTGTGTGTCTCTCTCTCTCTCTCTCTCTCTCTCTCTGTGTGTGTGTGTGTGTGTGTGTGTGTGTGTCTCTCTGTGTGTGTGTGTGTGTGTGTGTGTGTGTGTGTGTCTCTCTCTCTCTCTGGGTGTGTGTGTGTGTGTGTGTGTGTGTGTCTCTCTCTCTCTGTGTGTGTGTGTGTGTGTGCTCCTCTAGAGGCGCCGGTGAGGAGGTCACCAGAGTTCACAGATGTAGATTGACTGCGTGCTTCCACTGATGCCGAACTATTGTTTAGGTTTATGTAACTTTAACATGAAACCACAACACGAAACTTTAAGACATAAAGAGAATTCTTCACTGACAAGTCATCTATTGTGAATTATTAAATAATATGTGCATTGCAATATTTGTTCTTTATACTTATGTACCTATTGTGTATTTATATGACAGGGTTTGCCAACCTTTTCTGATCCAGGGACATAATTAATATTTACGTAAAGCCTTCATTTACATGCTTTGCCTTGTGCATGTCAGGGTATATAACTCAAATTAAAACCATAAAAACATTTTTGTTACTCAAAATAACATAAACATGAACTAAAATCAAATATTAAAAAAGTCAGTTTCTCATTTTCATGAGTTTATTATGATGTACTAAAATAACTAAAACTGAAATAAAATTAATAAAAAGTATATGAAATATTCTTCAGAAATGATGGTTTTTATCAGACTGCTGTGTGTTTGTTCAGTAATTTCACTCTAACGACGTTGAATAAGTTCTTTTCATCACCGTTAAAGTGAAGTAACGTAACAAACATATAAAAAATCCTGATAAAATGCTTATTTTAGAAGAAAAGTTCGGATGGCGCAGGCTTTGGCATCTGAACTCTTCATATAGACATATTTAAAAGAAATAACAAAGTGCAACAAAATTACTAAGATTAAAATGGAAACAAAATATTAATAGTAAGATCAGTGTTAAAATAACACTGGTGCATGTCAATCACACTACTTTATTATCCAGTAGAGATATTCACATATTTAATAATGATTTTTCACTGTATAAATCAACCAAAGCAACCAGAGATGAAACTGAATCATGTTTCAGTAAAGCTTCACCACAAAATAACCGCATTTAGTAGAACACTGGGTCACGCTTTACAGTAAGGGTTAGTTACCATGAATCAGCACTGAGCGATACTCTACAGCGTTTATTACTCATCGTTAATGTAAATGTTGAAATTATCATTGAGATTAGTAAGTGCTGTGGGCTCATGAGACGCATCAGCGCTGATTTATGAGAGGCGTCAGAGGTCAGAGGTCAGAGGTCAGAGGTGGAGTGAAGGATGCTCCTGAGTGGATCTGAACGCTCTTCAGCCGTGCGTTTGAGACTTCTGCGTTTATCTGTCGTTGTGTTAATAGTTCAGCCCAGAAGAAACACGTGTTGCTCTGTCATCGCTCACCGGACATAACCCTGCGTCCTCATCTGAGACATTATATTTGAGCGATTTCTCCGAGACAGTTTTCAGTCTGGGTGTCCTGTACGCTTCAGAGGTACTAACCGACTGGATGTTTGACCGTGACCTCCCTCTGCCTGCTCCTCAGAAATGCCTGAAATTAATTTATGGAAATATGATAACATTTTGTAATTATCATTTAAATATGACACATTTTTAAACTGTGTCATAAATCAACGTCTCAGGAAAATGTTATGGGCTTCAAATCAAAATAAGACTCTGTTCCGAAACAGGACGTTGATTTCATGCATGTTCTCATATGAGGACGCGGGACTAAAAACATGCTTGTTATGCATTTTGGGAGACACGACAAATGAATAGGGAAAGAAATTATATTTCAATATTCCTATGAAATATTACATATTATTATGAAAATCTTGTCAAATCTTTTTTCATTACAGGTTGCCCCAAAAACACATTAATATGCAAATTAGATTTAGTTTATAGATACATTGTATGTAATGAGAAAACCTGTTTATGGCCATTTTACACACATTTTGTAAAAAAAAAAAAAATCTTTAAAAATAAAAATGTATTGGTCAATTGTTTTTGCCTATGCGTGTTCATTCAAGTCGTTTTATTAAAAACAAAACAAAACATAAAAGACATAGCATAACCTTATGAATGAAATAACATTTACATATTTTATTTTATTTTATTTTTTTACTTTTTTTAATGCTCTTAACAATGTAATGACATGAAAAAGTACAAATTATTTCCTAAGAAAAAATTCCGGGTGTCAAGAGGTTAATGACCATCTCGATTAGTTTTAATTTAGCAATCAAATGTTTCTTTAGAATTCTTCAGGAGGAATAGAAGTAGACACGAGCGAGTCACCAGATCAGGAGTCTAGAGATATAAACTCAGCGGAAAGCAGATCAAAGTCGACTTTGAGACATCGATGTTTTTAAAGATTTTTTGATGATTATGAAAGAGTCTCTTCTGCTCAGAGGCTGCATTTATTAGATCAAAAATTTGTAAAAAATGTGAAATATTATTAGAATGTAAAACAGCTGTTTTCTATGTGAATGTGTTAAACTAATGTATTTCTGTGATGCGCAGCTGTATTTTCAGCATCATTACTGCAGTCTTCAGTGTCACATGATCTTCAGAAATCATAATAATATACTGATTTGCTGCTCTTCTTCTGAGACTCTTGCATGGGACATTACTGGGGATAAAAGTACGGAAACTTATACAAATTGGTGTCTCAATGGTAGTCCATTTAATCTCATCTCGGAGAAACAAGTGAGCTTGTGATGTCTGGACTAATGGAGAGCGTTCAGCGCCTCGTGTGTCCAGGCCGTGTCCAGCCGTCTGTGAGAGCAGATCTCTCGTGAGAATGAGCGACAGCAGCAAACACCTGCAGGAAGTGCTCTCTTATCTGAGCTCAGATCACAAACATCACACCGCGGGATGAAGCTTCACACGCTCGCCTCGAGCTCGAGTCTCATTCCACCACGGCCGCACTTATTTGAGCAAAAATACAGGAAAAACTGTGAAATATTATTATAATGTAAAACAGCTGTTTTCTATGTGAATATGTGTTAAACTGTAATTTATTTCTGTGATGCGCAGCTGTATTTTCAGCATCATTGCTCCAGTCTTCAGTGTCACATGATCTTCAGAAATCATAATAATATACTGATTTACTGCTCAACAAACATTTCTGATTATTATCAATGTTGAACACAGTTGTGCTGCACAATATTTTTGTGGAAAATACATTTTACATTTCAGGATTCACAGATGAATAGAAAGTTGAAAAGAACAGCATTTATTTGAAACAGAATTTTTTTGCAACATTATAAATGTCTTCACCGTTACTTTTGATCAATTTCTTGATATTTTTATTCTTACTGAATAAAAATATCAATTTCTTGAAAACAAAAACAACAACTTCTGAATGATAGTGCATGTCTCAATACCCATATATTAATTTAATGAATATATATATATATATATATATATATATATATATATATATATATATATTCTTTTTTAAATATGAAAATTATATTAATTGTTTGTTTGTTTGTTTGTTTACTTATTTGTTTATTTTTGCAGTTAATGGAATATGGAGTGAATTTTAAATAATTTTTGTAGATGTGGATTTGTGGATTTAAATAATTCGTCGTCGTCTTACCCCCCCCCCCCCCCCCCCCAGTGTAGAACTAACAATGACATCATCCTCCAGGAAGTGACATCGTTCTGGAGGGAAAACAGCAGCTCAGCCGTCAGTAAGTGGATCTGATGTAGAACAATGAAAGTTCTCCCCAATTTTTTTCACTTTCAAGAAGATATTAAGATTTATATTACATCTTTATCTACCTCTTGTAACAAAAAGGCCATTAAAACTTTGAATGTATGCTCAGTTTTGTTCTGTTATTTTTGGCCATCCCTGAACCCCTGGCACTCTGTTTTGGTTTGAGGTTGCTTTCATATTTGTATTCTGTATGCAAATATTAATAAAATAAATAAAAATCAGTAAGTCAGGATCTGATGAAAACATTCTTCCCGTTTGATCAAATCACAGAAATGAGTTTGACAAGCTCAGCATTTCAAAAGATGCTTCAAATACGAAAAAGAGCTTTTAAATTAAGCAATGACTAACTTCAGCTCCCTATAATCATCCTGATCACGTGAGACAATTAATCAATTGTGTTACAATTAACAGTTGATGTGTCTGAGCTTGACCAACAAACTGTGTCGATGTGTGTGTGTGTGTGTACGTGTGTGTGCTTGTTGGTGTGTGTGTGTGTGTGTGTGTTTGTGTGTGTGTGTACGTGCTTGTTGTGTGTGTATGTGCGTGCATGCGTGCGTGTTGATGTGGGTGTGGGTGTGGGTGTGTGTGTGTGTGAGTGTGTGTGTGTGTGTGTGTGTGTGTGTGTGTGTGTGTGTGTGTGTGTGTGTGTGTGTGTGTGTGTGTGTGTGTGTGTGTGTTTTTGTGAAAAGTCAGGACATAGATGTGTATAATGACGAGGGTATGACAGGTATTACAAGGTGAAGGTGACATCTCAGGACATTGACCCATGTCCCCACTTTTCAAAACGCTTATAAATCAGACAGAATGAGTTTTTTTGGGGAAAGTTGAAATGCACAGAGTCTCCTGTAAGGGGTAGGTTTAGGTGTAGGGTTGGTGTAGGGCAATAGCACATACAGTAAGTACAGTATAAAAACCATTACGCCTATGGGAGTCCTCACAAGTATAGAAATACAAACATGTGTGTGTGTGTGTGTGTGTGTGTGTGTGTGTGTGTGTGTGTGTGTGTATGTGTGTGTGTGTGTGTGTGTACGTGCTTGCTGGTGTGTGCATGCGTGCGTGTTGATGTGTGTGTGCGTGTATGTGTGTCTGTGTGTGTGTGTGTGTGTGTGATCAGTAGCACATACTCTCAGAGTGACAGTGTAAATATTTAGCGGTTTCCAGGGCCGCTGAGTAGCGAGTGCTTTAGTGAAACAGCAGGGAGTCACAGAATCACATGTGAATGAGAACACATGCGACAGATCTGTGCAGTAGTTTGGTGTGTTTGATTCCAGCAAACACCTGACAGGTGCGGGCGTGGTCTGCTGCGACACACAGTCTTCACACGCTAACTCATTCTTAAATCTGGGTTGCCAGGCCTCGGGCCAAACACACCGCTGTCTCTCTCTCTCTCTCTGTCTCTCTCTCAGCCTGTTTTTTTAGGCCTGGGCTCGACTTGAACACAATCATCAGTGAGGTTTGGCTGCTGCTGTCTGGTATGTGCACATTCAGCCAGGAGTTTGTTCCCAAGAGCCGATCAATAGGATCTGAATTCCCATCGTAACTCTTGTCAGACGCTGTTTATGTGAATGTTTTCATGTGCTGCTGTCAGAAGAGAAATAATTTTTACACTTAATGTTTATAGTACAAATCAGAAAAGTGTTTACATGTTTCTACATAAAATATTGTTGCTTACAAAAATATACTGTAGTTATACCATGTTTATTTTATTTTTCCTCATTACTTTATTTGATTTTAACTGTTTTCCCATTTTCATATGGACTCAAATTTCCCCTCCTTTGATTTTACTCTATTTTTATTTTTCCTTTTTTTAAATTATTTTATATGTTTCATAGAGACCAAATTGTCTCTTTTTTATTTTATTTTATTTTATTTTATTTTATGCACGTGGTACCAGGGGTACAATAGAGTACCATGCAAATACCTTGGTATATGTCCTATGGTAGACTTCTGAAAAGAGGGTTTCACAGCAAAACAATTGAAGAACCATTGAAGACCTTTTGTGCAATGGTAAAGTTTGTACACAACCATTTATGCCAATTAAAAAAATACAAATAAAAATTGTAGGAGTGTATACTCTTCTCAAGCTGTTAAGTTAGTAAGTTATTTACAGAAGCATTAATTGTTTGTTTCTTCATGTATTGCACTGCAGGTGAGTTGCTGGTCCTTTTAGAAATGAACTGCTGAAGGTTACTGGAGTGCACAGTGATCCCGAGGCGTGATAGCAGCGCTGTCTAAACTCTCTTAGCCTCGGGCGCTCAAACTCTACACCTTCACTTCCTCTCTGGTTTACAAGCTCTTCGCATGCACATCCATCGGCGAGGAGTGCAGAACCGGCCGGACGAGTCCGGAGATGTCGGGGTGTAGCCTCAGGGTCCTGCTGCTGCTCTTGCGTGAGGACGAGCTCTTTATCTCTGAGACGCTAATGACCCTCCATCTGGCCCCTGACAGTCGGCATCTTCACGAGCGGCTCTTCGCACGCGTTTAACATGTCTCCTCAGGCGGTGTGTCCTCTAGAGGACACGAGGTCAGCTGCCGATCACACAGGAGCGTCTCATCACACATGATTGTGTTGGGTATTTCAAACAGAAGGAATTAAAAATAAAGAGGTCATTGCTACTTTTTATATCAAAATTCTAACTTTTATATATGAGATCGCAATTCTGATTTTCTCAGAATTGCAAGTTTATATCTAAAAGTTAGAATTTTGAGACAAACTTAGAAGTGTGAGATGTAAACTCACTATTGTGAGAAAAAAGTCAGGATTGTGAGATTAAAAGGTTGTAATAACCTTCTTATTTTTTTTTCTTCCATGGTAAGCCAGAAATGCGAGATGTAAAGTCATGTGCAGTCAGAATTGCGAGATGGAAAGTCAGAATCACAAGAGGTATTTCCCTGTCTAAATACTGTTAAGCTGATGTAAAGCTGCTTTGACAGAATTTGCATTGTTAAAGCGCTATAGAAATAATAGTGACTTGACTTGACTTGAATTTACATCTCACAATTCTAACTTTACATCTTACAATTCTGACTTTACATGACTTTACATCTCGCAATTCTGACTTTACGTGACTTTACATCTCGCTATTCTGACTTTACATCTCGCATTTCT
Organism: Acrossocheilus fasciatus; assembly: GCA_036784905.1. NCBI lineage: Eukaryota > Metazoa > Chordata > Actinopteri > Cypriniformes > Cyprinidae > Acrossocheilus > Acrossocheilus fasciatus. Next base: position 439,887 of record CM071955.1, read on the forward strand.
GACTTTACATCACGCTATTCTAACTTTACATCTCGCAATTCTGACTTTACATCTCGCAATTCTGACTTTACGTGACTTTACCTCTCACGATTATGACTTTACATCTTGCAATTCTGACTTTACATGACTTTACATCTCGCATTTCTGGCTTTACGTGACTTTACCTCTCACGATTCTGGCTTTACATCTTGCTATTCTGACTTTACGTGACTTTACCTCTCACGGTTCTGACTTTACATCTCGCAATTCTGACTTTACGTGACTTTACATCTCGCATTTCTGGCTTTACATCTCGCTATTCTGACTTTACATCTCGCATTTCTGGCTTTACATCTCGCATTTCTGGCTTTACATCTCGCATTTCTGGCTTTACATCTCGCATTTCTGGCTTTACATCTCGCATTTCTGGCTTTACATCTCGCAATTCTGGCTTTACATCTCGCATTTCTGGCTTTACATCTCGCATTTCTGGCTTTACATGACTTTACACCTCGCAGTTCTGACTTTACATGACTACATCTCGCAATTCTGACTTTACATGACTTTACCTCTCATGATTCTGGCTTTACATCTCGCAATTCTGACTTTACATGACTTTACATCTCACATTTCTGGCTTTACATCTCGCATTTCTGGCTTTACATCTCGCATTTCTGGCTTTACATCTCGCTATTCTGACTTTACATCTTGCAATTCTGACTTTACATCTCGCAATTTTGACTTTACATGACTTTACATCTCGCATTTCTGGCTTTACATCGCGCTATTCTGACTTTACATCTCGCAATTCTGACTTTACATGACTTTTACCTCTCACGATTCTGGCTTTACATCTCGCATTTCTGGCTTTACATCTCGCAATTCTGACTTTACATGACTTTTACCTCTCACGATTCTGGCTTTACATCTCGCTATTCTGACTTTACATCTCGCATTTCTGGCTTTACATCTCGCATTTCTGGCTTTACATCTCGCTATTCTGACTTTACATCTCGCATTTCTGGCTTTACATCTCGCATTTCTGGCTTTACATCTCGCATTTCTGGCTTTACATCTCGCAATTCTGGCTTTACATCTCGCATTTCTGGCTTTACATCTCGCATTTCTGGCTTTACATGACTTTACACCTCGCAGTTCTGACTTTACATGACTACATCTCGCAATTCTGACTTTACATGACTTTACCTCTCATGATTCTGGCTTTACATCTCGCAATTCTGACTTTACATGACTTTACATCTCACATTTCTGGCTTTACATCTCGCATTTCTGGCTTTACATCTCGCATTTCTGGCTTTACATCTCGCTATTCTGACTTTACATGACTTTACCTCTCACGATTCTGGCTTTACATCTCGCAATTCTGACTTTACATGACTTTACATCTCGCATTTCTGGCTTTACATCTCGCATTTCTGACTTTACATCTCACATTTCTGGCTTTACATGACTTAACATCTCGCTATTCTGACTTTACATCTCGCTATTCTGACTTTACATCTTGCAATTCTGACTTTACATCTCGCAATTTTGACTTTACATGACTTTACATCTCGCATTTCTGGCTTTACATCGCGCTATTCTGACTTTACATCTCGCAATTCTGACTTTACATGACTTTTACCTCTCACGATTCTGGCTTTACATCTCGCATTTCTGCCTTTACATCTTGCTATTCTGATTTTACATGACTTTACATCTCGCATTTCTGGCTTTACATCTCGCAATTCTGACTTTACATGACTTTTACCTCTCACGATTCTGGCTTTACATCTCGCAATTCTGACTTTACATGACTTTTACCTCTCACGATTCTGACTTTACATCTCGCATTTCTGCCTTTACATCTTGCTATTCTGATTTTACATGACTTTACATCTCGCATTTCTGGCTTTACATCTCACAATTCTGACTTTACATGACTTTACCTCTCACGATTCTGACTTTACATCTCGCGATTCTGACTTTGACTGGCATTAGTCAGATTCACAAGAGGTAAAGTCAGAATTGCGAGATGTACCCCCGGTTTCACAGACAAGGCTTAAGCTAGTCCCATACTAAAATGCAGTTTTGAGCTGTCTCAACTGAAAATATCTTGCTCTGACATATCTTAAAATATGTCAGTGTCATTGTTCTGTGTCAAGATGCACACCTTAATGTTTTCTTCTAAGGCATTTTTGTAAAAGTTGCTTAAATATCTTAATTTAACTAAGGCCTAGCCCCGTTTTTAACTAGCAATTCAATTTTAAGCAATTTTAACTAGTGACATGGACCGTGTCCATAGTGTCATTGTGTCGCCTGCCAATGACGTCATACACCCTCGATTTCCGGGGTTTTTTTTGTAGAAAACATGTAAAGTCACTATGTTGTGCATTTTATTAGACAGGTGACGACTGCACAGAGTAGCATTATAACAGAACATTCAAATGTATCTAGTATAATAAAACAGCGCTGCTTTACCCCACATACGCACGACCGGAAGGAGCGGAAGCGGTCATCAAACTACACCTTTGTTTCTTTGTTTGTTTTGAATACGTGCCCTGTAGTGGCAAAAACTTACATACTGTGCTTTTAAACCTATATTTTTATTTTAGGGGGAAATAAGCTTCCATACATTGAAACAGAATGCGTTTTACATTTAAAAACACAAGATGCTGGGAAGTGGAATAAAAATGCTAGGTCTAGACATACGTTTTTTAACTTATTTAAACTCCAGCACTGTGTTTTTGCAACACCGTTTGCTATAGAGTCTAGAGAAGGACATAGTGGTTGCATCTTTTGCAGCATGTTGCATAGAAAAACACTGAAAAAGCAGCACAACAGAATGCAAACATGCGTGATCTGACTACTTGAGGTCAACGGATGCAGCTTGTCGACTGGCATCAGATGCATTTCTCTGTGTTACATAAGATGAGCTTGTAAGAACAGAGACGGGGAGATTTGCTTTACGAGCGACTGCAGGGCTCAAATTACCTTCTTTAACTGTTCCTAAATGACAGAATGATGGTGTTTATATAAAGGTAGAAAGGGAAACGTTATAATGACACGTCCTCTTGCAGCCGCTCTGTCGGTTTTCATTGCAGACGCATGTCGTAACGTGTAATATCGGTTGCACACACATCGTTGCGTTACGCAGGAGATCAGCGTCCAAGTAGCTGTCATGAAGGAGGAAAGCGTTTGATTAATTCCAGCCAAACCACCGAGACATGCAGAAATAACATGTCAAAGAATCAACAAGCTGCAAGAAGAGACCTGCGTCTGCTTTTGTTTATTAGTGGGCTTTTAGGGGTCTTGCTCTCATCCCAAAGCGCGAGATGCTTTAGCAGCGTGATGTGACCATGCACGACAGGAGCTTTGCTTCGCTTCATTTTCTTCCAAAGGGCTCATAACCCGTGCAATATCTTTTCCTTTGTGTAATCAAATCAATGGTCATTTTAATCCGGTGATATAAGCATCTGTACGAGCACCCTTTCCCCCGCCGTCCACTGCCCCTGGGCATCTATCCGTCTGACTTGAAGTAAAAACTACTCAGGGACACCAGCAGAAGTTATGAAAGAGCTTCTAACAAAGCAAAAAGAGCCGTGACAGTCTGCCAGAAGGTAATTATCCAGAATGAACAAGAGCTTCAGCTGCCAAAACTTCACTGCAGTTTTCATAAACAGCTGCACATTGAGTTATTCCTCAACATTAGGAACATGGCTTTTTCTGTATACACTACTGTCTCTTCTGCTCACCGAGGCTGCATTCATTTGATCCAAAATACAGTAAAAGGCTTTCCTGTAGCTCAAATAGTAGAGCATGGCGCTAGCAACGCCAAGATCATGGGTTCGATTCCCAGGGAAAGCAAGAGCTGATAAAATGTAAACACTGTAACTTGAATGCAATGTAAGTCGCTTTGGATAAAAGCGTCTGCTAAATGCGTAAATGTAAATGTAAATGTAAAATTTGAATTTAAAATTGCTGTTTTCTGTGAATATGTGTTAAACTGTAATGTATTTCTGTGATGCACAGCTGTATTTTCAGCATCAGTACTGCAGTCTTCAGTGTCACATGATCTTCAGAAATCATTCTAATATACTGATCTCACAATTCAGACTTTTTTTTCCTCAAAAAAAAGCAAAAATTGTTAGATATAAACCCAGAATTGAGAGATATAAACTTGCAAAAAGTCATCTTGCAGTTTTACCCTTGCAATTCTCAGTTTAATTCTCACAATTCAGACTTTTTCTCTCGCAATTCTGAGAAAAACGTATTGCACGATTAAAAGTCAAGTGTGTGTTGTTGTGGAGTGTGTGCTGAAGGTAAGTAATTATACAGATTTCTTTAAGGTCTCATCATGATTATCCTCGTGTGAAACCCAAACATCTCTATCTGGAGCTCCAGAAGGACATCTAAACCGCATCAGCAGCTGATTCTGTCATTACTGTATTTATAAGCTGTTTCTTCTTCGTTTATGTTGGAAGAAGCATACTCCATAACAATAATAAACCATCCAAATACAAATATATGGCCTGTGTTTGTTGAAGCAGATCAGATTTGACCTCTGAAAGGCGCCAGGCGAGGTTTGTGAATAGTCAGATGAGATTTTACCAGCTATTATAGTTGATTCCAGGTTGAAGATGAAGAGCCGGATATGTTTCCATATTTAGGGAGTTTTAAACTGACGGCTCTGAGATGTTATCGAGACGCAGCTACTCGCCCGTATCAACAACGCTGTTATATAGCCTTACAACTCATTATCTGTGCAGATTCACATGCTATTTTTACACGTCGGCATTGCGGCAGCTGCAGGTGTCTCTTGGGAATCGATGTCTATCAGCAGCTGTTCCTGGGCACGTATTCTCCTCGTGAGGGGTTTGATTTCTTCATTGATCATCAGGGGAATTTCTTCTCGGCTTCTGAGCAGCTCAGAGTCGTTTTATTAACACTGACACAAAACACAACGCCTGCAGCGTTTCCTCCAAGCTGCATGAATTTCCTTGATGCCAACAACCTAAATGATTATTTGAAATGGTTTAGTCATAGACTGCAATTTGTTTTATTGACCAAAACCAAAGGTTTGATAACATTACTCGTACTACGATGGCTGATTTAAAGTCAATATTCAACAAACATTCACATTTTCATGGTTTTCTGATGTTGGTTATTAATCAAATGACATGCAGGTAAACAAAATATTTTTATATTTATATTATGTACATAATTTTTTTTTTCATTTTATTTAAATTGATTTAATTTTTACTTTATCTAAATGTTCATATAAAAATAAAAACAAAATAAAAAGTAAAATTCTTTTAGCTATACAGTACATATTATATAAAATAAAAACTATAAAGGTAAATAAAAAAATAAAAATGAGAAAAAAAACAACAAAATTACATGAAATTAGAAAATTTAAATTTATATTTTCATTTTTTTTAATATATTTTATTTAAAAATAATCTAATTATCGCTTGAAATAAAATAAATGTTAACAGAAATAAAGTAAATAAATAAAAGTAAACTTATTTTAGCTACATACCAAGGCAGCATTTCTCGCTGTTTAGTTAAACTTAGTGCTAAAGCACTAAAATAACTAAAACTAAATAATAGAATTAGTAAAAACGAAAAATAAAAACCTAATAAAAATGAAAAAAAGATATGAAATGAAATGAAAAAATAAAATGTAAAATTGTTATTTAAAACCTTTTTAGAAATTTTTATTGTTTTTTTTTTAATTATTTAAATTTTACATTTTATATATATAATTAGCTTTTTTATCAACTCATAAACTCCAGTTTTGGAAATCCTGACAAACTCTTATGAATACAGAAATCATAAGTCGCAGGTCTGGTGATTCCGAACCATGAATATGGGCAGAATCTGGTGTGAATCAGTGCAGGCTCAGACATGAACATTATCTCAGTGTTTTCACGCGTCTTAAATTTGTTCTTTCAGAGATCTGTGAAGATCTTCATCTTTCAGAGTAACTGAGGCGTTCACATTTGAAACACTGTCCCAGTTTCTCTGCGGATCGCAGTGTTTGTCAGCAGGTTCAGCAGGTTAGTGTGGGTCGGTTTGCCCCTGCTGGTAGACTTTATAACTACATCATCTGACTGCAAACAGCAGCTGTTCAAAAATATCAGTGTATCAACGCTTCATTTGGCATTTATTATTATTTATTTAACATTTATTATTGCTAATGTTTCATTATATTCTTGTAGATATTTTATCCACGTTTGGAGGTGTGTAATTAGCCTAATGGCCTCCAGCTGTTACAGACGGGTTTCATAAGTTATGTAACTCAATTATTAAAATAAATTGAGCTGAATAATAAAACTGCTGCCTTTTTCATAACTGGTGCATTTTGCAACATTAACTGTTATTTTTCAGCTTATTTCTGTGAAGCTGATAGATTTCACAAAATATCGTCATGATATCGTTGACTTGATTGAACAGATACTATTTGAACTGAACTGAATTCAATGATAAACTGCCTTTAACTGAAAATTGAGTGTTTAATATTGTCCTTCTGCATTATTACACACTATTTTCTTATTTGATACTATAAAGCTGCTTTGACACAATCTGTATTGTTGAAAGCGCTGTTTAAATAAAGCTGACTTGACTTGACAAAATATATTAGATGCTATATTTCACGTTATTTACATGCTTCAATACATAAAGTGTGTGTATATATATCTATATATACTTGTATGTATGTGTGTGTGTGTGTGTGTGTTTATATATATTGTCAATATATATGTGTGTGTGTGTGTGTGTGTGTGTGTGTGTGTTTTAGTGCAGTCAAACGACTAATCACAATTAATCGCATCCAAAATAGAAGTTTTTGTTTACATAATATATGTGTGTGTGTGTTCTGTGTATATTTATTATATTAGTGTGTTATGTATATATAAATACACACACATACAGTATATATTTTGGAAATATTTACATGCATATACATTAATATATTTATATTCGTATACTTTAAATTAAATATAAATAAATTTAATAAATAAACATAACATATATTTTAAATATATACATGCATGTGTTTGTATTTCTATATACATGATAAATATACACAGTACACACTCATGTATTATGTAAACAAAAATATATACAAAAAAAAATAAATGATGACTTTATAAATGTATGCACAATGTCCCAAACAAACGTAAATACTGAAGCGTGTGCCATTCGACTGGCGTGTACTTTTTGTTTCTTTCTAATCACAGCAAGTAATTAATTTGGTGAACATGCAAATTATAATTTTTTTGTTCTTTGATAACAATGATTAAAACTCGAGATGGGTTTTACAGCAGTCCCGTATCTTTAAACAATCACATGTTCTGTATGAGAACAATCGATGTGTGATGTGAAAGAGAGCGAGAGACAGAGACAGAGAGAGCTGTCAGTCACCGGAGCTTTATCATTCACAAAAACCAGCGAGAGAGAGCGAGCGAGCGAGGTTGAGCTGCAGTGGGAGTGTCAGCTTTAGTCAGTCGAGTCTTTGAAGTCCTAATAAATCTCACGACACACATTCTTCACCTGAACGGGAGCAAAGTACAGCAGCTGCAGCCACGGAACAGCATGTCCTCTTTCCCACCTTCATTTGTCTGTATATACTGTACACTTCTCTGAAAGTGACGTCAGTCCCGTGTGTGTGTGTGTGTGTGTGTGACTCACAGCGGCTGTGGTGAAATTACACACTTGTTCAGAGGGAACATGAGATCATGCCGGTTAAATGGCACACGCTTCAGTATTTAAGTTTGTTTGTGTATAAATCTGCCATCGTTTATTCACTCTCCTGCCATAACACTCAGAAAGAGATGTTTAGCAGAATGTCCAGCCTGCTCTTTTACAGTGAATAATGACTTCAGAAGACTTATAGAATGCACTTTATTGGTGCATTGATGTCTTTATCTCTTTTTTGTAGACTGGCAGTGCAAATCATGATCTAATATTTGGACAAAAGCAGCACGAACCTCTTTATTCTCCACTTTAGAAAGAGTCTCGCGGGTCTGAAACAGCATTATGGTGAGCAAACGATGACAGAACGATCGCTGTTGGGTGAACTAGTCCTTTTAATAAGTTAAAAGACGGCAGTGAAAGATGCATTAGTTCAAGTCAGGGTTAAAACTAAACTAAACTAAAATCATGGTTATTTGAAATCAGCATTAGCTGAAACAAAATAATAAAAAAGGTTATCTTATGCTTTATTTCAGCTAGTGGCAATATTTATCCTTTTGTTTAGTTTAATTTTAAATATTAAAATAACTAAAAATAAACAAAAAATCATAAATAAAAACTTTGCATATTTTTAAAACAACAAAAAACAATAAAAAAAACACTTATAAATAAAATATAACTTGTAAATGTATTTAAAAATTTATAAGTATATTAAAGGCAGTATTATTATAGTCAGCTAAAACCAAAACCATAAAAACTTGAATTGAAATAAATTTATTTTATCTAATTTCTTATTATATTTGTCATTTTCATTTAGTTTAACTTAAAGTACTAAAATAACTAAAACTAAGTAAACTAAAACCAATAAAAATAAATAAACTGTATAAGCATAAAAATAAGAAAAACATAAAACCAAAAACAGGAAATCTAAACATTAGTAAGAACTATAATAGTATATCAAGCATACTAAAGTAAGAGATGATTTTGCTTCATTTTTCAATTCTTTTATTAAAATCTGTTTTAATAAAAGAAACAGTTGTTAATTTTAGTATAATACTACACACAGCTTTATTATCAGCCCTATATAGTGCTTTATTTTGCTGTTTTATGGGTCACAGATGCAGGCGGTGTGTGTGCATGCTTATACAAGCTCTCTCTCTCTCTCTGTGTGTGTGTGTGTGTGTGTGTGCGTGTGTGTGTGTGTGTGTGTGTGTGTGTGTGTGTGTGTGTGTGTGTGTGTGTGTGTGTGTGTGTGTGTGTGTGTGTGTGTGTGCGTGACATGCTGTGAGGAGCAGCTTCTCATTATTGCTTCATTTTACATTCTGAACATGTGAATGTTTATGAGAGCAATCTGTCCCTGCATAAACAGCCATGCACCGCCCGCTTCGTTCCCGTGTGCACTATATAGGGCGCACAGCTCGTGTTGACTGTGTATTGTGATGCATTCCTGTGCATTTAGTCATTTGGCTTTCTTTACATTAGCTGACAGAGAAACAAGTCGAGCCAATATAGTTTAACGAGAGGAAGCGATTTTCTTACCACACCTAGACGAGGCTTCGCCTGTTTCCGACAGCAACAATAGAGTAGAGTTCATCTGAGTGATTTGCATACTGTAGAATATTGGAGACCCACAGTAAATATTAATGTTTGAAACAGCCTGCTCATCTGGCTCGGGTCAGTAATTGGGTCACTGTGGGTTCTTCTGTGTTCTGCTCCAGCATGGAAATGCTGCGTCTGATTGTTTAGTGAAGTAGCTGCAAACTTCTCCTCTTCAGCACACATGATCTGAGGAGCCGTTCAGAGCCGGTTTAAGGGTTACGGGGTTGTTAAAGCCATAGTTCACTAATAATGATCGTTCTGTCATCATTTGCTCACCCTCGTGTCATTGCAAACCCACGACTGACTCTCTTCTGTGGAACTTACTGCTCTGCAAAAAATAGAAATCTTAAAATAGTTACATTTTGGATCTGGAAGCCTGTTTCTGCCGCAGAATAAATATATTAAAAGTGTAACTGCGGCACATTGTGAAAGTTTATATCTTGCAATTCTGCATTTCTATCTAAAAGTTTGAATTGTGAGATAAACAGTCACGATTACCTTTTTTAAAATTTGTATTCGATTGTGGAAACTGACTTCTATAAAATGACCTGGATTTATTTCAGTCAAAAATACTATTTAATACCTCTGAATCAAACTGTTGATTTATACCACCAAAACTAGTTAAATCAAGCAGAAATATGTCTAAAGTAACAATTGCAGGTTTTTTGCTTTGTGTACAAGAAAATATTTCAATATTTTGTTTTATTTTATTTTGTCTGGACCTCAGTGTTCTCAAAATTGCAAATGTGAGATAAAACTCTGAATTTTTGATATTTTTCTGTCAACTGAGAGTTATACCTCGTAAATACCTCGTAATACCTTTGTTTGTTGTTTTGCT
>CM071955.1:455000-462500 GCA_036784905.1 Acrossocheilus fasciatus
CCTTTTTTCTTTTTCTTTTTTTCTTCTTTTTTTTGTGCATGGCCAGTAGATGCACAGCAGCATTGTCTGCGCTGACATATTCACCTCATACACAATAAGAATAGTTCACTCTTAAAATATCATTCTCGTTAGATCAGCACATAACTCAAACCGGCGTCTTCTGAAAGGACTGAAAAAAAGTGCGCTGGTAAAATCTCAGCCAACTTTGCTATTTACACAACAGTAGCGTGCCTGCAGTGATTGTTTTGATAAATGGATGACCGTCCACCGTCCCTCCACCCCCTCCGACTGACCCCTGGCACAGCGAGAGCAAACACAGTCTGCACGCGATGATTAACCCATGCACCGCTCAGGGTCCGAGCCCTGTGTGTGTGTGTGTGTGTGTGTGTGTGTGTGTGTGTGTGTGTGTGTGTGTGTGTGTGTGTGTGTGTGTGTGTGTGTGTGTGTGTGTGTGACTCAACTACTCTGCAAAACTGCTGAACAATGGCCCCTCCAGTTAACTTTACCTGACACGACCTGTTTTCATTAATATTAACAACTGATCTTGTTTTATTATTATGCTACGCATGCAAAAACATTGTACTAACTATATCTGTATCCCATGTGTCTACATTTAGACGGCAGGTATGCGTGTAACAAAATTGATTAAAAAAGTCCCCAGATGTGAGCTAAACCTGGCAAGAAATATTGATCACAATATTAATAATTAAAATAAATATTATATATTTTTTAGTATTCTAAAAATGAAAGCATTAGTTTTTGAGTTAGTTCAAATAAATTAAATATTTATATCCCATTTATATATATATTTGGGTAGTTTTAGTTATTTTAGCAACAAGCAATGTTTTGCAAAGTATGTTCATTCCATGGTTATTATAGTTAACTAAAAATAAAAATAAAACCCTACAATAATTAAAATAAATATTACAAGTGTGTAATAAATAAAAAAATGCAAGGTTTCATTTTTGTAGTCTATGATTAGGTATTTAAAGCAGTTATTTATATATATGAATAAATCAACTATATATATATATATATATATATATAGTTAAAGGCACTGTTCATTCCATGGTTGATTCTATCTAAAAATAATCCTATAAAAAATTAAGGATAAAAATAAAAATAAACTTCGACCAAAATAAAATACAAGAAAATATTATTAATATTTTATTTTATCTATTCACCAAAACAACATTTCTCCTTTTCATCTAGTTTACTTTTGATTAACTAAAATAGCTTAAACTACAACTAAAATACAAATGTATAAAACTATGGTTTTTAATTAAAAATTTTTAATAAATAATAAAAATGACAAAAAAACAGCTAAATTACTAGAACTAAAACTAAAAATGAAAACAGAACATATAAGAGTAATTTAAAATATTAATAAAAAAAACCCAATGATGCTGAAATATTTCTGTTTTATTCATGAACTATTTAAAATGTTTTTTGTTTTTTTTAATGTTCATGTTTAATTATTAAGCAGGCAGCTTTTATATGAGTTCATATTAACTAGAGACTATGGAATGTATTTATTTATTTTATATTTTATTACACTACAGTCAGATAAATAAATAAATGATGTTGAAAAAAATACCATAGAAAGGTTTTTAGTCAACTACTATTTATTTGAATATTTCCTGGCTGAACAGTATTGTGTGATGTGCCCTGTGTGGAGGCAGGTGTGTGTGTGTGTGTGTGTGTGGGTGTGTGGGTGTGGGTGTGTGTGTGTGTGGGTGTGTGTGTGTGGGTGTGTGTGTGTGACGGGGTTGCGTGTCAAGCAGTCACATATCTGCTTTCCCTTCAGTGCATGGCTGTTTTCTCGGTGTGTTTGTCTGACTCAGCACAAGCCGCGCCGCTGCGTGAGCTGACGCTGGGATTGATGGCTGATTCTGGACTCCTGCACGCAACTATTGTTGTCGTTCGCGCGCGCGCCGAACCTTCAGAGAACGGAAGGTGATACAAAGTCGCGCTTGCGTGAGGCGCTCCGCTTTGATGTTTGCCGCGCGCCTTCATTCTCACGCGCCATCGCTCAAATCCTGACAGAGATATGAATGAAGTTTATTGATCCCCGCGGGGATGAGCTCATTCGTGTTAAAGCCCAGCGACTACATCGTTTCTGATAAATTACTGTCGTGTTTATGGGTGATCGAGCTGCTCAGAAATCCTACAGCAAATAAATGAATAAAGCGGTTAGTTATAGGGTCTTACACTGGGAAAACGCCATATTGAATTTAACACGGATGAAAACGAGGCTGTGAAGGAAAGGCATGGTATGCACTGTACATAAGTCCTGGATCAACAGTTTTTTACAACTCACAACTTTTCAAAACTGTTTTATTGAGTTTTTGCATACTGAACTTTTGTAGACTCAGAAGTAAACGCCCACTGCTCAGTGGGCGGGGCTAAACAGGCAGCGATATAGACTAGGTGGGCGGGGCTAAACAGGCAGTGATTTGGACTCAGTGGGCGGGGCTAAACAGGCAATGATGTATAAGGTGTTGATCTTCTTCTGTGGAGGCGGGGTTTATCCACACTATTACAACATTTTGTAAAGTTTACATTTTTTAAACTATTTTTTTCATAGAAAAGGTGGCTCGGCAAAGTGACTTGACGTCACAGTTACGTCTTGCAAACGCGTAATTACAAACTTCCTAACAGGAGGACCTTCTGATGACTGTTTTTCACTATATAGTGGAGAAGTATTTGATTTTGGACACAGCGAAGGTCTATTTTCACTCAAAAATTGCTAGTAAATTTCATAATTAATTACAAGGAAATGTCGAGTAATGCATTAAATGTGAAAAGTAGCATTTTCTTGTCAACCGTATCGAGGAATTTTACTGTTGTGATTCCTGTCCGGGAAACATAATCTAGATAAAATACTTCATGGAAATCTGTCAAGTGAAAGCAAACATTTCTAGTTAGTCTCAGCTATATCGTGTTTACTGGAAATCTCTCTTTGTGAGTTCAGTCGAATGATCATTTCAGGACAGTGAAGTTGTGTTTTTCTCATTCTGTGTACTCTGTGGCTCTACTGAAGGTGAAGGTCGTTTAATCAGCAGTACAAAATCATTTATATAACACACACACACACACACACACAGTTATTTAACATAGATAACACACACCCCTCCAGAACGTACCTCAATACCACTGAAATCCACTGGACAAGCACTGTTAGAAGCCTTACATTTCTTTGCATTAAGGCCCTGTTTACACCATTCTTGGTAAAGTGATCAGCAAAGTGTTCAGAACCAAATACAAGTGTGAAACGACTGGAGAACCAATCATTCAGATTATCCAGTGTCATGTGACCAAATCTGTTCAAGAAGACTCACAGCTGTCCTCACAGAATCAGGAGTGAGAGCAGAGGCGTCCGAAAGGACCTACAGTTGCCTAAAATATAACTTTTGCATTTTTTGTTATTAAAAATAAATTAGCAGGTTACAAAAAATAATAAAAAAATTAATTAGGTTATCCAATTAGATGCTTTTTTATGGAGTATCACAACATTGTAATGCATTACTTTTAAAAGTAACTTTCCCTAAGACCATATATATAAATATTATCCAAAGCGACTTACAAATGAGGACAATAGAAGCAATCAAAACCAACAAAAGAGCAACAGCATGCAAGTGCTATGACAAGTCTTGGTTAGTCTAACGCAGTACATGTAGCAAGGTTTATATATATATATATATATATATATATGAATAGATTTATACGTTCCTGCTAAAAACAAGAATTAGGTGCATCTTTAAATTTAAATGACCGTGTTTTGTAGTTCAGATGTGCTGAACCGTTGGGAGCAGATGTGATGTTTGTGTGTTTTTGACATGCCACAGTAATGTACATGACCTCTGACCTCTAACCTCCATGCCTTGCAGCCGGTGGGAAGCAGAAGGCCGTGCTCAGGTGAAGAGTTTCATGGGTCATAGTGAAGTGTCATGAAGCTCAGCCGCTGGTAATCCTATTGAGACGGGCAGCTCGGGGCACACGCGAGGTCTGCAGCCAGACACACCGACTCCTGCCTCGGTCATCTGAGAGAGCGAGCCGATCTCACCAGAACACACAAACACAGCTGACTTACACCAGCATGAGCGCAGGACACAGTCAAAAGAGTTACCAGGGCATCGGACGCATACTTATATGTGTTGTTTTATGAAATCCAAGTGTGTTAAAAGTTTTATATTCTGATGCAGTGATGATTTTGCAGATATATGTGTCCCTGCAGCACAGCAGCAGTCATCAGCAGCACAGCTGTATCTGCAGCAATAGCCAACAATACACTGTATGGGTCACAATTATACATTTTTCTTTCATGCCAAAAATCATTAGGATATTAAGTAAAGATCATGTTCCATGAAGATATTTTGAACATTTCCTACCGTAAATATATCAAAACTTATATGCATTGCTAAGAACTTCATTTTGACAACTTTAAAGATGATTTTCTCAATATTTAGATTTTTTTGCTCCCTCAGATTCCAGATTTTCAAATAGTTGTATCTCAGACAAATATTGTCCATGGAAAGATTATTTATTCATCTATTTATAAATCTCAGTTTCAAACAATTAATTTATGACTGGTTTTGTGGTCCAGGGTCACATATTGCTATGCACTGGGATGCATGTGTGTTTCCGTCTCTCAGGTGATTGGAGGTGTGCAGTTACAGGTGCAGATCTTCTGCTGTGGATTGCGTGCTGGCAGGTCGTTTTCTCATGCTGTACTTCAAACATGACACTTCAAAACCTCTCACTCCATTCAAGGCTGTTCCTGCCCACAAAGACACAAACATGACATTGATGGGTGGATGGCCCTCGCAGTGAACCCTGCAGGTAAGAGCCGGACGCACGCACACACACACACACACACACACACACACACACACACACACACACACACACACACACACACACACACACACACACACGCAAGCACGCACATGAACACAGTGTAAATACTGCATGACATCTGTAAAGAGAAATTGATTCAGGTTACATAACACATGCCTATTTATATATATATATATATATATTTATATATATAGTGCATAATTATTATGCCATTTGATATACTGGTCATATATATTTCCAAGTACATTTCAGCAATTCAAAGGCCAAATTCCCTTAATCATCATTCACAAGGAGTAAAACCAAAGAATATAGTTGAGATTGTTGAGCTTCACAAAATATAAAGTGGCTGTAAGAAAAGATCTAAAGCACTGAAAATCCTCATTTCCAGCATCAGGGCAATAATTAAGAGGTTCCTATCAACTGAAGATGTTATGAGTCTGTCTGGAAGAGGACGTGTGTCTGTATCATCCTAATGCACGCTGAGGAGAGTTTGAGCGGCTAAAGACTCTCCGAGCAGCACAGCTGGAGAACTGCAGAAAATAGTTGAGTCTCGGGGTCAGAAACTTAAAAAATCTCAAACAGCAGCTACATCAGCACATGTTGTTCAGGAGGGTTTCCACATGTCCACGGTTAAATATACTGCTGGATCTTTAATGTTGTGGCCTATATTTCTGCCGGAGGTCCTGGACATCTTGTTCAGATGCATGGCATCATGGATTCTATCAAATACCAACAGATAAAAAATCAAAACCTGACTGACTCTGTTAGAAATCTTATAATGGGCCATGTTTGGATCTTCCATCAGGACAACAATCCAAAACAAACATCAAAATAAACACAAAAATAGGTCACTGAGCACAAAATTAATCTTTTACCGTGGCCTTCCAGTCCTCTGAGCTGAACCCTGTAGAAGATGAGTGAAGTGAACTGAAGTCAAGTCAAGTCAAGTCACCTTTATTTATACAGCACTTTAACAATACAGATTGTGTCAAAGCACTTAACAGTATCAAACTAGAGGACAGAGTGTCAGTAATGTATAATGATAAGATTAAACACTCAATTTTCAATTTTCAGTTAAAGGCATTTCATTATTGAATTCAGAGATGTCATTGTCTAGCTCAGTTTAGTTTAAATAGTATCTGTGCAATCAAATCGGCGATAATCGCTAGAAATTAAGTGTCCCCAACTGAGCAAAGCCTCTAACTCTTCTTGTAGCAAACCTTAAACACAGTGTAACCACAGCTTAAACACAACTGTCAACTTTACACTTTGTTTGCAGTTCTATAACACACTTATTGTGAAACACTACACACGTTTTCTTACATTAGGCACGTTGTTCAAAAACTAAATCACCTGTTATCTTTGGGAAAACACTCTGATCAAAATGCTAAACTCATCTGGCAATTATCCACACCTGAAAACACCTGCACAGAGAACACAACACCAGTCGGTCTGAGCCTTAGCTCTACAAATACGCCTCAGGTAAACCATTTTGAGAACTTTGCAAGCATGGAGGCAATGAGAGTCAGAGTCAGAGGAGGACAAAGAGAGAGAGGAGTCGAGGACCGGTGCGGAGACGTGTATCAGACATCAGGGCTGCTCTGGTCCGAGACTGGTTCAACAAACATAACCATTTCACACTTTTACACCTGCCCCCTCACAGCCCCTTTCTAAATGCAATCGAGGAATTATTTTCTGCATAGCGGTGGAAAGTATATGATCCGCATCCACACGCCCGCAGGACTCTTCTGCAAGCACCGGAAGAGGCATGCGGAGACACTGAGGTGCGATCAATCCAAGGGTGGATTCGGCACAAGAGGTGATATTCTCCCCGATGCCGAGCCTGCGAGGACATCACCTGTGATGCTGACGAGGTCTTGTGGCCAGATCCAGAAGGCGGGATCCATGAGCCCCCCCCCCCCCCACACACACACACACACACACTCACACTCTTGTTTGATTACTGCAGAAATTCTACTTTTGAGTTTTACAGAAGAATGAGTCTGAGAAAATGAAACACAAAACACAAAGAAACACAAAGACTGCAGTGTTTTATATAAAGCCATCAGTGTGTTGCTGGTGATATGAAAGAGTAATTCAAATGGTGCTTGTGTGTATGGTTTTGTAGCAAGAATTTCATTTTTAGAAAGGAGTGTTGAGTTTTGATTGCAGTGTTTCATTTTGGCATAGATGTGAGTTGTTAATCTCCAAGTGCTATGTCTGATTGGCTTGTGTGTAGAGTTTTGACATAATGAGCCAAATTCTGCAAAAAGTGTGTAAGCAATAGGCAAAAACTGTAATGAAATATCAAAAGGATAAACAATGCAGATTTATTTTCACAGCTGCCTTTGCTCATATTTATCAAGGGTCCCAATATTAGTGGAGGGCACTGTATATGCATTCATACTGTCAGAATGTATGTATTTTTAACAAAAAATAAATACATAAATAAATAAATTTTCATCTCAAGAATATCAGTACACACACACATTGCATGACTACAGAACACACGATGAAAACTGTTAGTAATGTAATCTAGGTTATTCATTAATGTATTCTGACTACTTTTTAGATTACTTTTTTAAATCAAACTTGCCATTAAATGTACCATACTGATATAAAAAAAGAGAAAGAAAACAT
>CM071955.1:465000-482500 GCA_036784905.1 Acrossocheilus fasciatus
TGGAAAGCTCCAGTGGACGTTAAAGGCTCTTAATGAAACCATCCATACCAATAAAACTGTACGCAGTGTAAACACTAAGCATTTACTCGCATGTATTCCTCTCACTTCAGTAGTGCTGTTAGCCGTCATCATTGGAAACGAAAACAGATATTAATTTAATAATTAATGAATACTTCCAGTTTCCGGTTCATGTTTAGAGCACATTACATTTGTTTTTGAATGTCATAATATAAAGGTTCCAAATGAGTTTCCCCATGCAATTGCATAGAACAACCATTTATGTTTCACCTTTAAGTGAACGATTCTCTATTTTCTTAGTCTGAAGAACATTTTAATAATAATTTAAAGAACTTTCTTTATGCAATGGAAAGGTTCCGCTGATGTTAAACGTTCTTCATGTAACCCCAATAAAACAGCATTTCAAACAGTATGCTACATTCTTGTCACTTTAGTGTAGTTGCCACACTGTCATAAAAAAGATACAAAAGCTTTTCAAAAGGAATACCTTTGTACCTTAGTTACCCCTAAAAGGCGCATATTGATAACTTCTTGTCCATATTAGCATATTTTGAAATGGTGCCGCCCCAGTGACAGCTTTTGTTCCTTTTTTCCAGTTCCAGTTCATCACTGGGCATAAAACAGTTATTTAATTTTATTTATTCATTTATTTATTTTTTTACAACAAGAAAAACAAGAAATAGGCCTGTAGTTGTTTCCAGTTCATGTTTCGATCACATTGCATTTGTTTTTGCATAATATAATAATAATATAACATAATAATTCACTCTTAATTCGCTTAATTAAAATGGGGTTTTCACAGTGCAGCTTAAATAATTTTTAAAACATCTAAAGAACATTTTTTCTACTATAAAGATGCTTTTGTGCACTAAAAGGTCCAATGGATGCTAAAGGTTCTTTATGAAACCAAAGATGCCAGTAAAGAACTTTTATTTTTAGGAGTGCATAATATAGCCTAATATAATATGATATGATATAATATAATATAATAGCCTATAATATACTACATCATGCAAAAAAAAGAGTTTAAAGTATAAAAGTACACTCGGTTGTACATTTTCTGCATCTTTTAGGTGTCGCATGAGTATCTAGAGTGTTTCATTCTTTCATTTTTGTTTTCAAAAACGTCTCACCAGAGCACTTCAAAGCACCTTCAGAGATCCTTAATTAAACGAGCAACTGGCATGTGTAATTAGGATTCTTAAGAAGCTGCTCGCTCTGACCCGGGATCTGTTCCTCGTCTTTGATCAGCTGAAGAGCGTCAGACCTCCCAATATGATGACAGAAATGATCTGAAGAGTTAAACCGAATATTTATAACACATTCATTCTCATTCACAAAGATGCTTTATAGAGTGGAAATGCTAGAAAACCAAATCATTTGTCTATACTGAAATCAATTAAGCGCGTGCATGAAATGAATCAATAATAATACTAAAAAATGCATTATGTCCCGAGTTCGACTCCCGATCCCGTCTCTCTCCCGTTTTGCGTCCCCTCTTATATATTACTGTCCTGTCCCAATAAAAAGGCAAAAAAGAAATCTTTTTAAAAGGCATTATCTCTACTTGCAGCTTTGAAACTGACAGAGATCTCTTGAACATTTAAACGATGTTAAAGTGTGAACTCCTTTGCCCTCTCCCCTCCAGCATCCTCACGCGCGGCTCGCGCTCTCACGCAACGTGGCCAATCTTTAACCCGCGCTCCACAGGTGCATGCACGCGATGCTGTTTGTTGAGTTTATCGTAGCGTGTTTCAAATCACGATAACAGTCTGAGGTGACCGAGATTCTTACCAGAGAAACTACCGCAGAACAAAGAAATCAGCGCAGTTCGGGTGTAGTGTGACTCGTGAAGCGGGTCACTCAGTCTTCCTGCGCTTTACTGCTGACATGCAATGCTTTACTCCATTCTGGCGGCTGTTTTTTGTGTGTTTTTTTCCTTGTTCACACAGTGAATGAGATGTATGAAAAATGTGTGCAGGAATCTGCAGTAGGGCTGTGAAACACAAACACACACACACACACACACACACACACACACACACACACACACACACACACACACACACACACGCACACGCACGCACGCACACACACACACCTTTGCACGCGATGCTCTACCTGTTGCTTAATGAGTTACGAGCGCGTGCCAGGCGAACATGACCCTACAAATCAACGCAAAACTCTTTCTTACGTCGATTTACTCTTCGGCGAATATGCAGGCAATTATCAGATGTGTTGCAACAAACAGTTTATTTAGTCTATAATTGCTGAAATTGTCAAACAGATTTATGGCACTGACTTCTGTCTGTTAAGACAGTTTTATTAGATAAATAAACATCAAGAAGCATGTTAAAGTATATTTCTTTCATTCTTTCTTTCTTTGTACTTATTTGCATTAAACCTGTTGCTGTGCTATATATTTTTAATTGTTAATATAATCTAATCTATAATATGCATTGCACATTTATTTCTCAGTTTAAGCATTGATTAGTGTTTTCTAAAAACGGACAGACAGCTGTTGTAAAATGTGTTGTAAAATATTATCATTATCACATAACGTCAAAAATACTCCCAAAACTCATTTATATTCATATATTATATCATTATCATATATATATATATATATATATATATATATATATATATATATATATATATATATATATACACTTATTTATTTATTTATCTTTATTTATTTATTTATTCATTCATTCATTCATTCATTCATTTATTCGTAAGGCCTTTACAAAACCATACATATACATATACATACGCACACACACACACACACACACACACATATATATATATATATATATTCGTTTTTAATATGAATTAAATTTATATATTATTATTTATTGAATATATATTAATTAAAAAATATATACCTCATTTATTGTGTGTGTGTGTGTGTGTGTTTTGAAGCGCAAGAGAACCCAGTCTCAATCATTATTCTCGCAGTTTTCTAATCCTATCACTGATTCTCTCCCATTCACAAAGCCTCCAGCTCTTCGTGACGTCACGTGAAGAGCAACCAATCGCGATGAGCTGTTCTCTATAAAAGTTTTCCCCGCTGGAATACTGCAGCACTCCTCTGGAGCTAATTGACTCTGGACAGACAATTTCAGCTGAGAAGAGAAGAAATATTCGTCCGATCGCTCCTGGTAAGTCTGATGTCAATGCTTCTTTCTTTTAGAGAATATTTGGTTTGATTTAAATTTTCAATTTCAAAAACAAAACAAAAGTATAAAAAATTAACTCTTTTTACTTTCTTCTTACTACTTTTACACAATATTGTACCACTTGTTCATTGACTGATATGCATGAATTTTTTGGTCTAAATCAATTTTTTTTATATATTTAAAGAAAATGAATATATAGTTATGCATATATTTATGTATATATATTTTTGTTAATATATATATATATATATATATATATATATATATATATATATAACAAAACCTTTTAGATCAATATATTAAGTTTTAAGTTGCACTGCACTGAATTAAGGTGTGTGTGTGTGTGTGTGTGTGTGTGTGTGTGTGTGTGAGAGAGAGAGAGAGAGAGAGTGAGTCTGAATGCGCTCTGACCTTGAGAAAAATCACTCCACGTGTAGTTTATCATTAATGAATTTCGCAAAATGCAAATAACCAAACAACAAGCATAGGTTAAACTGCAAAAACAGATCTGTTAGTTGCATGCATGCACTAAAAAAAGTCATGCATGCATGTGCAATGCAACCTTACCAAAAAACAGGTTGCAGAAAGACACACCTTTTTCAGTATCATTCGTGCAAGACGTGTTGCTACACTATTAAGGTTAACAGTCAGTCTTATTGATCTCTCTCTTTTGTTTTAAGCAGATAACCTTTTCATTGTCTGCGAGAGCAAAGATTACTGAGGGAAACAGAACAAAGGAAAATAACCATGCCTCTTACGGTTCTTCCCATGTTGGGCCCGATTTCTGTGTCTGAGAGCCTCGTGGCTATCATCACGATATGTGCGGTGTATCTGCTCATGCGCCTCATGCGTACTAAGATCCCAGAAGGTCTCCAGAAGCTGCCGGGTCCGAAGCCTCTCCCCATCATCGGAAATGTTCTGGAAGTGGGAAGCAACCCACATCTGAGCCTGACCGCCATGAGCAAGTGCTACGGCCCCATCTTCCAGATCCAGATCGGCATGCGGCCTGTAGTAGTGCTCAGCGGAAACGACGTGATCCGTCAGGCCCTCCTCAAACAAGGCGAGGAGTTCGCCGGACGTCCGGATCTCTATAGCACTAAGTTCATCAGCGACGGAAAGAGCCTGGCCTTTAGTACGGATCAGGTGGGTGTTTGGCGCGCCCGTCGCAAGCTGGCCCTCAGCGCCCTGCGAACCTTTGCCACGGTGCAAGGTGAAGGCTCAGAGTACTCCTGCGCCCTTGAGGAGCACATCAGCAAGGAAGGTCTCTATCTGATTGAGAGGCTTCATAGCGTCATGAAGGCCAACGGGAGCTTCGATCCTTTCCGGCACATCGTGGTGTCCGTGGCCAACGTGATCTGCGGGATTTGCTTCGGCCGCCGCTACAGCCACGACGATGACGAGCTGGTGAGCTTGGTCAACCTGAGCGACGAGTTCGGGAAGATCGTGGGAAGCGGCAATCCTGCAGATTTCATCCCTTTCCTGCGTATCCTGCCTAGCACGACGATGAAGAAGTTCCTGGCCATCAACGAGCGCTTTAGCAAGTTGGTGAAGAAGCTCGTTAATGACCATTACGACACCTTCGACAAGGTGGGAGCTCTCAGACGTGTCTGTCAGATGGCTTTCTCTTTCACAATCCATGTAGCTCATCAAATGTGAATCTTGTTTCAGAACAACATCCGAGACATCACCGATTCACTCATCAACCACTGCGAAGACCGGAAACTGGACGAGAACTCAAACGTCCAAGTGTCCGATGAGAAGATTGTCGGAATCGTAAACGACCTCTTCGGAGCTGGTGAGTGTGGGAAAACTGAATAATTTTCTGTCTCCAATCTCTGCATGATATATTAAAGTGTGTCTGTGCTAATTGACAGGTTTCGACACTATCAGCACGGCTCTGTCTTGGGCTGTTGTCTATCTAGTGGCCTACCCTGAGATCCAGGAGCGTCTGCAAAGAGAGCTGAGTGAGTATTTATGTCTCTCTCTCTCTCTCTCTGTCTCTCTGTCTTAAAAGTGAAGGTTTCTCTGTCTACAATCTCAAAAATTAAGGTTTCCTACAGGAGGTTTCGCAGTGATGCCAAAGGAGAACCATTTTTGGCTCCTCTAAGAAACTTTCAGTGAAGAACTGAATTTTTTTTCCATTATTAAGAACCTTGTAAGGTTTCATGGTTGTTAAAGATTCTTCATAAAAACATTGATGCCAATAAAGAGCCTTTATTTTTAAGTTTGCAATGGAAAAGGTTTCTTTCACTCTTAAAATTAAAGGTCCTTTTTTGGCATTGACAAACATCTATGGAAACTTTCCATTGGACAAAAGCGCTTTGCAGTGGAAAAAAAGGCTGTTTAGATTATTAATATGTTCTTCACAACAAGAAAAAAAGTTTCTTTTAAGAGCTATTTACTAAAAGGATCTTTTGGGAACCGAAAATGGTTTTTCTATTGCATTTAACATTATATTCAAAAATATATGACCGTTTTTGGTTCTCCAGTGATCAGCTCTTAAAAGAACCATTTTTTCTTAGTGTGAAGAACATTTTAATTATAATCTGCTATAAAGAACCTTAAATGGCTTCTTTTTTGGCATTGAGAGTTCCTTGAAGAACCTTTAACTTCCATAGAACTTTTATGAGTTCTTGAAAGTGGAAAAAGTTTCTTCAGATTATTAAAATGCTCCTCACATTAAGAAAAAAATGTTTCTTTTAAGAACTGATCACTGAAAGGTTCTTTGAGAAGCCAAAAATAGTTCTGCTATAGCATTTCTGCAAAAACTGTCTATTGTATCCTTTATTTTTGAGTGCATGGTTGTTGAAGGTTCTTTTATGGAACCATTGATGCCAATAAAGCGTTATTTTTAAGAGTATGGATCAATTTACTCTACTGACAAATGGTGTTAAAATCTTTCTAGAGGAAAAGATTGGAATGGACCGAGCGCCTTGTTTGTCAGACAGAACGGAGTTGCCGCTTCTCGAGGCTTTCATTCTGGAGATCTTCCGTCATTCGTCCTTCCTTCCTTTCACCATTCCTCACTGGTGAGTTGAGAACGGTATCCTTGCATTAAATAAAACCACATGTGAACTGAGTTATTGAAGATGGACACCTATAAACAGTGTTGCAGTGTTCACCAAAATTGTCCATGCCAATGGTTGCTTGTGTTTTTGTATTTCAGTACGTCTAAAAACACGTCGCTCAATGGATATTTCATTCCCAAAGACACCTGTGTGTTTGTAAACCAGTGGCAAGTCAACCATGACCCGTAAGTTTCTCATAATGACTTAAATGTGGACGGTAAATGGTGCAATGTGCTCTTAAACGAAGCTGAACCGTGTGTTTCTCCTTGTAGAGAGCTGTGGAAGGATCCGTCGAGCTTCAACCCCGACCGGTTCCTCACCGCGGACGGTACGGACCTGATCAAGATGGAAGGAGAGAAGGTGTTGGTGTTTGGGCTTGGGAAGCGGCGCTGCATCGGAGAGTCCATCGGACGTGCCGAGGTCTTCCTGTTCCTGGCCATCCTTCTCCAGAGGTTAAAGTTCAGCGGGATGCCAGGAGAAATGCTGGATATGACGCCAGAGTACGGGCTGACCATGAAACACAAGCGCTGCATGCTGCGCGTCACGCCACAACCCGGCTTCGAAATCCCTGGCACTGCGGCGTAATCTGAACAAACGTTCATCAGAGATTGAGCGGAGATCCGTAGCGCTGTCACTTGCGATTCTGGTTCGGTGCAAACCTAACCATCGGCTCGCAATGCCAAATATTTGAAAGATGTTTGACTGTGATGCAGGTCAAAGCATCCGGTGCATTTTACTGCAGTAATTTCAACCATGCTGGATAACCCAGAGTGTGCATGTGGCTTTATCACCTTTATCATGTACGTACATCTGTGTTTTCATATGTACTTGCACGTATGCATGGGTTTGTCCTTAAAACTCGACTGCTGATGCTGATAACATATTTGTGCTTCCAAATATAGTGCACAGATAACACTGAGTGCCTGTCGCAGCTCATGCGCCTTATGCTGTTTTAGTGCCAGTCTTTTAAACTAATGCCTTCTTTTGTCATAAGCTTTATGCAGATTCCTCAGATCTGCTGGACGACATACACTGAAGCTATTGTCTGTTTGATTACGATCCCAAAATGTGATCCACTTGTAAATATAAAGCCAATTTTAGCATGCACATTTTCCATGTGCCTGATCTTACGTTTGTATGTTTGACTGTTGAAGATTTATATCTACATTTTTGTATTTATCAAGGTGCTTCTGGACATTCGATATCATTCTAGATCAAATTTTCTTTCTTGAACTATGTCTTTGTTGTTTAATTGTTTCTATGACCTGATACTCTTTGAGGCAGGTGCTTAATGTTTTTTATAATGAAGGAATTTAATGTCTGAAGTACTACAATTAGTAATTCCTGCAAATGTAGTCCCATAACAAAATTGTTTTTGCATAGCCTATTTATGATTGCTAAATGAATAATAAAACTTTCATTGTGAATGTGTCTGTCTGTCTCTGTTTAAAGATTATACACACATCATTAACAATGTAGAGTTACAGAATATGTATCTAAAATCGAGACTTTTCTGTAAATCACTGATTGATTTATTGATGTACTGTGACAGTACTCAAATCAGATCAAATGGTTATAACGTAGCACTGAATAATAGCTAATAGATACATTTTTTTATCTGACACGGCATACATGAATCTCAAAGAAAACCATGGAATTATTTGGAAAGTGGTTTTATGGAACAAACTAACAAACAAATATAATATTACAATTTCACATATTTAAATTGTCAATGTATTGTGTTAAAAATGGAAAAACCACACAATTTTATTGCTTTTTGTGAAACATGTTCAACCTTTTCTGAGAACTGAGAAAACTCTTATGTTAATGTAAGGGAATGTTTCTCATCTTGCGCTTAAATCTCGTAGGGTGTTCCACAGGGTTATATTTCGGGTCCTCTTCTTTTTGCATTATATATGATTCCTCTGGGTCATATTATTCAGAGACTCAACTTATCTTATCATTTCTATACTGACAACACCCCGCTCTATCTTCCTGTTAAAGATAACAGTGACAAAACTTTGGTCCATCAGTTCTGTTTCTCACCATCTATACTGCTTTAAGACCCCTCCGATCATCTAGTCAATTACTACTCTCAGTTCCTCGTTCTCGTTTAAAGCGTAAGGTGATCTGGCTTTCTCGATGGCTGCAGACACTAGAATAGTCTTCCTCTTTATATTATATCAGCTCCTTCTATTTCTTTGTTCAAATCCTCTTTGAATCCTATTTATATTCTTTGTATTTAATTCTTCCTGAGGGTGTAAATTTTTCATTTGTACATTTGGTTGTGTTTTGTATATTGTCTTTTGTTTTGTTTTAATTCTGTTTTATATTTCCTGTACAGCACTTTGGTTTCAACATCTGTTGTTTTTAAATGTGCTTTATGAATAAATAAACTAAACTAAACTTTATTCCAGCAGAAGTATCACCAATCATGATGTCATCGACGCGCGACAGCCCTTGAGCAGTTTTGAGTTGATAAAAAAACTCAGATGCACAAAGTAATTTAAGCAACTTACACACCAGATCAGTGACTGGTTGTTTTATTTTAGCATGATTTATCGGTAATTTGAGGAGACCAGCATGGGATGATAAACACGAAAACGCATATTTACAGACTGTACAGTAAAGTACCATGGTATTACCGGTTTTTTTTTAAACAAAAGTACCATATAGTAATATCAGGTGGTAATAATATGGTATTTGGAAATATATTTACATGGAACTCTTTCCATGGTACTTCTTTGTAAGTGTCACAAGTATTCTTTAAAGCTGGGGTTTTTCATGTGGAAAAGGTTCAAGTTAACAATAAAATTTGATAAAAAAATAAATAAGTAAACAATATAAAAATACAATACAATAAAAAAAATACAATAAAAAAAATAAAAATAAACAGTACACTACTAGACTAGCCAAAAACTTCATGCAACTTAATACAGAATAAATATTTATATATTTACCAAATAATATTTTAATTGGGATAGTATATAGTATAGCAGTTTTCATTAGTATAAATTGGGCTTTTATACATGAAAATATAAATTTAAGGATGTGTGTCCCTCCCATGAGGAGGATCATATTTGGGGGTTTGTGGGTCTAAAAGACTGAAACCCATCTTTAAATTACCTAAAAATATCATCTTGATATTGTTATCATGGTATGATATAGTATGGTCATCCTGTCACCATACACTCATGATGGTGATGTCACTTCCTGTGGCTGTTTTCCCGGAGCAGGTGGATGAATCCTGGCTGGGTTGTTTGGTGTCCGCGGGTGATGTTAGGTGTGTATCAGGTTTGCACAAAAGCCATCCATCTAGTTGTCTTCTAAATAAAATGATTGTGAGTATTACTGTATAAATTCTCCCTCATTCACACAGTTTGATGGCCATCAGTGATATGAAGATTCTGGAGATTAAAAATGGTGGATCCCACATCATCATCATCATCCTCATCATCACCTGAGAGAAGCGGCAGTGGCGGGAGTCCTGCACAAAGGTGAGGAAGCCTCACTGGTTTCTTGTGTAAAGCGGAGCAATTACTGCACAATTAGGTTGTGATGGAGAGAGTTCATCATCATAGTGGGCTTGTGAAAGTTTGTCAGCAGATGCATCTTATTTTCAAGGGATAGTTGACCCAAAAAATTTGATGTGGTTTTGTTCATACAGTGTTTAATCTATCTATAATGTTGTTTGGTTCCCAACATTCTTCAAAATATCTTCTTTTTGGGTTTCACAGAAGGAACAATGTTTTTTAGCACACAGTCTAAATACAGCTCACTGTCCCAAATATATATCAAACCACATGGTACAGTGTGCTGATATTCTATTCTATATTCTATTCTATTTTCATATCTTACATTCTGTTCTATTCTTTTCTGTTCTGTTCTGTTCTGGAGTCTATTTTATCCTATTCTATTCTATTCTATTCTAGTCTATTTTATTCTGTTCTTATATTCTATTCTAATATATTCTGTTATATTCTATTTTGATCTTCTGTTCTATTCTATTTTATTTTGATATATTCTATTCTATTCTATTCTAACATCTTCTGTTCCATTCTATTTTATTTTTATATTTCCTGTTCCATTCAATTCTGTTCTATTCTAATATCTTGTTCTGTTCTATTCTATTTTATTTCGATATATGCTGTTCTGTTCTATTTTATTCTATTCTAATATCTTTTTCTGTTCTATTCTATTTTATTTCGATATATGCTGTTCTGTTCTGTTCTATTCTATTCTATTCTAATATCTTGTTCTGTTCTATTCTATTTTATTTGGACATGTTCTGGTCTGTTCTATTCTATTTTATTTTTGACATATCCTATTCTATTACCTTCTGTTCTATTCTATATTCTGTTCTATTATAATATCTTCTGCTCTGTTCTGTTCTATTTTATTGATATATCCTGTTTTATTTTGATATATCCTGTTCTATTCTATTCAATTCTATTCTATTCTATTCTATTCTATTCTATTCTATTCTATTCTATTCTTAGTTCAGGACTTATTCCTGACAAGGATTTCTTCCTGATATCTCTGGTTCTATTAGTTCAGATTTTAAATGCATTGCCAGCATACACTGAATGCATTTCACTGACCTTATGAAAGTTAAAAATATAATTTTCAGCAACATATTTTTATGTTACTAATAATATGTTTTTCATTTCTAGTTTACAGCATATAGTTTATTAGGGTTTTTATTTGGAATAATAGCTGGAAAAGATGGCTGCTCCCAAATCAAGGCTTTCTGCTGTGTAGGTGCAGCTTTTTAATAGAACAAGTGCATGATGGAAACACACAGTACGTGATGCACATAGTCACGAAATCACAGACTCTCCCCTCGATCACACGAGATGCAATTCAACACCACTTCAAATGAGCTTTGTGTTCATGTAGAATCCAGATATTCCTGTTAAAGTGCAGAAATATAATCTAGTGTGGGTTGAGATGTTTGTGTAAGAGGCATTCAGCGGTCACATGATCCACCGTTACTATCATCTGCGGTGAAATCTTTGAGTCTGTTATTATAGACGCTGCAGCAATTAATGAGTGAGGACGATTAAAGCCGCCGCTGTTCATTTACAAGCCAGTGGACTTTTGAACGGGCCGCCGTCGCCGTGTTTATCTGGGTCAGCTGACCTTTGGCATGGAGCAGAATTACGCTTTACAACGCTGTTTATTCCCTTCAGAGCAATTCTTCTGTTTTCATTCCGAGGCTTTTCCAGGAACTTTTCCTGAATGGGAGAATGATGAGCGGTCTGTTATCAGCGCTGCCCTGCGCTGGCATCTTTGGTGGCATTTCCTCCGCTGATAGCGGCCCTGTTTGCAGCACGACCTCTGAACATTCCCATAGCGTGCTAAAGGCCTATACTGAAGTTCCTCTGTATAATATGCGTGTGACTAAGATCAATAAACAGCGCCCCCTCCCCTCCAGAGGAAGCGGTTATAAGCAAGGCGGTGCGTTTACATGCCTCTCTCTCTCTCTCCTTTTCTCTTTCTCTTTCCTTCTTTCATTCTCAGCGCAGGAAATTCCCCACAACAGGAAGTCGAGTGAGTCCCAGCGTGCCGGCGAAGGCAGAAGATATTGATTGAGAAGGCGGTTCACCTTTTTTTTTGGTGTAATCTCTCCCCTTGCGGGCCGCCGGCCAACAGCTAATGCACAAATTACACGGGGCCGAGGTGCAGACGGACAGGGGCAGGGCCGCTCTTTTCACACGCGATCTTCGATCTACAAAGGGACAAAGGAGTGCGAGGTTGGGTCAGGTTCTTATACCAGGCCTCAGAAACGCTCCCATCTGATCTGGCACTCACCTTAACGAGAGATGCTGAACTTCTCAGATGCCAAAAGTCATTTAACATCGGCAAACATTACAATACGCACGCTTTCAAAAGTGCAGACACAATAACATGATCATTTACTTACACTGCTCTTCAAAGGTTTAGGGTCAGTACAGTTTTTTTTTATATTTTAGTGTTTACAGAATTAATGCTTTTGTTTAGGATGCATTCAGTTGATCAAAAGGTTCTAGTAAAGATATTTATAATGTTACAAAAGATTTCTATTTCAAATTAATGCACTTTCTGTTCAGACTTTCTGTTGAGATTCACACAATTAGTTCAGTGTTGTTATTTTGAATGTATTTTTATAAAATATTTTGATTATTTTTAATAATATTTGATTATTATTATGATTTCTGAAGATCACGTGACACTGAAGACTGCAGTAATGATGCTTCTTTTGAAAACATGAATAAAAATCAGACCACAGGTATAAAAAATGTCAAATATAAAATCATCTTTCAGCTATTTTGTCCATGACAGGAGAAATATATTTACTCATCTTGAGGTTATACTTGTGAAGCAATGTGTGTTAATGTTTTGCCTCATTGTACTGTAAGAGCTCTGCTGTGCACGCGCACACACACACACACACACACACACACACACACACACACAGACTAAACCAACTTCCTTCTGTTTGAAAGCTGAATATTTCTGTGGTAACAGATTCATTACACAGAAATTGCATAATATTCCTCGAAATTCTTCCGTTCTGTAGCACATGTGGGCTCATAGACGGCCTCTCCTGCCCTCTCTTCACACGCTGGCTGTTTTGCACATGCTTCTCTCCGTTTCGAGAGCTGGAAGTTTGCTTAAGGTGTTTTTTGCCCTTGCCCTAATATTCCTGTCCCTTCCTTCCTGCTCTTGATTGACCGCTGTCAGGTGGGCGTTGTTCTTGGCTGACACTTTTTCCGACCGTCTGTCAATCTCTGGAGTGTGAGAACAGGAGAGCGTTTGAGCAAATGCTCCTTCGGTATCGACGAGGAACTCTGCTGTGATTTACTGTAAACTGATTTCAGTTGTTGTGTCATGTGTTTGCGTGTTTACATAGAGAAATGATGTCATGTAGCTCCTGGGCTCCATTAACGACAATAACGTGTCTCATGAATTTGGATGAAAGCATCTGCCAAATCTGCCTGGTGATGTATCACAGAAGTCTTAATTCATATTTTCACAAATTAAG
Source organism: Acrossocheilus fasciatus (assembly GCA_036784905.1). NCBI lineage: Eukaryota > Metazoa > Chordata > Actinopteri > Cypriniformes > Cyprinidae > Acrossocheilus > Acrossocheilus fasciatus. Next base: position 478,299 of record CM071955.1, read on the forward strand.
GCCTTAAGACATCTTGCATCCAAGCAGAAAAAGTTCTGGCATTAAATATCGCATGCACTGCAAAAGTATTTTTGTCTTTATTTCCAGTTCTAAACATCCTTAAATCAAAGATGCATTTACAAATTAAACACACAAAGTCTTGTTTTATGAGAAATGGAACAGTTTAAGCACAAATATCTGTCGGTGGGGAATGAAAAGTAGTTTTTGCTTTGAATTATGTTGATATTTCTGAGCCCATCAGCAGATATTTGGTATTATTTTAACTTTACATTCACTTCATGTTGATTGGTTTCTAATAAAATAAGGCTTATGTCATTTTGCATCTCAAGTAATTTTATGGTGATATAAAAATCTTTGGACTTTGCAAGTGTTGCTAATGCAAGACATTCATATTTAGAGACCACCAATGTATGCTGTTATATTTATTATTAAAGGGTCGTGCGAGGTCTCAGATTTAACCCTGTATTAACTGCAGCATGTGAATGCTGTCAGGACAGTTTCTCCATCCTCGTGCGGGAGGTTTTCTGGAAGGATGAGACTCAGATGATGTCAGCGTGAAAGTAGAAGGACTCTCAGTTTGATTTATTGATATTTTACTCTCCGAGGAGATTCCGGGGAACTTCCAGCTTTCGATCTGAGCTGTACGGCATGAAATCCGAGCTTTTCTCGCGTGACAGTATCAGTGAATCACTGGACTTCTGGTAAGAAGATGAATCTCACCGAAACCTGCCAAGAACACGTCCGGGTCACATTTCACCCCAGAATCAAAAGAAAAAGCAGCCTGATGGAGAAAACCCCATTCTCATTACTGTAAACTGACAAAAACAATGAAGTATGATTTATACACGGTAGCGCGTTATGTGCTTCCTTCAAATTGAAGCGATTTCAATGTAAAAATCATTGTGTTACAGTAAAGTTTTATTTTAGTACATTAGAAATCACTGTTAAAATGGCAAACTCAAAAGGTGGTTTAAATATAAAAATATTTCATTACAGTAATGTTTTGCTGTAATACAGCAGAAAATGACCTTTCACGTTACAAGCTTCTAATGAGAAACGCAAAAGGTGACTTAAATATAAAACTAATCGTTTTACAGTCATGTTTTACTGAAAAATCACTACTAAAGTAATGAGCATCTAATGAGAAACACCATTAACAATAATGAGAAGCTTTAAGAGGCAGCATGAGAATTTGTAGAAAAATGTGTTTAATTGTCATAAAAAAAATAGCATCACAGTGCATCATAGCAGGCCTAAAAATACATTTTGTTTTCTTTATGCAAAATATAATTTTAAGATTAAATGTGACCTGGATTTTTTTTGTTTGTTTGTTTTTTTTTTTGTGAAATTCACACAATTTTGTTTAGTGTTGTTTAAGTATTATTAGAAGCCTATTATAGTTTTAATTATTATTTTTTAATTATTTTTATTTTTATATTATCCATTTTGATTTTAGTAAAAGTTTTAGTCATTTTGTTGTTGTTGTTTTATTTGTTATTGTTTTATTTTAAATACATATATAGCTTTATTAATTTTTATTTCAGTTTTCTTAGCTGGTTTAGTACGTCAAGTAAGACTTTGAAAAATATATTATACAAATTATTCATATATACTGTATATTTATATAAAAATGTATTCTTTTTTTATTTAAAAATGTATTTGTATATTTTATATTATTTCACTTGATGTTATTATATTTATTATTTATTGCATATATATTTATTTGATAAATGTATATTTTTTCAGTTAAAGTTTGTTTTATTTCGAGTAACAGAAATATCTGGTTTTAATGGTTTTAGTGTACTGTAATAACCCAGGCTGACCATATGTCATCAGACCGAGGTGAAGATCTAATGTAGACGGTCACAGATGCTCTGACATAAAGCGAGCATCAGATGAGCCGTGTTAATTGGTTAATTGATTAATGAGCGCGGGGCCAGGAGCCGGCGTCTGGAGTGTGGCGTGAGAGCGGATCGCTGGCGTGCGAGAGTGTGTTAGCGTGACAGCTCAGCTGGGTTGGGGCTGAACACCAGGTTTTTCCAGTTTTTTTGTTCCGAGCCTCTTTTTTGCTTTTGCTTTGTTTGAGCACGCATCAGCACACGAGCGTACGATGATCTCTGCAGAGACGCCGCGTCAGACTGCTTCAGGATGGGTTCCTCACCCGCTGCTGAGACTCAGACTCAGAGAAAGAGCACAGGACTGATGATGCACGACGCACGATCGCTGTTCAAGATCACTGTAAACCCAAGACATTTACTGTAAAACACAGATGGAGAAGTCTCAGAGGGAAAAAGTAAAAGTCTCGGAATTTATTGTAAAATAAAAAAAAAATACACTTGCAACATTTTAGTGTTTACTGGACTGAACCTGAATTTACAGTAAAAACTGTACATTTCTTTAACTGATATGTTAATATTCAATCTAAAGCAATAAAATCTATTTATAACTATACACACACACACACACACACACACACACAAACAACCTATGATGTATTCTAAAATCAAATGCACATTATGAATACCAAACATTAACAAGAAACCTAATTTTAAAAAAATAACATCAAATTGAAAGTGTAACAGGGATTTTTGTTGTTGTTACTGTAAATTATAGAATGACTGTTTGTTATTATTTCCGAACTTTTTGGTACTTTTAACAGTATTTTACAGCAAAATTACATAAAGGGAATATATATACATACACACACACACACATAAATATATATATATATATATACACTGCTGCTCAAAAGTTTGGGATCAGTAAGATTTTTAATGTTTTTAAGGGAGTCTCTTCTGCTCATCAAGGCTGTATTATTCGATCAAAAATACAGAAAAAACTGTAATATTGTGAAATCTTATTGCAATTTCTAATATTGGCATCCTATTTTAATATACTGTAAAATAGAATTTATTTCTGTGATCAAAGCTGAATTTTCAGCATCATTCTAATATACTGATTTATAATCAATGTTGGAAAACGTTGTGCTGCTTCATATTGTTTTTAGAACATGTGATATTTTTTAGCATTCTTTGATCAATACAAAGTTAAAAAGAGCAGAATTTGTTCAAAATATAAATCTTTTCTAACAATATAAGTTTTTACTATGACTTTTTATTCATTTAACACATCCCTCCTGAATAAAAGTATTAATTTCTTTAAAAAAAAAATGACCCCAAACTTTTGAATAGCATTGTATATTGTAACACAAAATTTATTTTTTAAATTAATGCTGTCCTTTTTAAGTTTTTATTAATCAGAGAACCCTAAAAAAATATCACAGGTCCAAAAAAATAAAATAATAATAATAATAATAAAAAATAAAATAATAATAATAATATTATTATTATTATATATATATATATATATATATATATATATATATATATATATAATCCTATGGTTCTCATAGTTATCATTATAATTATATTCATCGTTACAGTCATCATTGTAGTTATTGCTCCTGTTATCTTAATTTTTTTAATTACATCATTACTGTAAGAAATATTCTCGCTATTTTTAATAGTGTAAGTGTGCTCGAGAGTTGTCTTTGCTGATTGCATGATTGTGTTTGTAAGCGACTCAGCTCAGTTCAATGCTTCAAAGCCACTTACTCTGAATGCATGAAAGCTGTGTGTGAACGGCCCCTAGTTCTGTCTGGGTCGTCTTGAGATGCTGTCCGTGCTGAAGCTCTCAGAGCGGCTGGTGCTCAGTCCATCATCCACTACACATCCGCTTCTAGCACTAAATAGGAACGCCGTGTTCAGCTCTAAAAATATCCCCGAGATAAACAAGCAGAGAAAATTACCTCCCCAAAACTGTGCAGCCGTGCCGTTTCCCCTTTCACCCGAGCATGGCGTGTCAAGATGGGCTGATAAAGACGTGCCCGGAAACCTCGAGAAACACGAGCGCCACACCCAAGATGGCCGCCAACTTGACCCTTAAACCTGACCGACAGAACCAGCGGCCCTCAGCAAGCACTTATAACACTACAGACCATTTAACTGTAAACATAAACAACTTTCTATTCATCTGTGAATCCTGAAAAATAAAATGCATCAGTTTCCACAAAAATATTGTGCAGCACAACTGTTTTCAACATTGATAATAATCAGAAATGTTTGTTGAGCAGCAAATCAGTATATTATTATGATTTCTGAAGATCATGTGACACTGAAGACTGCAGTAATGATGCTGAAAAT
>CM071955.1:487500-505000 GCA_036784905.1 Acrossocheilus fasciatus
ATTGGTTGCAACTTCCACTTCATGCCATTTTAAAGCGATGTAAGTATAGCTATCTGTATGTTTCTCATGATTCTGCTTGAAAGTTTCTGTTTCGCATTTTCATTTAGCTTGATGGACTAGATGTACTAAAAATAAAAATGAATGTTAACTATTTAAACATGACAAAATGAAGAAAAAAAGACCCCCAAAAATTACTAAAACATTAAGTAAAGTTAAAATGCAAGTTTTGAAAATTCATTGCAAGCATACAGTAGAAATAAACTCATGCATTGCATCATAAATTGCAGTTGCAGTGATGATTTGAATTCAAGCACTTTGAAAAACAAAACTGCATTTCAGTGTTGTTAAATAAAGCCCAACAATTGCAATTCTTCTAGAAAAAAAAACAATAAAAGTGATCACTTCCATGTTATTGCATTGCAACATAAAAATCTGTTGCAAAGAAAAAAAAGTTGGGTTTTGTTCATGCAATTAAATGCATGCTTTACTTTTGCAGTGCATTGTTTCTTGCATCAAATGCAAAACCATTTTTCAAACAACGAGTGATAATTTTCCAGTCATTTGGTTTCTGTTCATGTTGTGCAGATGCTGGGAATCGTGGGCCGCGGTGACGTCACAGACAGATATCCTTTACCTGCATGAAAGATGGCCAAATAAGTGATATTGTACATCGTTTTTTGGCTCGTATGTGTTGTGCACCGCCCAGCAGAGAGAGACAGACATTCACTACAGGCTGAACAAGTCTGACTCTGCTTGGCTGGCATCTGTAATCCTGTCCTGTCTCACTCTGTAATTATCCTTTCCTCACTGTGCCACACTTTACATAAACAATTCCACAGCCATGCAAATGCATGAACAAACAATGCACATCGCACACACACACACACACACAGATTTACGTAAACAGTGCTGCTCAGTACAGCTTTCTAATAAACCTCACATTGCACTTGATGAATATTGTTTGCTCTGTGATGAATTGCATATGCTTCTATGCAATTTGCTTTGGATGAAAGCATCTGCTAAATGCATAAATGTACATAATGCATAATGTAATTATACAGTTTGTAATGCAACCATATGTGAAATTCAACTTGTGTCGCCAGAAGCGTTTGTATTAATTTGAGTTTGTTTCAGGTCTCAGTACTCAAATATGCAAATGTAGGCATGTGTTGTAGTATAGAAATAAACTAAGATACATTATTATGTATTTCTTTTTTACTTATAGGGGTGTGTGTGTATATATATATATATATATATATATATATATATATATATATATATAAGAATATATATAAAATCAAAATTAAATATATAGACATTAAAACACAAAAATGAATAAAAATGTAAAAAAAAAAAATGAAAAGGAAATATCTAGACATTAAAAAACAAAAAACAAAACAAAACAAAACAAAAAAAGCAACCAAATTACTAAAACTAAAATTAAATTGAAAAATATAGACATTAAAAGAACAAAAACTAATAAAAACAACAAAATAACAAAAACTTTAAAACTTAGGTGAAAAACATAAAACTAATACGAAAAAAGAAAAAAAAAAAACTAAATCTAAAAATGAAAACATTCACTGCAAGCATACATTAGAAACACATGCATTGCTGCATTATAAATTGCATTGCAGTGATTGATTTGTGAAGTTTGCTTTCTTTCGCAGAGTTTGTTTCAGGCTTCAGTGTTCCTGTGTGCATGAGTCTTCATCTCTGAATGCAGAGCCGCTGCTGTGCATCAGGTACAGTTACAGTAAGGACATTTATTGCTTTTGTGGTCAGTGCATTTGTGAGATGGCTGTCATGTGTGTGTGAGAGAGTGTGTGTGTGTGTGTGTGTGTGTGTGTGTGTGTGTGTGTGTGTGTGTGTGTGTGTGTGTGTGTGTGTGTGTGTGTGTGGCGCGGCTCCAGCGCAGTCGTATTAGTTTCTGGTGTAGTTGTTGTTGTCACGCTTGAAGGATTTGCTTCAAGCACAGTTTATTTTATGGCACTGGCCCGCTGCACATCACCCTGTCGAGCAGGTTCAGCCTTGCGTGTGTATCCGCACGCCTCTGTGGGTGTGTGTGAGTGTGTGTGTGGGTGTGTGTGGCAGAGCAGGCATGCATCGGTCTGTGTGTGTGTGTGTGTGTGTGTGTGTGTGTGTGTGTGTGTGTGTGTGTGTGTGTGTGTGTGTGTGTGTGTGTGTGTGTGTTCTCTCAGGGTCATCAGTGAAGGTGTGTGTTGGTCATCGAGTGTGGATCAGAACATTATGTTGCTTGTTGGTTGCATGAAGCTCTTATCATCCGTGTGTGTGTGTGTGTGTGTGTATAAGTGTGTGTGCGTGTGCGTGTGAGTGTGTGTGTGGTGATATATTACCTTCTTTTGTGCAGGTGTGATAAAAGCTTTGGGGTGTGGAGATACGGACAGACCTGAGATAACATATCCTGCCTTAGCACGACATCGCTCTCTCTCTCTCTCTCTCTCTCTCTCTCTCTCACTCTCTCTCTATGTCTCTCTCTCTAACACTCTCTATGTCTCTCTCTCTCTCCCTCTCTCTCTCTCTCTCACACACACTCTCTATGTCTCTCTCTCTATGTCTCTCTCTCTATGTCTCTCTCTCTATGTCTCTCTCTCTCTCTCTCTCTATCTCTCTCTCTCTATGTCTCTCTCTCTCTCTCTCTCTCTCTCTCTCAATTCAATTCAATTCAATTCAGCTTTATTAGCATGACTGTGTAGCACAATGTTGCCAAAGCATTAATATATATATATATATAACAACAACATAAATAATAATAAATAAAATTAGTAAGTCAGTTAATCATGTTTAACATCTAACATTGTGAATGGTTAATACATATTTAGCAGCGAGTGCAGCTGTGTTATCATCTTCTCCAAGTAAGAAGGGCATTTTCTCAGTATCACTAAGTTCAGTAAATGATGGAATCAATGCTTCAAATCTGGGGAGAAATGTTTCCCTCTCATTGTGATAATTAGGACACATCAGCAGAAAGTGTTTCTCGTCCTCTATCTGCTGTAGATCACAGTGTCTACAGATCCTCTGCTCTCGCTCCGTCCATGTTTGTCTCTCTCTCTCTCTCTCTCTCTGTTATGTCATCTTGCTGATTGTCCTGCTTTCAGGTGTTAAAACTGTGTCAGTGAGAATAAACCTCTGATTCTGTTCTTCATTCATTCATGTTCGTGTCAACTGAACTCCATCTGAAGATATTTTAAACATGTTGCTCATTCTTTTGTAATTATAATGATTTGACTTTACAATAAGCTTTCATTAGTAATGCATTACCTAATTATGAGCAACACATCTTTTTTAATGTTAGTTCATAAAAATACAGCTGGCCATTCTTAGCTCCTGTCAGCTCAGGTCCATTAAATAATAACACATCTTTTAATATTGCGTTGGTAAATTCTGAATTAACATTCACTGCTTTAGTTCGTCAGTTTAGTTTGTGTTAATTAGTGCAGCTAACTAATGAAAGCTTACTGTAGTGTTATCATTATGATGTATACAGTTCTTGTGAAGGCGGTTAAAAACTGTGTAAAAGTTCATAGAAATGCTGAATACTTACAGGGCCTAAAATATGCATTAATCTCAAATTTTACCTAAAAGTATGATTGAATAAAAGTCTCAGCTATTAAATATTGTACTCATCCAGTCAAAAGTGTGGCTTGAATTTATGTTTCTCACGAAATTCATTGCAATTGTGATTATATATGAATCAGGGTTATTATATAAAACCATAAAAAATTGTTACTTGAAATAAATTACTTATTTAAATAATTAATAAAAAGGAAAAAAATAATAATAAAACCTAAAACTTTAACTTAAAACTTAATTTAGATTTAACACCTGAAAGCAGGACAATCAGCAAGATGACAGACCAGAAGAGACCAGGAGAAACCAGCAGAGACCAGCAGAGACCAGCAGAAACCAGCAGAGACCAGAGGAGACCAGCAGAGACCAGCAGAGACCAGCAGAGACCAGCAGAGACCAGGAGAAACCAGCAGAGACCAGCAGAGACCAGAGGAGACCAGCAGAAACCAGCAGAGACCAGCGGAGACCAGCAGAAACCAGCAGAGACCAGCAGAAACCAGCGGAGACCAGGAGAAACCAGCAGAGACCAGCGGAGACCAGGAGAAACCAGAGGAGACCAGGAGAAACCAGCAGAAACCAGCAGAGACCAGAGGAGACCAGCAGAGACCAGCGGAGACCAGCAGAAACCAGCAGAGACCAGGAGAAACCAGCAGAGACCAGCAGAAACCAGCAGAGACCAGCAGAGACCAGAGGAGACCAGCAGAAACCAGCAGAGACCAGCGGAAACCAGCAGAGACCAGGAGAAACCAGCAGAGACCAGCAGAAACCAACAGAGACCAGCGGAGACCAGCGGAGACCAGCAGAGACCAGGAGAAACCAGCGGAGACCAGAAGAGACCAGCGGAGACCAGTGGAGACCAGCAGAGACCAGAGGAGACCAGCAGAAACCAACAGAGACCAGCGGAGACCAGCAGAAACCAGCAGAGACCAGGAGAAACCAGCAGAGACCAGCAGAAACCAGCAGAGACCAGCGGAGACCAGCAGAGACCAGGAGAAACCAGCGGAGACCAGAAGAGACCAGCAGAAACCAGCAGAGACCAGTAGAAACCAGCAGAAACCAGCAGAGACCAGGAGAAACCAGCAGAGACCAGCAGAAACCAGCAGAGACCAGCGGAGACCAGCAGAGACCAGGAGAAACCAGCAGAGACCAGAGGAGACCAGCAGAAACCAACAGAGACCGGAAGAGACCAGCAGAGACCAGCAGAGACCAAGAGACCAGCTGGAACTGATGATGCAGCTTTATTGAAAAACACTAAAGACTAGATCAAGACTCCAGTTCCTGGTTTTATTGACTCATCAGTGACGTTATTCTAGAGAAAAAGTCCATGTTTCTGTAATCACTCATGGATGAAATATATATTCTACATTTGTTCTCATTTGATATCCTGTTTTACTTGGAAATTTGTCACACCTACAGAAGTGAAATGAATTTCAAACATAAAAAAACTAAATCAAAACAAAAGCGCGCACATCACTGGAAATGCTCTCAAACAGGCTGCGCCACAAAAATATTAATAATGAAAACAGAATAAAAAAACAGATGACACACCTAGGCTCTAGAAATACAAAAATTCAACCGTCTGTTATTAAATTTATATATTTTTGGAGCCTAGGTGTGCTGCTTTTTTTTCTGTTTTTATTTACAAACATTACAAAAACAATTACTTTTACAATTTAATTTAGTTAATTTAAGTTTTAAGTTAAAGTTTTAGGTTTTATTATTATTATTTTTTTCCTTTTTATTAATTATTTAAATAAGTAATTTATTTCAAGTAACAATTTTTTATGGTTTTATATAATAACCCTGATTCATATATAATCACAATTGCAATGAATTTCGTGAGAAACATACATTCAAGCCACACTTTTGACTGGATGAGTACAATATTTAATAGCTGAGACTTTTATTCAATCATACTTTTAGGTAAAATTTGAGATTAATGCATATTTTAGGCCCTGTAAGTATTCAGCATTTCTATGAACTTTTACACAGTTTTTAACCGCCTTCACAAGAACTGTATACATCATAATGATAACACTACAGTAAGCTTTCATTAGTTAGCTGCACTAATTAACACAAACTAAACTGACGAAATAAAGCAGTGCTTGTCTCCGTGGATCTCTGCTGGTCTCTGCTGGTTTCTGCTGGTCTCTTCGGTGTCTCTGCTGGTTTCTGCTGGTCTCTGCTGGTTTCTGCTGGTCTCTTCGGTGTCTCTGCTGGTTTCTGCTGGTCTCTGCTGGTTTCTCCTGGTCTCTGCTGGTTTCTGCTGGTCTCTGCTGGTTTCTCCTGGTCTCTGCTGGTTTCTGCTGGTCTCTTCTGGTCTCTGCTGGTTTCTGCTGGTCCCTTCTGGTCTCTGCAGGTCTCTTCTGGTCTCTGCTGGTCTCTGCTGGTCTCTGCTGGTTTCTCCTGGTCTCTTCTGGTCTCTGCTGGTTTCTGCTGGTCTCTGCTGGTTTCTCCTGGTCTCTGCTGGTCTATATATATATAAAATGTGTCTGGAATACAATTAATTGTATTTATTCAATTCAGCACAAACTAAAAGCAGCACGACTTGTTTTAGGGTTCAGATTTTATTGAATTCTTCTGTATTTTGCATTACAGTAATGGAGTTTGGAGGTACGTTTGGTTAAAATAAAATAATAAAAACTAAATGTAGGCTCTGTCACAATGCAAAAAAAAAATTAAAATAAAAAATCATAGTGATTCTAAAATTATACTTGATTTTCTTGATGTCTTATTTTTTTTATTTGTGGATGAACTTATGAAGATTTGTGTTTTGCTGAACTCCATCAGCAGGTGGAATAATGTCTTATCTTTGTCTATTCACATATATATTAAAGTAGATATGGAGTATTTGTGTTCTGCTTTATCCTGAGAATAAAGACACGCTCCTGCATTAGTTTGGATTTGAGAAGCTCTTCTGAGTCTCTGCTGCCTTTGAGAAAAAATTATACAAATTTTGTTAGTTTTTGCATAAAACAAGCAAAAATATTTGCCAATGGGGTAAGAAATATCATCTTAATTCAAAGGCTAAACAAGATTATTTTTCTTGCCCCATTGGCTGATATTTTTGCTCGTTTTAAGCAAAAACTAACAAAAATTTTTATCTTTTTTAAGACATAATATCTTAACTCATTTTACTTGTCAAGTGAATGCATCCTGACTGAAGAAAGCAGTAAGAAAATCATGTTTTGCAGTGAAACACATCTGTGTTTGTCACCAGCAGGTGTCGCAAAACTCTCGAAAGCCAATCTGTGATCTAAACCTTTCATTTTATCGAGAACTTTGACACGGTGCATTTCTGAACTCCATCACGTGCTGAAACTTATCGATTTCTATTCAGATGCGAAGCGTTTCAGCGACGCCGCGGTGTGGCGTGGAGCTTTCGCGCATGCGCAGTGCGCAGAGGCGGCGCTGGAGCCCAAGAGTCTTCTCGAGTCGAGCGATTCCACTCCAGCGCTACTTCCGCGTTCGCTCAGCGTCACGTGATTAACGAGCCTCTGATTGGTCGCGCTTATATGTAGTTACCTTACATTAAATATGTGATAGAAGATGTTTGGAGTTAAGAGTGAGAATGATTCAAAGTCTGTTTGAGACTCGGATTCAGAGTTATTTATTCAGTGAAGTTTCAGATTGTGTGAGTATTCTAACATTTTATTAAACAGAACGTAGTTTAAATATTATAAATACAGAAATACTGTTAAATCAATATGAATATCAAGTGTTTAATAATATTAACAAATTGCAGTAAGCATACAAGGTGAAGTAAACAAATAAATACAATTTATTAACAGGTCCTTTTGCTATGAATGTAAAACAGATCTCACTCGATTAGTTTAACTATTTAAAAAAAAATTCATTTTCAGCATTATTTTCTGAAATAAATTATTTAATTGTTTAATTAAAAATATGATGTCACTGTTTATATGAAATACAAATAATGCACATGACAGAACAAACACCCAGAACTGAGTACAGCCAGAAGATACTAAAACAAATCATACATTAAATGATTAACTTTAGTTAAATTAGTTCTCTTATCCTTCAGGGTATGTACTGTTAGAAGTGGAAGTTTGCGCTTACAATATTTTGATTTGTGACATTAAAAGTAAAGAAGGACAGCTCCAAAATAAACGAAATATGGTTTCTGGATACAAACTATAAAATGTACAACACATAACACATCAATAAAAGCATTTCATATTTGTGAATAATGATATTTCTTTGATTTAATTTGATAACGGGACAATTTCCAGATTTTTTCCCCCATAAAAGTCTTGCAAGTTGCAGATACAAGAGTTCCTATGATAGTTACTTGGCGGATTATCACAACTAATTATCAATCAAATAAATATAAACGATTACACCCGCATTTTTTGCACAAAAAGTCAACAACAACACAAAACTAAACTCGTCTCGAGGGTGCGGGCCAGCGCGCGTGACGTCACCGGGGCTGCAGTGGACCGGGGTGGACGCGCTAGAGTCTCGAGCGCCGCGTCGAAGCGCAGCGACATTTTCATCTCATTTCATTTCCTCTTCATCCACAGGCCTGATTCGCGCTGTCTGATCTCAAACCCACAACAACTGCATGCTCGGAACAAACCGGAGCCCAACGCCTCAGAAGAGAAGCAGACGCTCATGCGCGATATTCGCTGGGTGAGTCTGCGTTCATCGACGCGTTTAATGCATCATCATCCGATCGCGTTTCACATCGATTATTGACCGATTGCTGTCAGCTGATCGCCTGCGTTCTTGCCTCTGCTCGTCGTGTGTTCGCGCGCGCGGAGATCCAGGTGCGTGTGTTTGATCGCAGGTGATGCGCGCGTGGAGCTCGGTTCTGCAGGCGTGGTTCTCTCTTCATCACACATGCATTCGTCTCTGTTCATCATCTACGACTCGTTGCATGAAGACATACAGCTGCAGCTCTGATTTCTCTTCTTCTGGAGCTGATGATGCTGTACTTTGGATCATGACGTTCATCGTTGACTTGTTGGATATTTCTGAATGATTGTTGTTGCATGGAATTTCCATGCAAAATTAAATGATCATTATTTTACTCTAGTGTCTTTCCAGAGAGCATGGTAGTATTATGATATACCGTTTATAATGTTGCCAGATGTGACCCTGGAGCACAAAACCAGTCTTAATGTGTATCTGCAGCAATAGCCAACAATACATTGCATGGGTCAAAATTATTGATGTTTCTTTAATGCCAAAAATCATTAGGATATTAAATAACGATCATGTTCTGTGAAGATATTTAGTCAATGTCCTACTGTAAATATATCAAAACTTCATTTTTGATTAGTAATATGCATTGCGAAGAACTTCATTTGAACAACTTTAAAGCTGATTTTCTCAATATCTAGATTTTTTTTAATTTTCATATAGTTGTATCTCAGCCAAATATTGTCCGATCCTAACAAACCACACATCAATGGAATGCTTATTTATTCAGATGATGTATAAATCTCATAAAATTGCCCCTTCTGACTGGTTTTGTGCTCCAGGGTCAGATATTATAATAGAGTTCATGCAGAATAACTGATTTCAGCTGCAAAAAGTGTCCCAACTCTCCCTGAATAAACCCTAAAGGTGTTCATATGCCGTGATGTGTGCATGGCGCTCCGAGATACTGTAAAGAAACGCTTGGAGACGGGCTGGTGCGGTGTTGAGTGTGCGGCCGGTGCAGACGAGGTGAAGAGTTTAAAGAGCCAGACAGCAGCGTGCGAGGAGGCCGTCTGTCGCGTCTGCCGCCGGACGCCGCGTGCCAGGACCCCTGATCGCAGACGCTTGCTCGTTCAGCAGGGCTTCCACGGCCGTCCAGAACCAAAGCATGCTTTACTAAACCTCGGAAAAAACAGAAATATTAACGACAAGACACTGCAGGTCTAGATATCTCGCTGTTTGATGAAAGGTTCACTCTTTAACACTCGTAAATCTGAAAACACTGGCATCAGACAGAAATAAACACACTTTCACTATAATTCAGTGTGAATGAATGAATTCAGAACATAGAGAGGAGTAAAGCTGTAAGCGCTGGGAAAACATCTGAAGATAAGAATTACAAGTTAAATGAAGACATGGAGGTTTCTGTGTAGAACTGTCTGAATCATGAGCGTGGAAACATCTGACCACTGTTTTGATCTCTTCATCATCATCATCATCATCATCAGAAACGGTTCTGATCTGATTCCAGAGCGCCTCGGCTGATGTGGAGTGCATTGATCGAGCTCCATTAGTGTGTGTTCGGACCCCGCGGCCCTCAGCGCTCGTGTGATTGACCGCTGGGTCCGGTCCGGTCGCTGCACTGATGTGCGTCACCGCTCTGACGCTCGCAGACAGCCGTGGTTGAGGGTTTTAAACCACTCTTCACATCTCCGAATGGTGTTTACCTCTGGATGCAAAAGAAGAGAGTGTTCGTGTTGTTTGTGTGATTGCGGATCATATCGATGGCCAGAAATTGATAGCAACTGGCTGTCAAGTGTGTAGTTTTTGTGTTTTGCGGGATATAAATTATAAAGAAGAAAACCCAGAGAGGTGAAGCACCCAGCTAATAGCCTCCACATAAACATTACAACACTACAGGAAAATAAACTGAAAAACGCTGTTTTTGTGCTCAAAAACGATAAATGTTACTTTGTAGAATTTATTTTACGTTCATGTAGAGATGACAGAAAATGTACTGCAATTAAAAATCTATAAAGTGCAATAAAACAAACACTTGAAGAGTATTTTGGATGTTTATATGTTATTGAAGCAAAATACACCTTAAAACTGGTTAGTGCCGAAAAACACAGGGTTTGCGTCGTGTCTCAGTTTAAACGTCATGCAAGTGTGTTGATGTACTGAATATACTCTGAAGAGTTCTTTACTGGTTTACCGTCCTGCTGTAGATCATAAGTGCAGAGACGCTGGTCTGGTTGGGGCTGGAGGCTTCGCCGGGGGAGATGTAGGGCGTTTTAAAACTCGTCTGGATTGATGTGATCGTAAGATCTTAAAAATAAAGGATGCAAAAGGTGTTTTTTGGAGAAATGCATTAGAAGAACCATTTGAGGATCCTCGGTGAGAAAACTTGGCGTAAAGAAGTTTATAAAGAATCAGTGGAGGCCAGTAAAGACGTAAGAGAGCGGATGCAGCCGGAAAGATCCAGACTTTGAACACGAAGAAGAGTGATGTTAGTGAAGAGAAGCGTTGCTTGGACCGTTTTCAGGGTGACGTCACTGAAGCGTGCGGTGGGATTGTGGGACGCATGTCGTGGTGTTCCTCTGTGATCATAGACGTCAAATGATTAATCTCGATTAATCGCATCCAAAAGAAAAGTTTTTGTTTACGTTATATATGTATGTGTGCTGTGTATATTTATGTGTGTGTATAAATACACGAGTCGAAGACGTTACGATGTCTGCATCAGAAGAAATTTATAAAAGTGATTTTATGTTCATTAAATATAAATAAAGTGTCTGCTTTTAAAGTTTCGAATACATTTTTGGAAAATAAAATGTCAAAATTTGGTTGAAATAATGTTACATTGTCATTCAGTGTAACACAATATTAAATTTTATTGTGTTTTAAATGAGTAAAAGATTCTTACTGAAAAATGGCAAATTTTATAAATGTAAAATTACAACTAATTAGTATTTGAGGTGAAAGTAATTCACCTTTTAATATGTCATAAATGGATTTGTGTTACACTGAAAGACATTTTAATGAGTGTCTTCTGTAAATCTGGGAAAAATGTATGATATTTATTTTTTGCAAAATTGCAATTAAATTAAACAGAAAACATTTAACAACAATTTAAAGCAGTATTATACTTTTATTGTTTTTATGCTTCAACCCTTTTTCATCTTTGACCCACACACACACACACACACACGCACACACACACGCGCACGCACACATACAGTGTATTTTAAAAAAATATTTACATGTTTGCACATTTATATATTCATATTCTTAATTGCTTTTAATATATATATATATATATATATATATATATATATATATATATATAAATAAATATATTTAATATATAAACATAACATTTTTCTTATATATATGCATGTGTGTGTTTATATACACATAATAAATATGCACAGAACACACACACATTACATAAACACAAGCTTTTATTATGGATGTGATTAATCATGATTAATTGCACTAATTCTTTGCTCTGTTTTTAGCGTTTTAAGATTCTGTTAATGTGACTAAATGGAAATAAGGTTACGGTTTATAAATGTGAAGAGTGTATCCAGCTGTAACTAATAGTTTATCTGTTGCTCCTGTAGAGGAAGACACGACCGCATCTATATTTGCATTTATATTTATGCATACGACACATACTTTTATCTGAAGGGCGTTGCATTGAAGGCACACGTGGTCGGTTCGTGCGCTCCCTGAGAATGGAACCCGTGACTGTGGTGTTGCAGGAATGAGTGGCGTGTTGAAGTGTCTGATAGGACGTTCAGGTGTGCCGTCCTGTACTCCGTGTGTGAGACTGACCCTGCGCTGCTCGTGGCTCAGATCTGATATGATGACTGCGATCAGAGGTCGTGTTTTATGTGTATAGTGCTTCGGAGCAGATTTACTTATTTACAGAGCTGGGTCTGTTTCTGATTCCTCAGGACATGATGTAGTCCAGTGCGTTACAGGTGTAGGGAAGTCGTTTACCACAGTGACTTTAACAGGATAATCTTGTGCCATATTGATATAAAAATACAAATAGCAGTTTTCCAGCCGGACAACATCAAAGATTTCAGAAGGACTCGGTAGAATCAATAAATTATGAATCATTTATTGCTTTTGTGTAAATAATCATGTAATCAATGAAAAGTAACTGTAATCATCAAGAATCGGCTAAAACACATCTCTTCATCTGTATTTGACCCTCGGACTCTAGAACTCTATTCTAATTCTACTGCTTGTTACGCTGAGGCTTGTTCAGCGCGTCCACATCGGTGCTGTTCTGTTGGCTCTGATTGCTTGTGTTCGGATTAAAGCGTCTGCTGAATGTGAATGTAATCTGATTACTTTAATATAATCTAATTACAAGTACATCATTTTAAGAATCTGATAACATAATCCAGATGAATCAGTTACCATCATCTCTGCGGGTTTATTTTAGGTGTAGTACGGTATTCAGATGTGGTTCGTGGAGCTGAATGATGACGTAAGCGTGCTGCGTGATGGTCACAACATCTTATTAGCGTCTGCGAACAGCGGTGTGTTTCTGGCTATTGATTGGTACGTCAGTGCTGTGACGGACGTGTGCGCTTCTGCGGGGGGGGGGGGGGGGTGTTTTGTGTTTGCGTGTTTTTTGTGTCTGTGTGTTTGTTTTTTTTGTGTGTTTGCGTGTTTGTTTTTTTTGTGTGTTTGCGTGTTTTTTGTGTGTGTGTTTGTTTTTTTTGTGTGTTTGCGTGTTTTTTGTGTCTGTGTGTTTGTTTTTTTGTGTGTTTGCGTGTTTGTTTTTTTTGTGTGTTTGCGTGTTTTTTGTGTCTGTGTGTGTTTTTTTTGTGTGTGTTTGCGTGTTTTTTGTGTCTGTGTGTGTTTGTGTTTTTTGTGTGTTTGCGTGTTTGTTTTTTTTGTGTGTTTGCGTGTTTTTTGTGTCTGTGTGTTTGTTTTTTTTGTGTGTTTGCGTGTTTGTTTTTTTTGTGTGTTTGCGTGTTTTTTGTGTCTGTGTGTTTGTTTTTTTTGTGTGTTTGCGTGTTTTTTGTGTCTGTGTGTTTGTTTTTTTTGTGTGTTTGCGTGTTTGTTTTTTTTGTGTATTTTGTGTCTGTGTGTGTTTGTGTTTTTTGTGTGTGTGTTTGCGTGTTTTTTGTGTCTGTGTGTTTGTTTGTTTTTTTGTGTGTGTTTGCGTGTTTTTTGTGTCTGTGTGTGTTTGTGTTTTTTGTGCGTGTTTGCGTGTTTTTTGTGTCTGTGTGTTTTTTTTTTTTTGTGTTTGTTTGCGTGTTTTTTGTGTGTGTGTGTTTGTGTGTTTTTTTGTGTGTGTGTGTGTTTTTTTGGTCTGTGTTTCTGTGTGCGTTTCTGTGTTTTTGTGTCTGTGTGTGTTTGTGTGTTTTGTGTGTTTGCGTGTTTTTTGTGTCTGTGTGTGTGTGTTTTTTGTGCGTGTTTTTTGTGTCTGTGTTTGTTTTTTTTTTGTGTGTTTGCGTGTTTTTTGTGTGTGTGTTTGTGTTTTTTTGTGTGTGTGTGTGTGTGTGTGTGTGTGTTTTTTTGGTCTGTGTTTCTGTGTGCGTTTCTGTGTTTTTGTGTGTGTTTGCGTGTTTTTTTTGTGTGTGTGTGTGTGTGTGTTTGTTTGTGTTTTTTTGTTTCTGTGTTTTTGTGTGTGTTTCTGTGTTTTTGTGTGGGGTGTGTGTGTGTGTGTCCAGTAGAATGGCAGTATTGTGGCCTGATGACCGGGCATTAATGCAGCGGACGCCTCCATCTGCTGAGTGCATGGACAGGCTTACTGCTCTGAAGAGATTCTTCAGTCTAACACACACACACACACACACACTGCAGTGGTTTGTCGGTGATGAAAGCAGAAATGCTGTTGCATCATGAGATTCCTCACTGCGATATTCATTCAGACGGTGTTTTAATGAGTGAGCAGGATCATTCTCTCAGAGTTTACTCCTTGTGTTCAAACCTGTGTGATTTTCTTTCTTCTGCTGATCACAGAAGGGCATATTTCAGCTCTGTGAGGAAAGTGAGAGAGCGTTTGAGGTTTTTTATATATTTGGTTGCACATCTCTTTTTTGAGAAGCAGCAGTAAATGGGAAATTCACTTTTATTCATTTTGCATGTCGTTAATGAGAAATGAACTGGAACGATGTTGTTAAAATCAAAAACACATGCGTTCAAATCACATTTATTGCATTCAAATCATTCCATGTCAATTCTACCAAATTTCAGAAACTTCCCCAGCTCAAATTTCTGATTTTTCCAATATTTTTTTCTGAAGAAAGATAAATGTATGTATTGATGAGAGCCAAAATATTAAATGTCAAGGATGAATATTTTCTGAGTAATCCACTATTTTGTAGACGGGGGTCAAAATGGTCATTTTCAGCTGAGATTCAGAGCCAAATCACAGGAGGCTAAAGCTGACTTCAGAAAGCATCATAATGTTATTTCTACACAGAGATTAGAAGCTCTATTAGTCAAATCTGTTTGATCTGTTGATCTTTGTTGTATTATGTGCCGATGGTGATCATTCCAAAATGGGAAAACAGCACTTTTCAAGTTTTTCCTCCAAAGTTTGCAAGCCTGTAGCTCGAGAAGTATTAAAGATATCTGGATGCCCTTTTAGACACTGGGTCTTAACAAACGTTCCTTTAGACATCTTCATTTTTAAGGCCCTGTATGGTTCGGTTCCAGAGATATTGGGATCTCAGTACGGCTCCAGGAGTGAATTGTACACATTTTCAGAGCTCAAAAACCACAATGTGGGTCACTTTGCAAAAAATCTTAAAGCTAGAAATGTGTCTCTTTCCTTCCGTCATAACTACACTGAGCGTAGATGTCTGAGTGCAATAAATATTCTTTCTCCAAAGCTTGGTGGCTATAACTCGAAGTATTAAAGATATCGCAATATGACTTTAGATACTGGTGCTTAATAAAGTGCTTATACTGGTTCTTTGTTTTGGTTTCTTGCTGGTTTTACGCTGATTTTTATATTGGTTTTGTACTTTCTTTTTTTGACTATTTTGTGTTGGTTTAGTGCTGGATTTTCTCTTAGATTTCTGCTTTTCATTCTTATTTTGTTTTGGTTTATTACTGTTTTTTTGTTTTGTTTTTTACTATTTTGTGCTGGATTTTCTCTTGGATTTTTGCTCGTTTCATTCTGATTTTGTTCTGGATTTCTGCTGGTTTTGTTCTGTTCAGTCTTGTGTTGTTGTTGTTGTGGTGTGTGTGTGTTTCTGATCTCTAATCAGTCGGCGTGTGAACAGACAGAAAGCAGAAGTCCTCACGCGGTCCTCCAGGGATCGTCACAGGTGTGTGAACAGGAAGTAGAATCATTCGCACCTGCTCTAAAAGCGTCAGCGCTGCGGTCAGTGTTTTATTTCCAGCGATGATGTCATGTTGTCCGCTCGTTTGCATCGGCGGTTCTTGTGTTTTCGCTCACACTGAAGCGTGTTCATGCGGAGCTGCTCTGTTCAAATGTCCTGAGATGATCCGGCCGCTGGAGATAGCGGTCCGTGACTGACCGCTGAAGGTACCTTCCGTCTCTCACCTGACGGACTCGTCTCGTATTCGTGTGTGTAGTGAAGGTCGAGTGTTTTCTCCTGCGTGGTTCTCCGCTGACTCTTCATGTGCGCTGAAGTTTGTCATCGTCTCGTGTTTAAACATGTTCAAGCTGCTGTGTTCGAGAGAAACAGAGTCACTTTAGAGTCTCACAGTTTGAAGGCGAACAGATCGGGATTGATTTTGTCCTGTGAGTCTGTAATGAAATGAGTCGTGACTCTCTGGAGCTGATTGACTCTTGTATCTGAGACCTGTCCTGATGCTTCTAGATGTTTGCTGGATTTGCTTAAAAATTTTCTAAAAATGTGTTCAGTTCCTCAGTTCATCTGAGATCAGGATGAGTGTTTCTTCATCAGGTTTGTAGAAATGTGTCTCAGCAATGGATGCTCTGCTCTTAAGGTCTTCTCCAGATGTTAACTGATGGACTGGAGTGCTGTGGATTATTGTGATGTTTTTATCAGACTCTCATTCTGACGGCACCCATTCACTGCAGAGCATCCATTGCTGAGACACTGATGCAGAGACACATTTCTACAAACCTGATGAAGAAACACACTCATCCTGATCTCAGATGAACTGAGAGTGAACATTTTAATTTTCAGGTGAAGTATTCCTGTAAGTGGAGATCTCCGATCTGCTTCGTTCGATGGTTTTTGATGCAGATTGTGAGAGTATCCTCCGTCTCCAGTGTCCTGTCAGGATGGAGAAACGGATACCTTCTCTGACCTTCTCCGGTTTCATCTGGTTTTTATCGTGTTTAGCTGCGAGTGTGAACGCGTGATCTTTGCTTCTCGCAGCAGAAATGCATGATTACTTTGAGGATCGTTCGTGTGTGTTGAAGTGTGTGGGTCAGTGGACATCAGATCAGACTTTTTCTGCATGTTTATCTTAGTTATTATTATCTAATTTATGTAAAGTATTCCGTGTTATACAGTAAATGTGATTTTTCTGACAGGATTGAGTGATTTTGTCGCTGCGCTGTGGTTTCTCAGGATCACGTCTGGTGTAGTTTAATAACACTTTCACATTAAACCAACGTACGTGTGTGTGTGTGTGTGTGCGTGTGTGTGTGTGTGTGCGTGTGTGTGTGAGAGTGCGTGTGTGTGTGTGTGTGAATACCGTAGCTTGTTTAATGATTTAGTGTTCAGTGTGTCTGGAGTGCAGCTTCATTATTCATATCTGCTGAAAACAGGAAAACTGCAAACATCACGCTACATAATACTGAGATCACACCAAATGCAATTATTTGTAGTTTTAATTACAGTATTTGCAGTTTGGTTTAATTGTCAGTCTGCACATTTACATCAGATGAGCATCTATTGCTGTTTTTAAAGTGAAGGTTTCAAACATGGCGTTTTATTCTGTTCTGTGTCTGGTTGCTTTTGAACCCATAATATTTCTTCCATCGTTTCTAACTTATTTTTTCTTTCATTCATAATGTTTTATACTGTGTGAAACGCTAATTCGCACAGGTGTTCTTCCAAATTCTGTTACATTTTAATTATCAAAGTGCTTGTGTTGGCAGTTCATAACATTTCTACAAAAAATGTATTTGTTTTAAAAATCAAATGAAAATATAACAGTTCCTACACGAGAACATGTCACTGTACGTCTGACGACAGCCAGCGCTGCACGCAGAGACGTGATCTGATCATCATCAGTCCGTCTGGAGCGACACGACACG
>CM071955.1:510000-512500 GCA_036784905.1 Acrossocheilus fasciatus
GAAACAGCATCATGGGAGAGTTCAGAGGCAGAAGCCATCGCTGACCAGAAAGAACACAAAGACTCCAGTCTCACATTTGCCAAAAAATATCTTGATTATCCCCAAGACTTTTGGGCAAGTATTCTGTGGACTGATGCGACAAAAGTTGAACTTCTTGGAAGGTGTGTGTCCCGTTACATCTGGCGTAAAACCAACACAGCATTTCATTAAAAGAACATCATACCAGCAGACAGACATGGTGGAGGTAGTGTGATGGTCTGAGCTTCAGAACCTGGAGGACTGGCTATAATTGATGGAACCATGAATTCTGCTCTCTATCAGAAAATCCTGAAGGAGAATGACCGGCCGTCAGTTTGTGACCTCAAGCTCAATCGCACTTGGGTTCTGCAGCAGGACAATGATCCCAAACACAGCAGCGAGTCCACCTCTGAGTGTCTCAAGAAAAACTAAATTACGGTTTTGGAGTGACCGCATCAAAGTCTGGACTTAAATCTGATTGAGATGCTGTGGCACGACCCTAAACAGTCCATTCATGCTCCAAATGTGGCTGAATTAAAACAATTCTGCAAAGAAGAGTGCGCCACACAGGGCCACGTTTGGATTGTGTTTTCATTTAAAAACTGCATGTTGTGTTTACTTGTGTTATCTTTGATTTAATATTTAAATTTGTTTGATCTGAAACATTAAAGTGTGACAAACATGCAAAAAAATTAAAAAAAATCAGGAAGGCGGCCAACACTTTTTCACACCACTGTGTGTGTGTGTGTGTGTGTGTGTGTGTGTGTGTGTGTGTGTGTGTGTGTGTGTGTGTGTGTGTGTGTGTATATTAATAAAATATTTTGATATTATTACTGTGAGTGAAATGGAAATATTTTCTGCTGATGTGGCATTAAATAAATGAATACTATATGTATTGTTTATGTTTATTGCATTGGTGAAACAAAATGTAACAACATCTGTTGTAGTGATCATACTGTGATTTTTAATTGTTTATATGAATTAATTATGAGTCTACTTGGTTGTTTAGATGAAATTATGCTTTTTTGGAGTTAAAAGTCTCCATTTAAACCATTTCAGATCAAATGCATTAATGTTGATATTGAATTACAGCAGACATCTTCAGTTATAATCTCAGCTCTGTCAGTCGTGCTGTCATGCTCACGTTCTCGATTGATTGATTGATTGATTGATTGATTGATTCAGGACCCAAACTGGTACAAAGCGAAGAACTCTGTTGGCCGCGAGGGAATGATTCCAGCAAACTACGTCCAGAAGAGAGAAGGAGTCAAATCCGGAGGAAAGCTCAGCCTGATGCCGTGAGTTCATGATCTTCATTCAGTCTGTCAGCTTTCAGATCAATAACTGCAGACCCAGATCACCAGGACCCCAGCCCTGCTGAATTCTGGGTAACTTTGTTCAGTTGATGGTGGTTTTATTGTAGACTACACACACACACACACACACACACACACACATGAAGTCATTATGCAAATCCCGTCGTGTGTTAGTGCTTCAGCTCTGAGTTCATGGAGCTGCAGAGGTTCAGAACGAGTCCAGCTGGATTTCAGTAATAAATGTTGGTTCTGAGGTGTTTTATTGAAGGATATCTTCAGAGTGCGTCGGCAGGTGATCGAGGAGAAGGCAGTTTCTCGTGATAGTGATTGTGCTGTAAACACAAGTGCGTTCCTGACGGCAGTTCTTCTGCATTTTTGCATGAAGGGTGTGTGTTCAGCACAGAGCTCATGACCCACAATCCTCGGCGTTTGCTGATTCTGCTGAGACGTGACATTGTTGTTTTCTAACCTGATTAGATCTGAACAATCATCATTCTGTGTGACTGACTCGGTTTGCATGATTTGATTTCAGTAGCATGCTCGATCTTTGTCTCTCTCTCACACACACACACACACACACTCATGCGGCCCTGCGGTCTCTGATAATGACCTCTGACCTCTGCAGGAAACATTACTTTATCTGCACTCAGTGTGTGGTTACTGCTGTCCGAGTGTTAAAGATCGTCTGCGTGTCTGGAGTGAAGCTGTTACTCATCGGGTTTCTCAGTAAATGAATGAAATGCTGAAGTGAAATACAGTGAGGCATCGGAGCTGACGTCACCCGCTGAAATCACAGATCCTCAACTACTTCTGCTGCTTCAAAACAAACGGCGTTAATGCTAGAATCGGTGCATAAAGTCCGGAGTCATAACTATAACACAGTCATGTATAAATCATGTGGTCAGTGACTCTGAAGCATCTACATGTGCACACCTCACTGCCTCTTTCAGTTCAAAAACACATTTATTTATGATTATTACCATATACAGATGTTTGTTTCTGTCTAGCTTCATTTTTATTTCTGTATTTTTTGTAACTTTAGTACTTTAATTTAATTTCAGTTTGTTGCCAGGCAGCATTTCTAATTTTTTTTATTTTAAATTAAAAAAAGAAAGAAATGTAATTAATGTAATTATTTTTTTATTTCCGCTTATATTCAGTAAAAG
>CM071955.1:515000-520000 GCA_036784905.1 Acrossocheilus fasciatus
TTCCAAAGTAGTTTTTAATTTATGCTATTTTTTTTTTTATTCCAATTTTTTAAACTTTTGTTTGATATATATTTATAATATTATTTATTTATAATATTATAATTCATTATGAATTTGTTATTTCAGTTTGAGTTTTTATTTATTTTATTTCCAGTTAGTAAATTTATTTTATTAATTTTATAAATAATAATTCATTATTTACAATTGATCAGTTCGCACTCATTTATTTGTTGACATCATGGAGTAATTTTTTCATTTTTTTTCTTTTAATAATTAAATTTTTGTATTATGTACATACTGTTATAGTTTATAATGTGACCCTGCAGCACAAAACAATAGCCAACAATACATTGTATAGATTTCTCTTTTATGCCAAAAATCATTAGGATGTTAAGTAAAGATCATGTTCTGTGAAGATATTTTGTACATTTCTTACCGTAAACATATCAAAACTTCATTTTTGATTAGTAATATGCATTGCTAAGAACTTCATTTGAACAACTTTAAAGATGATTTTCTCAATATTTAGATTTTTTTGCTCCCTCAGATTCCAGATTTTCAAATAGTTGTATCTCAGACAAATATTGTCCAACAAACCATACATCAATGGAGAGATTATTTATTCAGAATTCAGATGATGTGTTATGACTGGTTTTGTGCTCCAGGGTCACATACTTTAAAATAGCTTTTTGTTTTTCAGTTTTCAGTTTAATTTTAGTTAAAATATTTGTAAATTTGTTATTGTGCTTTTGTCATTTTTATTATTTTTTTTGTTTATTTGAAAAAAATTACTATTTGGGTTAATTTATTATTAATAATGTTTTTTTTTTTCCTAGTTCCACTTGAGTTTTTATTTCCAGTTAGCGATTATATTTTAGTTAATTTATTATTATCTTTTATAGTTATTACAGCATTATTTATCTAGTTTTTCTGTTAATATTTTTAAGTAACTTTTTTAATTTTTTATATTTAGTAATTTTGTTGTGTGCTTTCACAATATTTATTAGTAGTTTTTTTATTTTAAATACTGCTAAATATTTATTATTCAGTTTTAGTTTTTATTTTCTCAGTTACTCATTTCAGTGGTTTCTGTTTTATTTAACAGAAGCTGAGTATTATCAGTGCAGGACTGCGAGAGAGAAATAAAGCTTGATGTTTGTCTTCACAGGTGGATGGGCTCTGAACAGGAAAGATCTCAAACTCATACAGACCATCGGCAAAGGAGAGTTCGGAGGTGCGTGAAGATCCGCGCGATGCTGTGTTTGAGGACGAAGACCCAGTGTGTAATCTGTGTGTGTGTGTGTGTGTGTAGACGTGATGGTGGGAGATTACCGAGGGACGAAGGTGGCAGTGAAGTGCATCAAACACGACGCCACGGCTCAGGCCTTCCTCGCTGAAGCTTCAGTCATGACGTGAGTACAGATCATCATACTGACCTTCACCTGGACTTTACACAGGTGCGCAAGCGTCCAGCTCCAGCGGCTGCTTCAGCGTCAAATCTCACTGATTTTGATCAAGTAAGCGTCAGAATAACTGCAGTCATATCTCCAGATGAACACTTGCTGGACTATAAAAGCCTGACGGAGCAAATATGATTCTTGACAAAACACACATGCAGAGTTTTTAAAGTCTTGTGGATTCTGATTGGCTGCCAGTGCTTTCAGTGTGTGTGTGTGTGTGTGTGTGTGTGTGTGTGTGTGTGCTGCAGTCAGCTGAGACACACTAACCTGGTGCAGTTATTAGGGGTGATCGTGGAGGAACGAGGCAGTTTGTTCATCGTGACTGAATACATGACCAAGGTCAGTGCCGTTTCTCTCAGTGTTGCTGTTAAGTGTTGAATCGTGAACTCAATAATGCCATTAAGTGCTTATGATCTACTGCTGATGAATTATCACAATGTTTACAGTATTGTATTTATATGGTAATATGTTGTAGATGGTTTAAGAGTGCATGTTTAATCTCTTAAATTGTTTTGTGTGCAGCTGGAAGTAGTAATGCAGAAACATTTCAAAATAAGAGTCTCAGTGTATTTCCGGCTTGTTTATAGTTAAAAGTCCTGCATTATATCTAATATTTTTAAACTAATAGTGTTTCAACTTCATAGTGTATCTGATCAGCAACTTCTTATACATATATTCATATATATATATATATATATATATAGTGCTGTCAAATGATTCATTGTGATTAATCACATCCAAAATAAGTTTGTTTACCTAATATATGTGTGTATACTGTGTATATTTATTATGTGTATATATAAATACACACACATACAGTATATATTTAGAAAATATTTATATAAAAATGGTAATATATCATTAAAAAAAAAAAAAGATTTAAATTATGTATTCTGAGGGTCTTAAAGCATTTGTAAAGTTAATTTCTGTACTAAAAACTATGCTTTTTTTTTTCTTTTCTTTTTTTTTTTTTTTTAGCTATTTTTACATGTATTCCAGGTCATTGTGAATGCATTGTGAGGGTTATTTAGCAGGCATTTAATCAGTGATGCTGAGAGATCCTGTTTAATTAATGCAATCTGAGACGTCTGGTTTATTTGGTGATTGTGTGTGTGTGTGTGTGTGTGTGTGTGTGTGTGTGTGTGTGTGTGTGTGTGTGTGTGTGTGTGTGTGTGTGTGTGTGTGTGTGTGTGTGTGTGTGTGTGTGTGTGTGTGTGTGTGTGTGTGTGTGTGTGTGTGTGTGTGTGTGTGTGTGTGTGTGTGTGTGTCGAGCAGGGCAGTCTGGTGGATTACCTGCGCTCTCGGGGCCGGACCGTGTTGGGCGGCGAGTGTCTACTCAAGTTTTCTCTGTGAGTAAAGCATCAGTCAGTCAGCTGTGTGTGTGTGTGTGTGTGTGTGTGTGTCCAGCGGGATCTTCAGTGTGTGTGTGTGTGTGTGTGTGTCGCAGTGACGTCTGTGAGGCCATGGAGTATCTGGAGGCCAATAACTTCGTGCACAGAGACCTGGCGGCTCGTAATGTGCTCGTGTCCGATGATAACATCGCCAAAGTCAGCGACTTCGGACTGACCAAGGAGGCATCGTCCACTCAGGACACGGCCAAGCTGCCCGTCAAATGGACCTCGCCTGAGGCGCTGCGAGAGAAGGTACGCTTCTGCGCATTTCAAGAAGAACTCGCAGTAATATTGAAGCTTGTTTCCTGATGGATGTTGATCAAGATCATATTCTGCATTTAAAGCATGTGAATGATTGGCTTTTGCTGTAGTTTGTGAACGTTTCTGTTGGACTCGTTCTGCTTTGTTGCATCGCTCCTGATGTGAAAAGCCTTTTATTTTCAAAGAACCTCATCAGTACTACTTTCATGTCATTAATAGATTTTTCTCTGGTGTTTTCACAGAGGTTTTCCACTAAATCTGACGTGTGGAGTTACGGCGTTCTGCTGTGGGAGATTTACTCTTTCGGGCGAGTGCCGTACCCCAGAATTGTAAGACTTTCATTGTTTTGATCAAGATTTATATATATATATATATATATGGTAACACTTTATTTTATGGTCTCTTAACTAGTTGCTTATTGGCATGCATATTACTAGAATATTAGACATATATTAAGTTATTAAGCAAATATTAATTCCTTATTGTGCATCCCTAATCCTACCCAACACCTAAACTTAACAACTATCTTACTAACTATTAATAAGTTTATTGAGGGAGAAGTCGTAGTTAATGGTGAATAAGTGTTCCCTGTTCTAAAGTGTTACCATATATATAAGTGCTGTCAATCAATTAAAAAAAAATGAACTAATCGCACATTTTTTAACCGCAAAATTAATGATTAATCGCGATTAATCCCACCTAACATTAAAGTTTTTAAATATACTTTTATTTTGCAATAATTTCACATTAAATCTTCAAATGAATGTAAAAACAACATAAAGACAGTATGTATATTTTAATATTTGTTTAATGGCATCTTTATTTATGACTGAAGGTCACTGAGACCAACAATACTGATATATAATTGTTTTTCCCCCCTAATATTTAACCATTGACTATAATTTTATTAATTTTAACATTTATTAGCCTTTAAAAAAAATAGCTTGTAATTTAAGTGAATTTAAAGCAGGTGTCCGTCTGTCTCAGAAGACAATGGTAACGCCGTCTGGTGTGATGTGTGATCAGCGGTCCGAGTCCAGCCTGACCGTCTCTGTCACAGGTGATGCACATGAAATCGGAGGCTGGTAGGAGGTCTGGTTCTGGTTCTGGTTCTGGTTCTGCTGCCTCTGTTTCCTCTATTATCGCTTGTCCTCCAGCTGCAGGTTCCTCTTCTCCTCGCCCCTTTTGACCTGAACGTCATGAGGCCAGTGTCCGCCGTCAGTTCCCAGATGTTTGGGTCGATGTCAGTCAGCTTCATGTCGCGTTTGCAGACATCCTTCAGTGTGTCTGCAGCATTGGGCGACCCTTTGGGCGCTTCTGATGGAGAAGGGTTCAGATGACGCACCATTCGAAGTTGATAGTGCCCTTCATGCTGAGCAACTGTGGGGGGGCGGCCGATCTTCTTCAGCAGCTCTCTTCTGCTTACGAGCTCAAACGCCTTGCTACGGTCTATGGAGCTGACGCACTGAGAAAGCCATGTCCACAGTGGATCTCTCTGTCCTGAAGCCGCGCTGGGACTCTGGATATAGACGCGGTCGGCGAGGAAGGACCACGGTGCTCATTACAGTCGCTTCGGTCGCCTTGTTCTTGTACAGCGTGTCCTGGAGGACCTTACCTTCTCTCCAACACTGACACAGGAGCTTGTGAAGTGGCTCAAGCAGGGCTGGCTTTCCACACTTGATGACTTCAGGAGGTATTCCATCTTCACCTGGAGCTTTGCCACATAAGGCATCGACGGCTTTGAGTCTCTGTCCATTGTGGTTCATTTTGCCTACGCCATGATGATCTAGAACATTTGGCCATGCCTCTCGGTCTGCACCACCCTTGCATTAAAGTCACCCAGAATGTAGACATGCTCCGACGATGGAAAATTGCTAGTGGTTGCATC
>CM071955.1:525000-527500 GCA_036784905.1 Acrossocheilus fasciatus
GCTCGTGTCGTCTCATGAATGCTGGGTTTTATATGAAGTGCCTGGAGATTAAAGCAGCGTTTGATTCCTCCGGCCCGTCAGGGATCTATTTCAGAGCGTTTCACAGAAACGAAGCGTCTCACGCTCGCTGTGTTTTGTCTGAGAGGTGAGACTGAACGCTGGATGGATCACCTTCACGCCGCGTTCTGTGCTCAAACACCTGCATTTACCTGCTGTGACACACAATCTCTGTCCGGACTCTACAGAATATAGAACTTTAATGAATATATCTTATTCCTGTCATGCAATGTTACTGTTGTGGTATTTACTCATATATTTTATGGTATTTGTGGTATTTCATATTTTTTTGTGGTGTTTAATATTTTAGTATTTATTAATATCTTTAATTTTACCAGTCAAAAGTTTTTTAACAGTACGTTTAGTATTTTTAAAGAATTCTCTTCTGCTCACCAAGCCTGTGTTTGTTTGATGCAAAGTACAGCAAAAACTTTCAAGTATTTTTACTATTTAAAATAATAGTTTTCTATTTGAATATATTTTAAATTTTAATTTATTCCTGTGATTTCAAAACTGAATTTTTAGTATTAGTTTTTTTTTTGTTTTTTTTGTCATTTGTGATTTTGTCATTTTTATTAGTTTTTTAGATTAATTTCTTTTTATCTTTAATGTATTTTTATTTTAGTTTGCCATTTTTGTACTTCACCTAACCTTAACCTTAACTTATTTTTAGTTAAAGCATTTATAAAAAATAAAAAAAATCCTCCCAAAAAAATTGGAAGAGAGAATTCTTTAACATATAGCATCTTTTGGTGTGGGTCAGGTGAGCAGACATCAGTGCTGGGTGTCGGTACAGCCTCATCTTTCATCTTCATTAGCAGTGACTGGAGCGTCTCGCGCGTCTGGTCTGGTTTAATTAGCGCGGGGCTGCTGAATAACAGTTGGAACGGGGATGTTTGTAATCCTGTTAAGTCCTGCAAACAGATGCCGAGCGTCGTGTGTTTGGCGTCGCTCCAGAGGAGTTGTAGATGTGTGTAATGTGAAGAATGACTGCATCACACTCGCTGTGTTTCCTTCTCGAGTGAAAGCGTCACGCAGCTCCTCAGCTTCCGCCGGATGCCTCGTTTCCTGGAGTCTGTGATTGGTGTTTTGTTCCAGGTCTGAGGGTTTGTGTTGGTGCTGTGTTTGACCCTGATGTGACTCTGACTCTGGGCCGCTTATGTAAGTCTGACCTGCAGCAACTCCGAGTTCAGCTGACGACATGCACTCACACACAAACATTCACTGGCACACTCACTCACACACACTCACAGACACACACACACACTCATGGACGCACACACAAACATTCACTGGCACACTCACTCACACACACTCACAGACACACACACACACTCATGGACGCACACACAAACATTCACTGGCACACACACTCACAGACACACACACACTCACAGACACACACAAACATTCACTCGCACACTCACTCCCACACACGTGCACTCCCACACACTCACTCCCACACACATGCACTCACACACACACACACTCACTCACTCTCATACGCATACACTCACATGCACTCAACGCGCACACACACACGCACACACACACACAAACATTAACTGGCACACTCACTCTCACACACGTGCACTCACGCACGTACACACTCACAGACACACACACACTCACAGACACACACAAACATTCACTCGCACACTCACTCCCACACACGTGCACTCCCACACACTCACTCCCACACGCATGCACTCACACACACTCACTCCCACACGCATGCACTCACACACACTCACTCCCACACGTGCACTCCCACACACTCACTCCCACACGCATGCACTCACACACACTCACTCCCACACGCATGCACTCACACACACTCACTCCCACACGCATGCACTCACACACACTCACTCCCACACGCATGCACTCACACACACTCACTCCCACACGCATGCACTCACACACACTCACTCCCACACGCATGCACTCACACACACTCACTCCCACACGCATGCACTCACACACACTCACTCCCACACGCATGCACTCACACACACTCACTCCCACACGCATGCACTCACACACACTCACTCCCACACGTGCACTCCCACACACTCACTCCCACACGCATGCACTCACACACACTCACTCCCACACGCATGCACTCACACACACTCACTCCCACACGCATGCACTCACACACACTCACTCCCACACGCATGCACTCACACACACTCACTCCCACACGCATGCACTCACACACACTCACTCCCACACGCATGCACTCACACACACTCACTCCCACACGCATGCACTCACACACACTCACTCCCACACGCATGCACTCACACACACTCACTCCCACACGCATGCACTCACACACACTCACTCCCACACGCATGCACTCACACACACTCACTCCCACACTCATGCACTCACACACACTCACTCCCACACGCATGCACTCACACACACTCACTCC
>CM071955.1:530000-565000 GCA_036784905.1 Acrossocheilus fasciatus
CCGACAGCATTTGAGACACAAACACAAGCGCTCGAGTCAGTCTGTGCTGTAAAACATGATGGTGTTTCTGCTGGAGGAGAGTGTGTTGTGTTGAGATTAAAGGTCAGTATTCAATCATGTAATAACATTCATCACTGAACAAACCCATCAAACTCACAATGTTAATTATTCTTTCATTATCGTCTGCATTCAGGCGAAGGTTATGAGCTGGTAACACAACAGAAGGACACGCATGGAGTCGTTTTACTGACGAAACTCGTTTAGAAAATGGGTTGATTTTATAGAGAATGCAGTCAATATTTATTTATTTATTTATCTATCACATTTCACTGCATCACATTCAGCATCAAACCTTAAAATAAAACATAGATATTAGACAAAAAATAAATTAAGAATTACAAATAAATACAAATACAAATGCTGTCTTAGCAACTAAATGAAATATGTTGGGGTTCGTTCAAGTTCTAAAATGAGTAAACTTCAAATAAATATAAATTAAAGCTAAATAAAACTAACAAAATGACCAAAGTACAAAAAATTACTAGTACCAATTACCAAAATTAAAATGAAAACTGAAAATACTGAAATACTACATATTATTAGTAAATTTTAATACTAAAATACTAATTACCAGAGAAAATACTCAATCCCTTTTGGTACAAATTTAAGGCCTTCACTATGTTTACACTGTAAAGAGTGACAAATAAAATCATATGCAGAAAATAAAATGTAAATCTTAGATTTAAAAAAAAAATAAAACTAAAAACAAATATTTAAAATTAAAATAAATAATATTTACAGTACATAAATATTAAATAATATAAAAAAAAATAAAGCTAACAAAAATGAGTTGCACTGTTTTTTAAGGTGTCCTTGTTACAATGTAATTATACATTTAAGTACTAATAAACTACATGTACTTACTATATGGTTAGGATTAGGGTTATTTGCATGTAATTATGCATAATTAATTGTTATTATAATAGTACAAGTAACAAGGATACCTTGAAATGAAGTGTTACCTAAAAATGCAATTTTTAAAATGTTAACTAGGCTTTTAAAAGTCTTTTTAAAGACGATCTTCACCTCTTTTCTCGGTTGTGTATTTTCTGAGGCTCATTAATAAGTGTGTTTAATCCCGACAGCCACCTACATCTTCATTAACTTGATCTTGTGGAGGAAGCTTCTCATAATCAGCTTTGAGAAACAGAAATCTGAGCTTAAACTCCTGCTGAAGCGGTTTGTGTTGGTGTTTACAAACTACCATTTCTGTCTTATTAATATTACACGGTTTGCATCTGCTGCTAGCCAGCGTTCGCCATCAGTAATAATTACAACATGCTCTAGAATAGATGACGTGAATTTGTGTCACTCAGGTTTGTTCTAGAACGTGCTAATTGAGGAGGCTTTGGAGCGCTGTGTAATTAGCAGCGAAAGCAGTATTTGTTCTACCTGCAGTCAGTCTAAGACTCGATTTAGAATCTGATGTAGTTTTCAGATCATGATCTGTGACCGAAGGCTCTTTGCTTGCTTGCAAATCTCTTTATATTTGCGAACACACACACACACACACACACTTCTGTGAGCCGCCCTAAAAATACGCCGCCATCTCAGCCGATGCTTCCACCACAATTAGCGTCTATTCAGAGCCGCGTGCGCAGACAGCCAAATTTGCATTTCCGTCACGGATGTCTGCCCTGCCCAGCGTCACATAAACCCTTCCTTCTGTTTATATCCAGAAAACACGCTTTCATTTCGTCCTCCAGCTCCTCGAGGTGTGCGGACGAGGCCGGAGCTATGACCTTTGACCTTTGGTCTGGAGGAGCGAGGATGCAGATCCGGCTCCCTGCAGTCACGTCTGCGCTGAATCTCTTTTGACAGCGGATGTTAATGGTAGCTTTGCTTTCTTCAGCTGTGTGTCATTGGCTTATGTAATGTGCTTGTTTTCTCTGAAGCGTAAGACTAATTGCCCTCTTCGTATCGGCGCAAAACTGCGTTTGTACGTTATTAGAGCTCTATGAAATCTGTCTCTATTTTTCCCAAATGTCTGTTTTAATTGTCTAGATTTCATTTTGATGGTTAAATTATGTTTTTGTGGTAAAAAAAAATGTCTAATTAAATCATAAAACTTATACAGATTAACAGAACAATTTTTTTTTTTTTTTTTAGGGCCATATGATATTAATTTAATTTATTTTCATTATTTATTTATTTATTTTTTTTTTTATGGATGCTGTAATGGTTAAAATAAATTGATAAAGTGCATGTCTAATTAAATGAAATAATGAAATCAACTACAATTTATTAAAGTTTACTAAAGATTTTAAATATGAATTCTGTTTTTGATTTTGTTTGTCACTAGGCTTTACTTGATTCTGTTTCATTGATCAAATGAAATATTAGGAAACAAAAACGTGCATAATTAAATCATGAAAAAAACAACATTTTTAAGGCCAATTCATTTTATTTTTCCCAGAATTATTATTTATGTTACTTTTCTGGATTCTACTTTAATGGTTAAATCAAATTTTTGTATTTAAAAACATAAAATTGTGAAACCTTTACAGTACGATTTAACAACAATTTATTAAAATTTATATGTGCTTAGGGCCTTAGGAAATTCATTTATTTTTCCCTAATCAAAATTATTGGTTTAACTATTGAATTTATAAACCTTTCACAATTTATTAAAATTTTTACAATTCATTTTTCTGGATTTATGATTTTATACAAATGTGTTATCAAAAATGGTGGCAATTACATGAAGTATGTGTAGTTAGTAGAACAACCTCAGATGCACAATTCACATTTACACAGCGGTCTTTTGAGCTTTAATATTACAGACACTAGTCTGACACTGGATTAATTGTGCAGCCAAAATTTGCCAAATTCCACTATTATACTGTAAATTACATTTTTCTGAGTGGATTCTGTGATTCAGTCCATGTTCTCTGTCCTGCGTTACATGCCTCCTGATGGATGTTCTCAGATCTGCTGTGTTTTATCTTCACATTAGCTGTAGTTCGTGTCTCTAGGGTTAGCAGGGAGCTTGACCTTGGAGACAAAAACTCCATCAGCCTGTGAGCGGCTGGCTGACACACACACACACACACACACACACACACACACACACACTCACGCTGCGTTCAGCCCTGGCATGCTGTATCACACCACTGACGTCAGCGTTTGCGCTGTTATTAGCCTGCCTCCCCGCGCGTCATGAAATGAGAAATACAGCACACAAACTCAATCCAGCGCACACTCCAGGCGGCGGATTTATCTCAAATCCTCTCGGGACGAACTGAAGATGTGATCTGAAGTCATGAGACGAACCAAAACACACCTTCAGCAGCCTGACCTTCACTTCTGCCCCGTTTCTGACCTCTGACCTCTCTGCCCTCTCAGTAATTTCAATCAGGAATTTAATAGAAAAAACAGCACTATTTAGACCCCAAAAGCTACTGTATTTTTTGAACCTACATAATACAAAATATTTTTTACAATATGTCACAAATGCTACTAATAATAAGGTATAAACACAAATATCTTACTAAAATCAAGAGAGCTACATTTTATATATATGTATGTGTGTGTGTGTGTGTGTGTGTGTGTGTATACACTGTATATATATATATATATATAGAGAGAGAGAGAGAGAGAGAGAGATACACTGAACAAAATTATAAACGCAACACTTTTGTTTTTGCCCCCATTTTTCATGAGCTGAATTCAGACTTTTTCTATGTACGCAAAAGGCCTGTTTCTCTCAAATATTGTTCACAAATCTGTCTAAATCTGTGTTAGTGAGCACTTCTCCTTTGCCGAGATACTCCATCCTCCACACAGGTGTGGCATATCAAGATGCTGATTAGACAGCATGATTATTGCACAGGTGTGTCTGAGGCTGGCCACAATAAAAGGCCGCTCTAAAATGTGCAGTTTTATCACACAGCACAATGCCACAGATGTCGCAGGTTTTGAGGGAGTGTGCGATTGGCATGCTGACCGCAGGAATGTCCACCAGAGCTGTTGCCCATGAATTGAATGTTCATTTCTCTACCATAAGCCGACTCCAAAGGCGTTTCAGAGAATTTGGCAGTTCGTTGTCGTAACCGACTTGAGTGGGCAAATGCTCACATTCGATGGCGTCTGGCACTTTGGAGAGGTGTTCTCTTCACAGATGAATCCTGGTTTTCACTGTACAGGGCAGATGGCAGACAGCGTGTATGGCGTCGTGTGGGTGAGCGGTTTGCTGATGTCAGCGTTGTGGATCGAGTGGCCCATGGTGGCGGTGGGGTTATGGTATGGGCAGGCGTATGTTATGGACAACGAACACAGGTGCATTTTATTGATGGCGTTTTGAATGCACAGAGATACCGTGATGAGATCCTGAGGCCCATTGTTGTGCCATTCATCCACGACCATCACCTCATGTTGCAGCATGATAATGCACGGCCCCATGTTGCAAGGATCTGTACACAATTCCTGGAAGCTGAAAACATCCCAGTTCTTGCATGGCCAGCATACTCACCGGACGTGTCACCCATTGAGCATGTTTGGGATGCTCTGGATCAGTGTGTTCCAGTCCCTGCCAATATCCAGCAACTTCACACAGCCATTGAAGAGGAGCGGACCAACATCCCACAGCAACAATCAACAACCTGATCAACTCTATGCGACGGAGATGTGTTGCACTGCATGAGGAAAATGGTGGTCACACCAGATACTGACTGTTTTTTTGCACCAATATATCTAAACTCACTAGTTCAAACTTATGCACCCTCCAGAAGCTTGCGTTCTGCAAGTGAACGACGCCTTGTGGTGCCATCACAAAGAGGTACCAAATCCCTCTCACGGACCTTTTCCTGGACTGTGCGCAGCTGCTGGAATGGCCTCCCGATCTCAATTCGAACAGTCTTTAGCCATTTTCAAAAATCATCTAAAGACATCTTTTTCGCCAGCACCTGACCAACTAATACTAACACTCACCTATTCTATCTAATTTAAAAAAAATAAAAAATAGCTATGTGTACTGTGCTGGACTAACTGAGACTTGTCATGGCACTTGTATACTGCTGCACTCTCGATGTTCTGATTGCTTCTATTGTTCTCATTTGTACGTCGCTTTGGATAAAAGCGTCTACTAAATGATTAAATGTAAATGTAAATTGTGGCCAGCCTACGGCACACCTGTGCAATAATCATGCTGTCTAATCAGCATCTTGATATGCCACACCTGTGAGGTGGATGGAGTATCTCGGCAAAGGAAAGGTGCTCACTAACACAGATTTAGACAGATTTGTGAACAATATTTGAGAGAAATAGGCCTTTTGTGTACATAGAAAAAGTCAGATCTTTGAGTTCAGTTTGAGATCTGGACTGCAGGCCAATTCAGCACCCGGACTCTTCTACTATAAAGCCATGCCGTTGTAATAGCTGCAGTATGTGGTTTTGCATTGACCTGCCGAAATACACGTCATCTGGAGGGGAGCATATGTTGCTCTAAAACCTTTATTTACCTTTTAGCATTCATAGTGCCTTCCAAAACATGCAAGCTGCCCATACCATATGCACTTATGCACCTCCATACCATCAGAGATGCTGGCTTTTGAACTGAACACTGATGACACGCTGGAAGGTCTCCCTCCTCTTTAGCCTAGAGGACATGGCGGCCGTGATTTCCAACAAGAATGTCAAATTTGGACTCGTCTGACCATAGAACACTTTTCCACTTTGAAACAGTCTATTTTAAATGAGCCTTGGCCCACAGGACACGACGATGCTTCTGGACCATGTTCACATATGGCTTCCTTTTTGCGTGATAGAGCTTTAGTTGGCATCTGCAGATGGCACGGCGGATTGTGTTTACCGACAGTGGTTTCTGGAAGTATTCCTGGGCCCATTTAGTAATGTCAATGACAGAATCATGCCGATGAGTGATGCAGTGTCGTCTGAGGCCCGAAGACCACGGGCATCCAACAAAGGTCTTCTCCAGTTTCTCTGAATCTTTTGATGATGTTAAGCACTGTAGTTGATGAGATTTGCAAAGCCTTTGCAATTTGATGTTGAGGAACATTGTTTTCCACAATCATTTTACGCACTCTTTCACAGATTGGAGAGCCTCTGGCCATCTTTACTTCTGAGAGACTCTGCCTCTTTAAGACATCCCTTTTATAGCTAATCATGTTACAGACCTGATATCAATTAACTTAATTAGTTGTTAGATGTTCTCCCAGCTGAATCTTTTCAAAATGTCTTGCTTTTTCAGCCCTTTGTTGCCCCCGTGTCAACTATTTTGCGACCTGTAGCAGGCATCAAATTTGAAATGAGCTCATTTAGTGGATAAAAGTGTAAAATTTCTCAGTTTAAACATTTGTTATGTTCTCTATGTTCTATTGTGAATAAAATATTGGCTCATGTGATTTGAAATTTTATTCAAATTTAAAAAACGTCCCAACATTTACGGAATTCAAGTTGTGTGTGTGTGTGTATATATATATATATATATATATATATATATATATATATATATATATATATATATATATATATATATATATATATATATATTATTTATTTATTTATTTTTTTTAAATACATAATTTGAAATATTTATTGTTATTATTATTATTATTATTATTATGTTTTATAGTCCTCTTATATTTGTTTCTTGGAAATGTGTTAATAGTATTTATAGTATTATACAGTACATATTTGTTCCCATCTACAGTGGGGTGCAAATAGCATCTGCCCTTTTTGCTCCTGTGAAAAGAATCACAGCTTGACCCTTCAGTCACTTCACACTCTCTGCTTGTTCTCTGTTCCTGCAGATGGATGATTTCCCGCACAAACCTCAGGAGTGTGTGTGTGTGTGTGTGTGTGTGTGTGCGCTCGTTTTTGTGACAAATGAGGACATAAATGTGTATAATGACAAGGATATGACAGGTATTACAAGGTGAAGGTGACTTTTCAGGACATTACTCCATGTCCCCACTTTTATTTCACGCTTATAAATCACACAGAATGGAGTGTATTGAAAATCTGAAATAGCAGAAAGTGTCCTGTAAGGGGTAGGTTTAGGTGTAGGGTTGGTGTAGCACATACAGTAAGTACAGTATAAAAACCATTACGCCTATGGAGAGTCCCCACTTTTCACAAAAACAAACGTGTGTGTGTGTGTGTTTGTGTGTGTGTGTGTGTGTGTGTGTTTGTGCTAATAATCTGATCTGATTCCCCGGGTGGCGGCTGCCTCGTCCGGTTTAACTTTGTGAAATATCAAGGGTCTTGGAGTCAGCGAGAACATGTTTCCTGCACCAGTTGTCACGGTGGATTTGCATATTCTCGTTGACATTCAGCCTCGGCGTCCGCGCGACCCTCACCCAGCGCCTGCAGAGATCGAGCGGCGCGAGGGGCCCCGGGCCCCTGGGAGCCTCACCAGCACAGAGATGCTGTTCTTTTGACCCTTTCCTGCTCTTTTGTTGGAGCTGAAACTGAAATAGAGCTGCGGTGATGCTTCATAAGGCATCTTTACTCAGTAGTGCTGCACGGTATACCCGTACTGAAAAAGTATCATGATACCCTGCTTATAAAAATCATACGATTCCTCATTTTACTAGTACTGGTACTTTAAGAATGCATTTTAATAAGAGTAAAACACTGTTTATTTAGGGCACTATGATTGGATTCCAGTCATAAGAGAGCGGTTTCGTTTACTACACACACACTGAAGCATGTGACGCTCGCGGTGTTTTCTGCCTCTGCGGCCTCGATATAAGAGTACATAAACACATAAACATCATCTCTAGAACTGCTCTCACTTCATCAGAATTTTATATTTTCTTTTGCGGAAAACTATCGTCATATCATATACAACCAAGCATAGTTCACAGCAACCCATCAAAATAAAAGTTTGGTTTAACTTGACAGAAATATATTAGTTAATGTAACGATAGTGCTACTACTACTAAAAATATTATTAAAACAATATTTAAGGAATATTTACCAGAAAAATTATTTACCAGAATTTATTTACCAGGGAAATATAACCTCTCTCTCTCTCTCTATACTATATATATATATAGTAGTGGTCAGAATTATTGGCACCCTTGGTAAATATGATCAAAGAAGGCTGTGAAAATTAATCTGCATTGTTAATCCTTTTGATCTTTTATTTAAAGAAATCACAAAAATATAACCTTTTATTGGATAATAAGAATTTAAAATGGGGGGAAATATCATTCTGAAATAAATGTTTTTCTCAAATACACGTTGGACACAATTATTGGCACCCCTAGAAATTCTTATGAGTAAAATATCTCTGAAGTATATTCTCATTCATATTCACAGTTTTGAGCTCTCCAGGGTGATTGTGAACATGAAATTATCCAGCCATGGCTTCCTGTTTCACAGAAATATAAATAGGAGGGAAAACAAAGTCCAAATTCCCTTAATCATCATCACAATGAGAAAAACCAAAGAATATTTTTCTGATGTGCAGCAAAAGATAATTGAGCTTCACAAATTAGTGAAGCAGCTTTAAGAAAAGAGCTAGAGCAGTGAAAATGTCCATTTCCACCATCAGGGCAATAATAATTTACAATCAACATAAAATGTTATGAAGCTGTCTGGAAGAGGACGTGTGTCTATATCGTCCTAATGCACGGTGAGAGGAGAGTTTGAGCGGCTAAAGACTCTCCGAGGACCACAGCTGGAGAATTGCAGAAAATAGTTGAGTCTCGGGGTCAGAGAACCTTTAAAAAAAATAGTCAAACAGCAGCTACATCAGCACATGTTGTTTGGGAGGGTTTCAAGAATAATTCTCCTCGTTCAACCAAAAACAAACTCCAGCATATTCAGTTATCAGACACGACTGGAGCTTCACATGGGACTGGCTTCTATGGTCAGATGAAACTAAAAAAAGAGCTTTTTGGCAGCAAACACACCAGATGAGTTTAGTACAAACAAGGATAAAAAAGTACCCCATGTCCACGGTTAAATATACTGCTGGATCTTTAATGTTGTGGCCTATATTTCTGCCGGAGGTCCTGGACATCTTGTTCAGATGCATGGCATCATGGATTCTATCAAATACCAACAGATAAAAAAAATCAAAACCTGACTGACTCTGTTAGAAATCTTATAATGGGCCGTAGCTGGATCTTCCATCAGGACAACAATCCAAAACAAGCCTAAAAAACAACACAAAAATAGGTCACTGAGCACAAAATGAATCCTCTGAGCTGAACCCTGTAGAAAATGAGTGAAGTGAACTGAAGAGAAGAAGCAGTGAATCTGAAGGGTCTGGAGTGATTCTGTATGAAGGAATGGTCTCTGATCTCTTGTCAGATGTTCTCCAAACTCTTCAGGCGTTACAGGAGAAACTCAGAGCTGTTATCTCAGGAAAAGGACATTGCAATAATTGGGTGCCAATAACTGTGGCAAACATGAACTAGAGAAAGCATTTATTTCACAGTGAGATCCCCCCCCCCACCCCACTTTCAGTTGTTTTACTTCAGTGATAGGTTAGAATTTTTTTGAATTTATTTTAATGAAAGATCAAAAGGATAAACAATGCAGATTCATTTTCACAGCCACCTTTGCTCATATTTATCAAGGGTCCCAATATTAGTGGAGGGCACTGTATATTCTTAAAAACCTAATTAATCTTTATAATTTAATAAGACATGCTTTTGATTATTCAAATTTAATGAAACTATTACAATGGAATCCAGAATGTTAATGGAAAACACAGATTCACAGAATTTGATAAAAATAAAACTGAATTTGAGAAAAATAATGAAACGTTTCTAGGGCCATATTTAATTTTTGTTAAACTTTTAATTAATTTCTGTTCCATTTTGTACATTTCATGAACTCAATTAATTAGAAATGCTATTCTCTGAAAAAATAACAGATAAAAATGGAATTTGGAAAAATGGTATGTGATTTTTATTTTTTTTTATTTATTTAAGGGGGATGATAGATGAAATAACTATAACCTCCACTGTCTATTATTTAATTACTTTTCCTGTTGTTTTATGTTTTTGTCATAGTATCGGTTCAGTAGTTGTATCAAGATAGTCAGGTATCGTATCGAAGTCAAAAGTTTGGTATCATGACTATACTACGACACAGTTGATTAAAATTCTGAGTAAAGACATCATAAAAGCCTGTTCTGACCCACCTCAACCCCAAATATAAAAGCATAAAGTTGTATTTTTATATGCAATATAAAATGCATATAAATGGACGTATGCCACCGCTGAGCAGCAGTCTAAATGCCACTTCAGAAGCGTTTCTGTGCCACCTCTGCAGTGTAAACAATAGTCTAATCGTGCACGTCATCATGCAAAACATGGTTCATCCAAGAACTGTTCAGGCATTTCTTCACCCTCATGTTATTCCAAAACCTGTATGACAGAAAACATGTTTCCCAGGATATTAATGATGCTCTTTTCTCCAACAAAAGATGGTGACTGATTCTGTAAAACTCCAAAACGGACAAGAAGATGTTGAATAAATAAAAAATAAAAAAACTTTTATTGCACACTTTTGACTTTTCTTCTCAAAACTGCAAGTTTACATCTCGCAGTTTAAAGTTATAAAGACTCAGTATTCTAAGTTTGCATATCACAAATTTGACCATCTTCCTCCGAATTCTCAGTTTATGTCTCACAATTTTAATGTTTTTCTCATAATTCTGAGAATCCATCTAGCAGTTTTGACTTTTTTACTCTGAATTCTGAGTATATATCTTGCAATTCTTTCTTTTTCATGAGAAAAGACTGAGTATTCTAAGATTAGATATTAATTAGAAGTTAATATCTAAAAAAAAAAAGAAGTCAAAATTGCATTTATTTTTTGTATTCCGTGGTGAGAACAAGTCTTCATAAGAAGGTATTAACAGAAACAGATATTTTTTGTATCGTGCAAAAACATCTGCAACTCAAGTCTGAATGTGTTTTTATCACTGAAATAACTGGGACAATGGAAAATACCTCCTGCTAAACATCTTTTATGTTCCACAGATGGAAGTCTGAAATGACATGATGGTGAGTAAATGATGACAGGATTTATATTTTGGGGTGAACTATTCCTTTAAAAACACGCCTGAGTAAGAGGACTGAATCATTGCCTGATCCCAGGAGCATTGCTGTGCTGCTTAAATAAGACCTTGTGATCTCTTGCTGGAAAAACTTACATTCACATGCATTCGTGACTCATATTGAGAGTTTTACTAAGCAGTTAAAAAAATGCTCTTGTGAAAAAAAAATGAAATTAAAGGAGGATTTATTCTCTGAAATATACATATTTTTATACATATGCTGCTCCTTTCAACAGACGTTCAGCTGCAGGGTTTTATTTGTCAACCCATATGTTAAAGATCAGCTCAGGATGCAGAGGCTTACTTTGTTAATTAGGTTAATTCACTGCACCATAACCTGCATTAATCTGTTCTGAGAATCTGCACATCTCAAAAGATTGACATTTTTTTGTTTGTTTTTTTGCACGTTGGTTTCTCATGATAACATTAGCTGCTCCGGGTGTGTGTTCATGGTGTGTGTGTGTGTGTGTGTGTGTGTGTGTGCACTGTGGATGGGTTAAATGCAGAGCACGAATTCTAAGTATGGGTCACCATACTTGGCTGTATGTCACGTCACACTAGTTAAGGATAGTGGATGCATCAGATTTTGTGCAGTAGTTGCATTCCACCTAAAGCATTTAATAACTTGATGATTCCAGTGCGTCTTTGTGCTAAAGCCCGCAAGCGTCGCCTCATTCTGCTGATTCAAAAATCCAGCATTTTCCTTACATTGCACATGCATATGACCCGCTTTTCCTGTGCATGACGTCTGCTTTAGCATGCACTGGTCTGTCTTTGTGATTTTCTTCTGCAGATGATGACCTTACTGTCACAGACATGTTACTCACTGAGACACTGAGGCTTGGAGACATGAGAGCTCCTCTGCCTCTCTGTCACACACATGTACTCTGGAATCATCTCACATCCTTCGTATTTTGTTTTTTGCTATTTGTATTTTGTTTTCTGCAATGCAATGCATGTTGGATTACATGCATTTAGGGTTGGCTATTATAGACCAAAATGCATGAAGGGTTATCCATTTAAAGACCAAAATGCATGCAGGATTTGCCATTATAGAACAAAATGCATGTAGCATTATCCATTATAGACCAGCATGCATTCATGGTTGGCCATTATAGACCAAAATGCATTTGGGGTTGGCAATTATAGGCTAAAATGTTTGTAATCATTGAAAAATGATTTCAATCACAGTCCTAATATAAGTCATTTGAATAACCATGTGTAATGAATTTGAACTTGATGTTTTCAGTATCACAAATTTTATAAGGTAGCTTCTCATTATGTAATAACTTGCATTGCAAAATAAAACAGTTGACAGACTTCTACCATCACACGTAAAATACTGGCCAGCCCTAATTATAATTATGCTGCTTTCCTTCCTTTAATTCAGTCACTATACGTATATTTTTGGTGCTCAGACATCTACATAGAACATCATTTTT
The DNA here is from genome assembly GCA_036784905.1 of Acrossocheilus fasciatus. Taxonomy (NCBI): domain Eukaryota; kingdom Metazoa; phylum Chordata; class Actinopteri; order Cypriniformes; family Cyprinidae; genus Acrossocheilus; species Acrossocheilus fasciatus. The sequence continues at coordinate 542,547 of CM071955.1, forward strand.
TGGTTGTTTAGATCTGTTATGTTTAAACCAGCAGATATGCATGCAAATGTGTAGCTGTGAGCACAAGATGCTGTTTTGCTAGAGAACGTGTTGGTGTGAGTGGGCGGGTGTGAATACGAGTAAGATATGACAAGATTGGTTCTGAAAGCTGTCAATTATCTTTGCTCCTGTCGTTGCTGTTCTCTATGCGCTGCTGAAATAGAACCGAGGGCTCAGCGGTGACAGAATCCCAAAAAGGCGTCTCGCCTCTGTTGCAGACCTGGAGGTGAACAGCGGGGACTCAAATGAAAGTAAACAAAAATAAACACCTCGAAGGAGGCAGAGTTCCAGGCGAATTGCAGAACAGCTTTGCAGTGTTGGTGTGGTAAATTACAAATTTCCCCAGCAAGTCTAAAAGGGACTTTTAGAGTGACAGCAACTTCCTGCGTCAAAGCATCTGGAAACCATTCATTTTCAATGAGAGCTGGTGATGAGACGGTTGAGCATTGACGCAATGTGGCAGCTGCCAATGGAAGAGCAGAGACGCTCATGTGATACAGATGCATACTGCTGTAGAAAACCAAAGAAAATACAGACTCCAGAGATGCATGCTTTGCAATGCTGTGGAAACTGGAATAAGTGATATATTTATAAGAATAGTTCATCTAAAAATGGACATTTTTGAGGATGAGTTTGTTTCTTCATCAGGTTTGTTGAAATGTGTCTCTGCATCAGTGTCTCAGCGATGGATGCTCTGCAGTGAATGGGTGCCGTCAGAATGAGAGGCTGATAAAAACATCACAATAATCCACAGCACTCCAGTCCATCAGGTAACATCTGGAGAAGACAAAAGCTGAAACAAATCCAGCATTTAACTAAAATACGAGTTCATAATCCATAATAACGCTTGTTTCCATGGTTTTTGATTCATTAGTTCCGCACCTGTTTTCTGTTCCTCCCTGATTGTGTTCAGTATATATAGTCTGTGTTCTTCATTACTACTTTGTCTGCTATCATTTTGGATTTATGTTTGGTTGTGCCCTTCCCAGTCTGTGAAATATTAAAAAGAACCCTTGTTTGTACTCCTTCGTCGTGCGCGTTTCTTTACACACCAAACCACGTAACAGAATAGCAGACCATCAAGTGAGTAAGATTAGCTGAGTTTTTTTTTTTCTTTATTTTTATTTTATTTGTTCCTCTACCGGAATGGCCTTGTCAGCTGTCCAACTCCTGTGCCTGGAGCAGATGGACCGTTCGCTGGAGGACCATACCAGGGACTTTCTCGATCTGGCGTGCCTTACCGACTTCCCGGACCGCTCGCTCTGTGTTTTCTACATCACCAGCTTGAGTGAGCGGTGTAAGGCACGCCTGCCAGCGGCCGGTCCCAAGGAGAATTTCGCCACTTGTGTGGAGTGGGTGCTGGAGAATAATGGACTGTTTTTCTCCGTCTGCCCTGCCGAGGACGACTCCAGCCCCACTCCCGATCCAGAGCTCCTCCCTCCCTCCAGCTCCACCTTCGTCCTCTGTCACTCCGGCTCCGCCGCAGCATTACGGATCCCTGCCTTTGCCTCAGTCGCCTGAACCGCTGGCTCCGCCTAGGCCCTCCGGATCCTTGATGTCACCCTGGCTCTGTGTCTGCTCGGCTCCATCCTGGGCTCCTACTCCACCGGCGTCATCTCCGTCAGTCGGCCCCATGGTGTCGCCTGCCCGAACTCCACCATGGCTCCTCCCGCCGTTGAGTCCAACATGGGCCACTATCCTGGCTGGCCTCTGGATTTCCACCTGGCTCCTCCTGCTCCAGGCTCCTCCCTGGCTCCTCCCACCCTCCACTCCCCCTTGGACTGACTTTTTGGGCCCCTTTTGTTTTTGCCCCTTTCCTGTTGCCTGCCCCTCACCCGCTCCAAGCCCGCCTCCTGAACCCCTCCCTTCATCCCCTGTTGGACTGCTTTGTCGGCGCGAGGACGCGCCGTTCCAGGAGGGGGTGAAATGTTACATGTATAACCTGTTTTAGTTTAGTTTGCTATGTCTGCCTGCCTAGTTTGTTTCCATGGTTTTTGATTAATTAGTTCCGCACCTGTTTTCTGTTCCTCCCTGATTGTGTTCAGTATATATAGTCTGTGTTCTTCATTACTACTTTGCCTGCTATCGTTTTGGATTTATGTTTGGTTGTGCCCTTCCCAGTCTGTGAAATATTAAAAAGAACTCTTGTTTGTACTCCTTCGTCATGCGCGTTACTTTACACACCAAACCACGTAACACTCTCATTCTTACGGCACCCATTCACTGCAGAGCATCCATTGCTGAGCAACTGATGGAATGAAACATTTCTCCAAATCTGATGAAGAAACAAACTCATTCTAATCTTGGACGGCCTGAGGGTGAGCACGTTTTCATTTCATTCCTTTAATTGTATTTTAGTGGATTAATCTTTTTTTTTTATGTTTTGTCCTGTTTCACTTATGTGTTGTGGGGTCTAAAATAATATTGCATGATTAAAATCTAGCATGACTGGCAGCCACCCCTTAGCGCTGTATTCCTGAAACTCAAGCTCAGCCCTCGGCTGTAAGGAACGCTCATCTTCAACTACTATGAACGCCACGCTGGTCTTGAGTTAGAGCTAAACTGTCTGTGTTTACATAAGCGATCCCTTAGACTGATGCAGCCATGGCAACGGATGCATTGCATGTTGGATGGCAGCTCCTGTAATCTGCGAAGTCAAGAATGACCCAGACGTGAGATTCTGGTCACGTGTGTGCGAGAGGCACTTTGATGCGACTTTCTTCCCACACAACACTAACACCTTTAGGCATCCTGTCAGATAGATGGGCTGGCCTGTCGTACTGCTTTGCTACAGACAGGTCTCTGGCCTGTTTGAGGCTTGCTGACGCTCTCAGAGGAGAGAAAGTGTGTGGATGGTGTGGAATAAACCGTGATTTTAGTTCAGAGAGAATCCAGTATTGTCAGGTGAAGCAGTGGGAATGCAAGCTGTCCGTCACTGCTGAATGAAGTATTCTTTTCTTTGACTAGAGAAGCATCATGTTTATATTGTGCAAGCATGCAACAGTCTGACTCATCTCTTCTAGACATGAATCATCTGAAGTTTCAGCGTCAGCAGTGAACAAACACTGACTCCTCTATATCAGAAGACAGATGAGTGATCTAATTAATGGGCTTCTGGATTGGATTTGTGATGCCTCATTCCAAGACATCTTTAGTTATGATCATGAAAACAACACTCTATTTAGGTTTGAGAGAGGATTTTGGGAAGTTTTTCCACTCTGACTGTACATTTAACCCTGGGTTAAGCAACATTTCATGCTAGCAATTTTGCAAGGTTAGCATCACTTTTAACTCTTGGTTATGAAGCCTTGCTTTAGTGCAAAAAAAAGCAGTGGTAGCATCCGAGAGAATATGTTTATAAGATGTTGTAAATATGTCTAATAGTGATGGGAAACATTTTAAAGGAGTAGATCACCAAAAATATAAATTGTGCTGAAAATGTGTTCTCAGTTCATCTAAGATTAGGATGAGTTTGTTTCTTCGTCAGATTTGTAGAAATGTGTCACTGCATCAATGGATGCTCTGCAGTGAATGGGTGCCGTCAGAATGAGAGTCCAAACAGCTGATAAAAACATCACAACAATCCACAGCACTCCAGTCCATCAGTTAACATCTGGAGAAGACAAAAAATATAATATAATATTTATATTAATATAAATATGAGTCCATAATCCATAATAACGCTTCCTCCAGTGAAAAAATGTTCTGGTCTGAATCAGGAGAGAAATCTGCAGATCAAGCAGCGATTACAAGACAAAACAGCTCTAAACTTTAAAGCTTTTGTCTACTCCAGATGTTAACTGATGGACTGGAGTGCTGTGGATTATTGTGATGTTTTTATCAGCTGTTTGGACTCTCATTCTGACGGCACCCATTCACTGCAGAGCATCCATTGCTGAGACACTGATGCAGAGTGCACCTTTCTACAAACCTGATGAAACTCATCCTGATCCTAACCTGCAAATGTTTGGTTGAACCAGAAGAATTGAGTTGTTTGGAGCAAATGTATGTGTCATTTCCACGGCTCTTATTAAAACATGCCACATGCTTATTACATGCATGCTTCACTTGTAAAGTCAATGTTATTGACATTCAAGTTTGTAAATGAGAATGTGTGAACTCTTTAATGACTAACCCGGAGGTAAAGTATGAACAGTGTGGATTAAGGTTAAGAATGACCTAAAAGCGTGAAAAGCCCATCTGATCTTCTCCTTCGTTAGAGACTTTACCTTCTCTCTGTTTACTGCTGCTTTACATCCCTCACCGTGTCCCTGTGTCACCCGGCTTTGCCCTGTCAATGCTCCTAGGCCCTCGCGCTCGCTCTGTGCTGATTGTCCATAGGACGTCGGCTGAAAGAGAATTTTCCGCTATTCGCATCCCATTTAGCCACAGCCAGCAGTCCTGCGGTCCCTCGAAGCCACTGATAATAGAAAGAGGTAAAAAAAGAGAGAGAGAGGAAGGATAGCGCATGCATGACAGAAAAAGAAAAGATGAAGGATGCAGGATGGGGAGGGAGAAAGAGAGAGAATGAGATCATCACAGGCTAGTCTAGACCAGTCCTTTGCTGGATTGCATAACTCTCCTTCTGCTGCTTGCAGGATGCTGCATTTATTCACAGGTAATTAATGGGCATCTCCATGGAGACCGAATTGTCCTTTGGGCATCATGTGTGGACCGATTTTTTTTTTTCCCTTTTGCTGTTATATCTTCCCATTTATAAGACATGAATTTATCATTACTCATCCACTGGATGAGCCTGCAATGGTAAACAAGTTGTAGAGATGCCGGATGTGTTCCAATCCAAGCTAAATTACATTAAAAAACATAACAGCTGTGTTATAAATATTTGTGCTCCTACATTCCAACATCCTAAATGAAGAGATGTCAGTGGACAAATGCTGAGAAACTGTTCAAAGGAAACAAAAATGATTTGAAAAAGCCAAACAATGAATACTCTTTTATCACGCTTGCTAATGGCAGGTGAAGTTCACTGTCCATAAATGTTTTTCACAGGCCATGAAACTGTATTTTACTTTGATTAATATGTTAGAAAAAATGGCTGTATTACAATAGTATTACTTGATTGATTTTATTTCCATTTATATTTGTAGCAAGCAGAGGTCACTTGCTGATGAAAAAGGAACTGTTGTGATTTTGTTTTAAATTTCCATTTTGGATGAAGAATATTCCATGTTACAAAAAAACAAGCCTCTTAAATATGCAGTAGTTCTTGATAATGAAAGGAGAAAGTTGTCTGAATGCGTGCAAGTCATGAGAGATGTTTATTACACGGTTTAATTAATTTAACTGCCATTATAAAGCATTGAAGCATTGCATTAGACCTTGGATGCATGTTATAGTAGCCAAAATAGACCTGCAAGTTTAGACCAAACAAGGGTAAGTAAATCAGAGAATTTTCGCTTGGGATAAACGATTGCTTTAATCGTCATTTACATCCTCGTAATTGTTGTTTACATCTGTCGGCATCCATTAGGTGAATGAAGGGTGTGATGGATTTGTTCTGTCATATTCTCAGCACCTGAACAGCTGCTGTTCTTTCGCCGGAGAGCATGAGGTCACGGCTGCGCTCCTCTGCTCTGTCCACTGAACCGTGTGGAGATGATTCGGCTTTGTTGTGATGGATTTTTAGATGCAACTGGATGTCCTGGACTGGTGGAAGCTTGCTTGCTCATGCAATATCAGCTTTAAATGATGTTTGAATTAGAAGTGAGTTTCTGTTTATTGGGATGGAACTGAAATCTCTAGTTTTTACTAAAGCGGGAGTTTGTTGAATGGATGTGGTTGTCATGGAAGATCATGTGCTAAGTGACCGTACCTAAATTGCCAAAAAAAGTCCAGGTTTTGGCTTTGTTTTCCTATATTTATGGTCTCTCTACTTCCTCATACATTGTGTGTGCAGATATTTGCATTGGTTTGACTGTTCTCTGCAGACCCCGCCTCTTTATGTGCCACAATTGGTCAATTATGTACAATGCCTGCATGCTGTTCGGCTATTGGTTGAACTACTTTTCAGTCATCACCTTAAGCAAGTATGAAAACAACAGGAAAACAATGCCAAAACCCAGACATTTCAGGCGATTTAGACATCTCCGGGGAAAAAAAGGACATAAGGTCACCCCAGTAATATTAGTCCCATCTGAATAGGGCTTTAGTTTATTTCGATTCAGTGCCGTTGACTTCCCAAATCAGTGTTTGACTGATTGTCCTCACCCTACTAACCTCATTCGTCCTCACAAACGGCAAACCCTCAGCTCTGCTTTAACGCAGCTGTAGCCTACTGAGGATGCATCCGTGTTGTTTTATTATATAACGGTTGCATGCATGCTTGCTCGCATGTACACATCATGTAGCCCTGCAAAGTGTTTCATAGTCTGGCTGGCGCTGCTGGCTGTTAACTGGATGATGATGAGGTTTATCGACTTCCTGTGAAGTCATGCATACAGGGTCCAAAATGGACTTTTTACCACGCTTGCCAGTGGCGGATGAAATTTACCATCCATAAATGTTTTTCACGGGCCATGGAACTGTATTTTGCATTACGTTAAAAACAAATTGTTGTTGTTTTGTATTATTTATTTGCTGATTTTATTGGTGGCATGCATTATCACAATGCAATAGGTCAAATTATCGTTTACTAATTTTAACCTTTATTTTCATGCCAAAGCCATATTTTTACTTGGCTTTATTCTGATGCATATTATAGACATTTGGTTTGCCTCTGATTTAAAAAAGCATGCATAATTAGGCCATGTGTTATTGTATTACTGTAAAAATAACATTTTTGTCTGTTGACATGCATGCAAATCCATGAGAACATTTGGCTGATATGAGAACAAAAATGCTGCACATTGTTTTCCTGGATAATATCAGAGCGCTCGCCACCAGTAAAAGCCTGAAGAGCTCCAAACGCAGACTTTGCAGGTTCTTACTATGCTATGGAGCACAGATGAATGTGTACGTGGTATAGTCTTTGCCCTCAGCGAGAGCGACAGAACAGTTTGTTAGTAGAGCAGATCGGGAATGATTCAGTCCCGAGGGAGGGGGGGGGGGGGGGGGGGTGTCAGAGAGAGAGAAAGTGAGAAAGAGGCAAAAATAGAGACATTATCACGATGCACAGAGATGTACGACTTGTTTTTATCATCTGGTGTTGATTAATTTTGGGGTAATGGAAGCTGTATTTATATCATGCATGCATGTAATGAGTTCTCACACTTACATGCCTTTGGAAGATGCTTCATTCAAAGTGGCTGACATTGCATTTGAGATATACAGTATGCAAAACAAATGCTACCCCTCACGAAAATTAACCATGGTTTTGCTACAGATTAAACCAAAAGACCATGGTAACCACAAATTAACCATACACTAACCAAAGTTTAACCATGGTATTTGTAGTAAAACTGTGGTTATACAAATGATAATCAATACCCCATGGTTACTACACTTTTACTACAATAAAACTATGGTTAATTTTTGTAAAGATTTAAAGTGCGTATAAACCTTACATTTCTTTTTATTAACGCAGAATGCATGTTTGACTGTAAATGTTACTGCTGCTATTATTATCAAGTAGCTGCATCTCAGTTTGCACATTGTTAATATTACTGCTGCTGCTATTATTATTATTATCATATAGTTGCATGCAATTTGCACATTTCACTACTATTGTACAACTGTACACTTGCACATACAGATGCACATCGTCTATATTTCTACATTTTCATAGTCTGTATGTGACCCTGGAGCACAATAAGTAGCACTGGTATAAATAGCCATTGTATGGGTCAAAATTATGGAATTTTTCTTTTATGCCAAAAATCATTAGTATGTTAAGTAAAGATCATGTTCCATGAAGATATTCCATAAATTTCCTACCATAAATATATCAAAACTTCATTTTTGATTAGTAATATGCGTTGCTAAGAACTTCATTTGGACAAATTTAAAGCCGATTTTCTCAATATTTAGATTTTTTGGCATCCTCAGATTCCAGATTTTCAAATAGTTGTATCAAATATTGTCCGATCCTAACAAACCATACATCAATGGAAAGATTATTTAATCAGATTTTTTTCTTTTTTCTGGTTTTGTTGTCCAGGGTCACATTTGTCTACTTCTGCAGCATAGTTTCTTTATTATTATTATATTATATACACATTATGTATATGTTGTACACATTATGTATTATGTATATGTGTGTGTGTGTGTGTGTGTGTGTGTGTGTGTGTGTGTGTGTGTGTGTGTGTGTGTGTGTGTGTGTGTGTGTGTGTGTGTTTTTACATAGTTTACTCCTCTTGGCACTCACTGCAAAGAAAGAATTTCTTTGCGAAACTTGTTTTCCTCACTGTGCACGTGACAATAAAGGCTTTGAATCTAAAATATGTCTCATCTTTGTTCCGTTTCTTTATTATTGTATATGATAATCCATGTGGAGGTGATGCTGACAGCTTTATACGCATGGATGGTAATCTCTGGGATTAGAGTTTTGCCCTTTTCCAAATAAACGAAAACGTTGGCGACAACGCTCAAACGGAACGCAACTTTTCGTTTGATATAAATGTTGAATTTCATTTCACACATTACTTTCTCACTTTCCCTTCACAGGATTTGCTCGCCCTCCAGATGGATGCTGCATAGATGCTCTGAATCCTTTCTGCTTACTGTCATCCCTTTCTGACGTGGAGGCGCGCGAACCGTCGCGCGATGCGTTTTGACAAGTCACGCGCGCCCGCGAAAAAAAAAGCGCGCTTAATCCGGCGATACGTGGGATTGGGCGGGAAGAGAGTCGTCTGAGGAATCACGGGATTGGGTGGATGGAAGAGTCAAACCGCTGCTGTGACTCAGATGAAGAGATGAATCCAATTCACTTCACTTCACTTTACCTCAGCTGAACACCGGACGGAGGCGCGGAGACACAGACCTTATTAGCGACCTAACTGGAATTAATAACAGTTTTGGGCAAATAAGGAAGAACATTAAGGAACATTCTACTATTTAACGATGGCTTTCATGGTGAAACACGTAGTCGGCGGTCAGCTGAAGAATCTGACAGGAGGTCTGACAGAAGAGAAATCTGACGGAGACAAATCCGATGCCGCCGCTCAAGGAATGACACAAGAAGAGTTCGAGCAGTACCAACAACAGCTAGAGGAGGAGAAGTAAGCACACCTACCTGGTTTTTCTCAGAAATGTGTGGATTTGATGATATTTTGGGAATGTTTCTGTTGAGGTGAACGTTTGGAGAGGCGCGCGTATTTTTCGCGCTTCGTTGGAGATTTGCGCGCGCAGCTGCTCATTTCGCTCAGGGAGATTCCTGCTCAGTCAGATATTAATAATTTCTCACATTATTCACATCCACATTAGAGTTCAGCAGAATCGCGTGTGTAAATTAGAATTGTGCCCTTTCATCACGAATGTTTCTTCAGGCGCGTCAGACTCATAAATTCTGCTTGTTTGTTTGTGTTAATTGTTTATTCTCAATTAAGATTTGAATGTATTGTAAGTGCAAAAGATGACAACACTTATAGTACATTGATATTGTATGGTATGAATGAATAGCGTGAATGTATTTGCAAGGTACTTAAAAGAATACCATAGTAACGTAACGTACAAAAATCAATATTTCCGTTATCACCATGGAACTATTTATGGTAGTAAAATATATATATTAAGAGTTCATACGCAAAAACCATCTGAAATTTTCTTCTAAAATGAGCATTTTTATCAGGCTGCTGTATTTATGTTCAGTTATTTCACTCTAATTTCATAGAAAAGGACCTACACGTTGTCATTAGAGTAATATTATTGAGCCTAAACACAGGAGTATGATGAAAATGCTAATTTGAGATGAAAATTTGAGATGGCACTTAAAGGCTTTTGAACTCTTCATGTATAGATCCAATTCTCTGCTGTACACTTCATTAAAATCTGCTCATTTTGTTAGTACGCCTCAGGTAGAATGATTTTAATTAGGCTAGTATTTTACTCCAATTTCATTCAAACCCCAAAAGCATCTCCCCATTCAGAAGACATAAAACTAGAAAAACCCTTGGCTCACGATATGGGAAAAACCAAAATACAAGGCCATATTATCACGATGAAGTACTGCAGCCAAAGCATTTCTTGCGTTCTTCGCATGCTTTGTCTTTAGATATCAGCTCATGAAGGATAGACAGCCGATGCATGAACAGGTGGCCGTGTGGACACGGTTTGCATAACTGCCATATTTGGAAAATTCTGATTTCACAGACTTCAAATGGCTGTGCCGAGCTCATCCGCATGCTGTAATCCAACTTGTGTCCTCCGAGACCAGATTTTACTTGAACAGCTGGTTTAAGACTGTTGACTTTGACGGGGTCATGTGTTTAATCTCTTGAATCAGCCAAGCCAGCATGATCTTCTCAAAGGTTTTTGCTGCTTATTGATATGGGGATTATTTTAACTAGTCATTTGTTATAGTGAACCGAGTGGATGAGCATCACCCGGCTGTCAGAGCGAGTCTAAATCCCCGAGATATTCCCCCTCCCGCTCTCGCTCCTGCTCTTCTTCTCCAGTAAGGACTCATTTAGCAGATGCTTTTCTCCTAGCTTCAAGTACACTTATTATAGGGACCATCCCTCTGGAGTAAGCATTAAAGGAAGGTTCCTGGTTCAGTACAAACATGCGAAAGGGATTGAACCAGCAACCTTCCAAATATCAGGCCTGAACATTATCATAATTGTCACTCACTGTATGTCTGTTGTACTAAATGTGTTCATTCCGTCTTGACCTTTGCTTCAGCGCTGGAGATTCGTAACGACCTTTCACCTCACACGACCTTTAACAATGCCTAACCAATCAGTTGTAATTCAGCCCAAGGTTAAACTTTTATAGCATCACATATATTAAGAATTTGTTTTATTTTTGTCGATTATTTTCAACGTTTAAGATGCTATCTAGTTTCCTTTTCCAAAGAAGGTTATTATTGTTAATTTAAAATCTTTTACTGTTTTAAAAAAAATAAAATAAACAATAATAATAATAAATGTTATGTTGGTATCATTAACATACTATTTTTATTTTTATTTTTTGTTAATATTCTGAATTACATTTTTATTTAAAATTTTTTGCTTAAATTATGGTTACGTTTTTAGTCATTTTGTTTTGTCATTTTTCTTGCATTTTAGTTTTAGTTAAAAAATAAAAATGTTATTTTTGAGTAACAAACAACAAAAATTGAAATAAAATATTTAAACAAAACCTTTTTTTAGTTAATGTATTTATTTTTTGTTTCATATATTCATTTTGTAGCCTACTAAAAAACGTAAAACTGAATAAGTAAATTAAAATCTAATAAAAAATGATACAGAAATATTTATAAAAAAACCAAAAAAAAAACAACAAAATTAGTAAACATTTAACAAAAATAAAAATGAATATTTTAAAATATTTTTTAAATAATCAAAAACTAAATAAATAAAAACTGAAAATAAACAATAAAGTATATCAATGATACTAAAATAACACTGTCCTCACTGATTTTTTTTTTTAACCTTAGAAAGAAATTACAATAAATAATATATTCAAATGAAATTGTCATCTTAAGTAAATTTACTAAAGCTGCACATTTATTTGAAATATTTTCAGCTTTCTGTAATGGATAAAATGTTGTTTTTGTAAGCAGTTTTTCAGTCCACCAGACGTGTGGCAAATAACACTAGAAATCCAGTCAGTCTGAAGTGTTGTCGTTTAATGCTCTCTTTGAAGGTATTTATTCCGTGAGATTCAGTTTAATCCTTGAGAACGACGTTACACGCATCTCTCTCTGTGGACATGAATTGGTTTTAGTTCATGCTAAAGTGAACAGAAAGTTGTCATGATGGAGATTATTTTTAACGGAAAAACAGCGTCACTCGTAAATCTTTTTCAGATCCGTTAAGGCCTTTCTCTCGAATGTTAGGAATGTCTTATATGATCATTATTCAAATTAGCATCCCAAAACACGTCAACCAACAATCAGCTGCGAAACAATTGCTGTTTAAACTAGAAATCTGACAGATGATAACAGAGATGCTTATTAGCTTGAGATTGATATGGCAGACATGCGTAGGTGGATAAATGATCAAAAGACCCTTGAATAACCCAGTTGAACCTCACATTAGCGTGTGTGTGTGACGTGCCTCTGTTCTCGTGTCTCCTCAGGCAAGAGCGAGAAGCCGAGTTTGCCCAGAAGAAGGCAGAGAGGGCGACAGTCAGGTCTCACTTCAGAGACAAATACAGGTTGCCAAAGGTAACAATTAATCACACTCTCTGTCTGCCGTCATCTGCCCACACAATTAAAACTTATAAAGCGCAGAGAACTAACGCCTCGCTCGTCTGTGCGAAACAAACACGCTGGGCTGAATCGCATAGGAACGGACACATTTCACCCCAAAAAAGAAAGAATATTGTGCATAAAGATACTGCAGCCTATTTATTTTTATTGCATCATAAATTATTTTCATTGTTTTATCATGTTTAATAACCCATTCCCCAAAACTAGGTAGTGTACTGTAATGAGGGGAAAAATCTAATTTTCATTTCTGTAATGCAAAAAAATAAAAGAATTATATATTATGTTAATTGTAAAATGATTATGCATCATGGTAATATTTCATGTACTACATTTTTATGTTGATTTTAATTTAAATAATCATTATTTTTTATCATAATTAATAATCCATTCCCCAAAATTCACTATTGTACTGTAATGAGAAAAAAATTGTTACTGTAATGCAAAAAAGAGAGAGAAATATTATTTAAATTTTAAAATGTTTATATTTTATGTGCTGTATTTAATTTATTGATTTTGATCTGATAACAGATTTTTGAATCATAATTTACAACCCATTTTCCAGTACTCAGTGGAAAACTGTCATCATAATAATGCAAAAAATTAATGATGTATTATTTTAATTGTCAAATGTTTAAATACTAAATACTAATTGAAGTACTGAATTGAATGGTTTTAATTTAAGTAATAGTTGTATCCACAATTCAAGATGATTACTATAACAAAAAATGTGCATAACCTTGAAAATAAAGTCAAGGCATGAATGCTAAAGAGACTTGAGTGATTTTTGTAAATTTCCACCATTTTGCCTACAGCATGACAGCAAACACAAAAATCATACATATTTTTTCTGTGATTTCTCAGGTGACATTTATGTGTTTTATTCCAAAAAATGCATGTAAAAATTAATCTGCTAAATGAATAAATGTAAATGCAAAAAACACTTATAGCCCTTTCTTTATGTACTCTATTGTTCTTTTGATTTCTGGGTGAAGTTTGACACGTGTGTCGTTGATTATTCCCCTTTTCCGTGGTTTTCTGTTTCTCAGAACGAGCTGGATGAGACTCAGATCCAAGCGGCTCAAAACGATGTCGAGCTCCCCACCGAACTGGCCAAGATGATCGCAGAAGACAACCAGGAGGAGGAACAGAAGCAGTCTGTCCTGGGTCACCTGACCAACATCCAGAACGTGGACATGGGCCACCTGAAGGGCAAAGCTCAGGCCACACTGGAGGATCTGAAGAACTCGGCGGAGAAGTGCTGCGTCATGTGATCTCACTGCATCTTCACACCTGGAAACAACTCTTCTCTCCTTATCCCTGTATCTCCTCCATCACACACACACACACATGCACGCGTGAGCGCAAGCACACACTCACTCACAGACGCACGCCCACACACACACACACACTCTCTCTCTCTCACATACACACACACGCACGCGCGCAAGCACACACACACACTCAAACACGTCTAACGACAAACATCCATATTCATATATCCGGTGTGACGTGTAGGGCAGTGTTTGTTTCATGATGCTGATATCATTCTAGGAGTTTAAATGTCATGTGTGTTTCATCAACTATTTGAGAATCTCACAAAAACACAATCGGGTCACATTTCACCTCATAAAAAAATATAGATTTTGCATAAATTATTAATCTTAAAGGGATAGTTCACCCAAAAATGAAAATTCTGTCATTTATTCACTCTCATGTTGTTCTAAACTAATTCTGAAGAATGTTGGTAAGCAAACAGTTGACGGTACCCATTGACTTCCATAGTACTTTTTTCCACACTATGGAAGTCAATGGCTACCGTCAGCTGTTTGCTTACCAACATTCTTGAGGGTCAGTAAATAATGACACGGTTTTCATTTTTGGGTAAACTATCCCTTTAATGGTCCTAAAATATCCTTCGTATCCTTCATTATGCAAGTGTAATTTCTTAGTCATTTTGACTTTGGAGTGAAATGTGACGTGTTTCTGGAGATTGACCCATCCAAACCAGACCTGCTCCGGTCTGAAGGTGTTTATTACCGCAATAGTCTAACGGGTTCATGACTTTGGGGAGTCTTGAAGGGCTTATGGGAGCAGGAATGGAAGTAGAACCCAGATTCCCCTGAACATCCGCACTAACACCGTCACATTTGACCTTTGACCTTTCATTGAGTGGTGCCGTTTTGTGCAGGTGGTTTGGTGTCGTCGTGATGCAGATGTCGACCTTTTTCTTTCTGGTTGTTCCCTCTTAAGGAGACTCAAAATAATGATTTGAAATGCTGTGCTGCTGAGGTGAGCGTCTGGATGAAGGGATTTATTCTGATCACGTCTTTTGAGTGAAGCCATGCAGGGATTTGGTTTTGAATATAAGCTGTAAACATAAAGCAATATTTCCATCTCTGATCTACAGGACAGAGCTGATAGCCAATTAATGTGAAGGGTTAAACTGACTCTCCTTTTAATTTGATTTAACCCATTAGATTATTATATATTTATTTCTTTATAAATGGCAAGAATTTGTTTGTCGTTTGTTTTACTTATGACCTTGATAGTTGTTTCCGCTCTGGACTGCATAAGTAACGTAATTACCAATGTAATGCATTTATGTAATTATTTCTTCTGTAATTTCCAGACCTTGCTGATTTTTGACTGTTGAAACTGTAATAAATATATTTGTACAAAGATTGTGATGCCTGTGATGTAATTTCAGCTTCTGCGTGATGTTTTCGCAGCGCAGCCGCCGCAGTACCGTTTCTGACCGCTAGATGGAGACATTGGACACGAGTCACTAACACACTTTCAGCTTTCATGAAGCAGCTTTATATAGGTGGGTAGTTAACATAACAAATAAGCATTTTAAAAACAAATGTTGCGTTTAGGTAAATGCCATTTCTTTAAGGCAAACAATTTTATTTTATTTTTTCGTGCATTGATGATATTTTGGTTTATTTGGCTTTTAATAACACGTTTCAGACTAACATTCAAAATGCACTTTATCTATTTGTGTTTGTAGATTACAGTTACAAAATAATTAGTTAAAGGCTGTTTTGTCAATGGGGTGTCTTGCTTTAAAGTGTTTTTTAAATCAGTTTTAGATGTTCTACACATGCATCATAACAATTTAATTACCATGCATTCTTTCATTAAAAAAATGCATGCATAGCATTTATGCCAAAATTAGAAATACAGCTAGATGCACTATATCATGTCATGTCAACTACCCATGTGTGATTTAGTGCATTTCACCTCAATGTTGTATCTTTGCAAAAATACTTTAAATTGGAGATTTAGACATTTCTGGACACAAACTGTAAACTATGTTTTTAAAATCTTTTGCCTCACACTTCGTGTGACAACTAGCCCCGGGGGTCTTTCCTACACACTTTCTCCTCTCTGCTAGCTACCAGACTCTGTGGATGCTCGCAGTTTTGCATAGTTTTTCCACTCCAATCAGAGCCGTTTCCATTTGAATAGCGGAGAATCGCTGATCTCAAGTGCGCTATGAAAGGACAGGGCAGTAAAATATATTGTTGTGGAAAGTCTCTCTATTGATGGGCCTCCGGGCTGCTGCATGGCCAACCGGACACAAAGAGGGTGAAACGGTCCAGAAAACACTTTTGTGGCCCTTTTCTTTTCCATCAGGGCGCGATTAAAACACCCCAAAGGAGGCTGAGAGCGACGGGGGCTGGTTTATACAGGGGCTTGTTCTTGGGTTCGTGCTAAAGAGAAACAGATTTGTTTTTCTGCGCTTTAAATTGAAGAAGCGGTTTGCAGATGTTGAGCTTCCATCAGAGGAATGCATCTCTTTCTCTCTCTTGTGCTGACGGGGTTTTGTAATCTAATGCAGAGAGAGACCACACAGCTCGCCGGCTTCATGAAATTTATAAACATTTTATTTATCCTGTACAGGAGGTGAGCTTTGCCAAAAACGGCGTTACTATGCAATCCCCCGTTCGCGACCAATAGAACAACAGAATGGGTAATGAAGACAGGAGTGGAGGGAGTTTTGGAGGAGGGGTCTCCGTGCGTAAATGCGCAGCCGAGCGTGAAAGAGCCGGAGGGACAAAGACATGCAGCATGCAACAGGACTCCGAGAGCAGAAAACACACTCCAAATAACATGCAAACCCCAGACGCAGGAGCATTCTTACACATGAAGAGGATAAACATTTGAAATGCACTCAACCGGATCGCAGCAAACTGAACTGATTGCACGGATAACCGCTGAACTTTCAATCTGAAAGCCTCATTGTGGAGTAAATGCATGCTTTCCTGTGACGCACCATGTTGTGCTTTCACCGATTGATGCAAGCATGCATCTAATCTGAGTTCACACGCAAAATGGAGAGGAGCATCGTTCCCGTCGCATTTCTCTGGTTTGCGATGATGCTGGATGCGCAGATGGTTTGCTGGCAAGCGCTGATGCGATGTCATGAAGAACGTGATTGTGAGCTTGCCTATAACCAGTATTTGACGGCATGCGACGGGATCATCCGCGGAAGCAGACGCCAGTGTCCAAGCCACTGCATCAGCGCGCTCATCCGCCTCAACCAGACCGCAAACGGCCCGTTTCTGGAGACCTGCGACTGCGGGATCGACCCCGAGTGCCTAAGAGCCAAGCGAGCCGTCGAGCCCTGTCTGCCGCGGACGCATCCGGGCGATGCCGATGGGATCGGTTGCACCGAAGCGCGCCAGCGATGCGAAGACGAGCCGAACTGTCAGTCATCCCTCACTGCATATCTATCCCACTGCGGACAGCTGTTTAACGGGCGGAAGTGTTCGTCTCGGTGCAAATCCACCATCGAGGAGCTGCTGTTCATGCCCAACGGCGTGCTGCTCAATCAGTGCGTCTGCGACGGTCTGGAGAGGCCGTTTTGTGAGGTGGTCAAACAGAACATGGTCAAACTGTGTTCGATGGGAGACAACAGCGTACCCATGGACCACGACGGGACGGACGATGCATACGAGGACGAGGATTACGAGGCGAAACCAGAGAGCGAGGCGACTGATGCGGTGATGTCGTTCACAAGCGCTTTGACTCTTTCTCAACACGTGGTTTTGCTGTGCATTGCATCTGCTCTGGCGTTCACACTTTAAAGTGTGGTCCTTCTTGAAGCAGCTGCACTGCAGTGTTTGTACTCTCATTAGGTCTTTGTTTCCGTGTTGTTTCACCTCAGTGCCACTTGAAGTGTCTCAAGGCAAACAGTGGACGCACGTCGAGGGTTTGCACAGCGGACGCTCATTCTTTCTTCAAATATTTGCAGTGTGCGGGCACATAAAGGAGCCGGTTTGGAGATCAAGTGCTTCATTTAGGTGGAGAGGCCCTTCAGAAGCTGTTAAACGCTCTCGTTCTCTCTCACACTTCAGGTTTATTGGCTTGACCGCGTCCTCTGAACGATCAGGTCTTGGTTTTGAGCGTTTGACAGCATGCACACCATCACACTCGTCTCTAAACCTACTGTTCATGTATGCTGGAAATCAACACCAAGTGCCTGAATGACTGCCTGTGTTTTACTGGAGCTTTTCTCCAATCAAGTTTTCAGTGGTTTTAAACCTTACTTAAAGCCATTATATATGATGCATTATAAATTTAGTTTTAATTATGCTTTGTAATGTTTGATCTCTTGAATAATTGCAACCACAGTTATAATGCATTAAAACACATGACGAACAAATCTTCAAATAGTATATTGCATTTTAACTTTGGTTAGAATTACTTATGTAATGCATTACAATGCACATTTATGAATACCTTTATAATGGGTTGTACCTAAAGGCTTTAAGTTAAGTGTTACCAATCATTCTTTTTTTTTGCAAATAATGAATTATTAGTAATGTTACAAAGACTAAAGTTTAGAGTTTATCTAAACTCTAAAAGCAGAAGCACACTTTATGTAAGTACGCAAACTGATCAAAACATAAACCATTCATTCTCAATGTTGCCTCAAGGGATGCTATAGCAGACATGATGGTCAGTTTTCTCTTTTAGGTCAGTTACTGTCATTGCATTTGAAGAGAATCTTGCAGAGCAAGTTAGTTAAAGATAATTAAGCTGTTGATGTTTACAGCAGCTACTTGAATGTTAATGCATCTGACTTGAAGGAAACTCATAGTTGTGTTTGCGTACTTGCATTGAGTGCGTTTCTGGTTTAATATTTCTTAAACTTCTTAAAGGGTCTTGAAGTTTGTACAGAAAAAGAATTTATTTATACATTTTTGAATAATTCAGAAAATAAAAGTCATGCTGAAATGTAAGATGGAGACTTGTCTTTAAGTTAATTTATCATCTCTGAAAAACGTGGGATATTTATGTCCAAATCCAATGAACACAGTTTTCCAACCAGGTTTGACTAGATGAATTAAATATATCAATTAAAGGATTTTTTTTACACATTTTGTTGGTAAATGAGATCATTGGTGCAAAATCCTCTTTCATATAGCTATATAATATACATTAATCCAAAATGTAGAATGTCTGTATGTATTTTCGATATCAATTTAACAAATTTCCTCACGTTGTGTCTGGTTATACTGCAAAGGAAAAAATACTCAGAAAAAAATTCATTTTTACAATATAAAAATTATAAATATAAATATATATATATATTGATGTATATATAATTTTTGTATTGTAAAAATGAATTATAGTAAAAATTAATTTCTTTCTGAATATTTTTGTCTTGTTTTCCAGTACAATTATATATAAACTTTTTAAATCAAGAAACATTTAACGAAGAAACAAAATTACTCATCTTTCTCTAAAAAATGTATAAAAATTAAGTGAGTTTTGCTTAAAACAAGAAAAATATTTGCCATTGAGTTAAGACAAATAATCTTATTTTCCTTTTGTATTAAGCTTCTTTTTCTTACTCCACTGGCAGATATTTTTTCTTGTTTTAAACAAACTTAATTTTGTTTAGTTTTTCCCCTCAGAAAACAAGACTTAATATCTGACGCCGTAAATGCATCTTAATTTAAGAATGTTGAGATATTTGTATATTCTGCTCTGTGTTCTGTTGCTTCAGATTCATGACTTTCTCCTCGGAGAACTGTGTTCAATGCTGCACGCTTGATTCCGTGTGTTTTAATTCGAAGCGTCTGTGTGCTGTAAGTCTGTGGAAAGTCATAGCACAGATGCCAGAGGCTCTATTTGGCTTTTTCTGCGAAAACAACGAGCAGGAACCCAACTAACTCTACACTAAAGCCCCTCTTTCCTCCTGAAACCCCCACCGACCGGCCGGGAACAGAATCAAAACAAACAAAAGCAGGGAGACTGTCGGAGGAGGAGGAGGAGGAGCCGCTCGGGGCCCCGTTTCTCATTTATCTGTGACCCAGATTTCAACCCCCACACCAGCGATTGTAGACCCGGCATTGTGTCCACTGCGCACAGAGTCCTATTCACGAGGTGCACGTAAGGAGAGCTTGAGAGTGTGTGTGTGTGTGTGTGTGTGTGTGTGTGAGAGAGAGTGAGTGTGTGTGCGTTTTTGTGACAAATCAGGACACAGATGTGTATAATGACGAGGGTATGTCAGGTATTACAAGGAGAAGGTGACTTTTCAGGACATTACTCCATGTCCCCACTTTTCAAAACGCTTATAAATCACACAGAATGGAGTGTATTGAGAATCTGAAACAGCAGACAGTCTCCTGTAAGGGGTAGGTTTAGGTGTAGGGTTGGTGTAGGACAATAGCACATACAGTAAGTACAGTATAAAAACCATTACGCCTATGGAGAGCCCCACTTTTCACAAAAGCGAATGTGTGTGTGTGTGTGTGTGAGAGAGTCTCTGAAGGATTAATGTTCCTCCTCACTCTCACAATCCGTCCTCAGTTCATCTGATGCAGAGCTGGCACGGCTTCTCTGAGACGGAGCTGGCAGAACAGAGGGCCGTTGTGTGTTTGAGAGCTGCGATCCGTACCTGTCCTCTCGAATGAAACTCCAGCTCGTGAGATCTGATTAAACCACAGGCTGACCTTTCAGCTGAAGAAGCCTTTAATTACTGCCGTGTGTTACGTCAATCATCACTGCGCTGCAAAAAAACAATGCTCTTCTTCACTCTGTTTTTTGCAGGACAAATATCTGAACATTTTTAAATCAAGATGCATTTACTTGAGAATCTAAATTAAATCTGGTAGGGAAAAAAATCTGAAAATGGGATCAAAAAAATCAATTAAAGGGAAAAGAGTTTATTTTAAGGAGCAATTCTCACTAGTTGCTTATTAGCATGCATATTACAAGCATTATTATTAATACTTATAGAGCGCATATTAATGTATTATTCTGCATGGGCATATTTTAGATCCCTTAATCTTTAAACCCCAGACCTATAAACTTAACTACCTTATTAACTATTAATAAGCAGCAAATTAGGAGTTTATTGAGGCAAAAGTCATAGTTAATAGTTACTTAATAGTAAAACTGGTTCCTTAAACTAAAGTGTGACCCAAGATGTTTTTCAGATGTTTTTCTTGTTTTAAGCATTTTTTTTTTCGTATTATATTTAAAAAATAAATAAGACTTATCTTGTTATTTTACTTCTTGATTTAAGGATGTTTAGATATTTGTACTGAATTTCTAAACTGCCTAAAATGTCCAGGTTTTGGCTTTTTCTTGTTGATTTCATACTTGCTGAAGCATGCAGTTCTGCAGGTCGTAAAAAATTATAATTAAGGACTCAAAAGCTCTTAAATCAGAGCAGAAAGTCTGAAATTCATAAAGTCGTGGCATTAAATATTGCATGCACTGCAAAAAATTAATATCTTACTCGGAATATTTGTCTTGTTTTCCAGTACAAATGTCTAAACATCCTTAAATCAAGATATATTTGCTGGAGGTGCAACAAGAAAGCATGAAGTCTTGTTTATGATTAAAACAAGAACAAATATCTGTCAATGCGAAATAAGAGCTTGTTTGAATTAAGTTGATTTTTCTGACCCCACTGACAGATCTTGTTCTTGTTTGAATCATAAAATCAATTGTTTTTTTTTCACATTTTTAAACATCTGCACTGAAAAACAAGACAAAAACCCTGCGGAAGATCTCTTTTCTGCACTGAGATCAGATTAGTTAACATTAGTGAACAGTTAATGCATTAAAGCAAAACGTTTGTTTCATGTTTGTTAATGTCAGGTAATAAAAATACAACTGTCAGTTCAAGACTATTAAATAATATTAACGGATACAACTTTTGATATGTTTCAGAATGCATTAGTAAATGGTGAAATGAACAAAGCTTTATGAATTCTTCAGAAGTGTTTTTCATCGTGATGTAAAGAGTTATTGATGTTTTTTTGTTGTGCTGCGAGTGAATATGATAATGGTTTCTGCAGGCTGATTTATTCCAGAGGAATGCAGGGGAGGAATTATATTACTGGAGGAATGCGGAGAGGAAATTACAATTTAAGGCCAACAGAAATTCATAACGCAAGAAAATATTCACTCAGAGAGAAATACAGATGATGCTTTCATTCAAATCAGACAGTGAATAAATAACCCCACAATCATCAGGAATCAGCTGGTCTAACACACAGTATTACTGACGCTAAACACTCCCTTTGTAGTGTGTGTGTGTGTGTGTGTGTGAGAGAGAGAGTGTGAAGTGTGTGTGTGTGTGTGTGTGTGTGAGAGAGAGAGAGTGTGAAGTGTGTGTGTGTGTGTGTGTGTGTGTGTGTGTGAGAGAGAGAGAGTGTGAAGTGTGTGTGTGTGTGTGTGAGAGAGAGAGAGGGAGAGTGTGAAGTGTGTGAGAGTGCGAAGTGTGTGTGTGTGTGTGTGTGTGTATGTGTGAGAGAGAGAGTGAAGTGTGTGTGTGTGTGTGTGAGAGAGAGAGAGAGAGAGAGTGTGAAGTGTGTGAGAGTGCGAAGTGTGTGTGTGTGTGTGAGAGAGAGAGAGTGTGAAGTGTGTGTGTGTGTGTGTGTGTGTGAGAGAGAGAGAGAGAGAGAGTGTGAAGTGTGTGAGAGTGCGAAGTGTGTGTGTGAGAGAGAGAGAGAGTGTGAAGTGTGTGTGTGTGTGTGTGAGCCCAGAGTAAACACAGAAAGCCACACTCTCATGCTGCGGTTGGTCTGTGTGTGTGTGTGTGTGTGTGTGT
>CM071955.1:570000-575000 GCA_036784905.1 Acrossocheilus fasciatus
ACACACATCAGATCATCACCAACACACACACACACACACACACACACAAACACACACATCAGATCATCACCAACACACACACACACACACACACACACACACACACACATCGGATCATCACCAACACAACACACCACATGGTTGCTACTGTAGCTTGTGATTGTTGTGTTGTGGATGGTTGCCAGGGTGCTGTCGTATGGTTTTATGGGTGGGTTTTAGCATGTAGCTCTGCAGTTGCTATGGTTTTCTGAGTGTTTTATCACTTTGCTATAAGGTTGCTATGGGGTTTTAGCACATTACTATGCAGTTGCTATTGTTTTTTTGATGGTTTTAGCAGTTGGTACGCTGTTGCTATATTTTTCTGAGTGGGTTTTAGGATGTTGCTATGCGGTTGCTAGGGCAATGAAAGAATTAAGTCTTTTCTTCAGTCTGTGGGATTTTTTTCTATTTGTTTCAGTTTTGTTATTAGTAAATTCTAGTGATCTAAACAAACCTGTACGCTTAACTCACCAATGAGCAACAGTAAAGTGAGTAACGGAGAAACGCTTCACCAGCAGTCTCATAATCAGGCGCCCAGCGGCTGTTTTGATTAGGCCGGCGCTGGCACTAGCGTCGTAACAGATCAACAGCGGCGCGCAATGGCAGCGAGGCAGGAATCCAGAGCTCTCGAGGAGTTTGGGAGTAACAGTATTTAATAAGACTGAGAATGAAGAGCTGCTCTCGATGAGATCCAGATGATCGTACCACACACGCTGACCTGGCAACCGCTCACCCCCACATCTGGACGCCTGACAGCCTCCGCTGATCGCATTATGAAGAGCCACATTTTACATTTGTTCAAAACTCACTCACCAGGGTTACTATGGTATTCTGGTTTGTTATTAGGTGGTTGCTAGTAACTTGTTCGTTGTTCGTTGAATGTTCGTTGCTAAGCTGTTGCTAGGTGGTTGCTTGGGTGTTCTGAGTGTTTACACCTGTTCCCTAAGCAGTTTCTAGGGTGTTCTGATGGTTGCTAGGCTGTTGCTTGGTGGTTACTATGGTTTTCTGGGTTGTTACTAGGTGCTTTCTAAGGTGGTCTGATGGTTGCTAGGCTGTTGCTTTGGTGGTTACTATGGTATTTTGGGTTGTTACTAGGTGGTTTCTAGGGTGTTCAGAATTTTTGCTAAGCCATTGCTAGGTGGTTGCTTGGGTGTTTTGAGTGGTTACACCTGTTCCTAAGCAGTTGCTAGGGTGTTCTGATGGTTGCTAGGCTGTTGCTTAGTGGATACTATGGTATGGTATTATTCCTCATTTGTAAGTCGCTTTGGATAAAAGCGTCGGCTAAATGACTAAATGTAAGGTAAATGTATTGTGTGTTGTTTCTAGGTGGTATCTAGATTGTTCTGGATGGTTGCTAAGCTGCTGCTAGGTGGTTGCTTGGGTGTTCTGAGGGTTTACACCTGTTCCTTAGCAGCTGATAGGGTATTCTGATGGTTGCTATGGTATTGTGTGCTGTTACTAGGTGTTTTTAGGGTCTTCTGAGAGTTTACACCCGTTGCTTAACAAATCCAAGGGTATTCTGATGGTTGCTAGGCTGTTACTTGGTGGTTGCAATGGTATTCTGGGTTGTTTATAGGTGGCCTCAAGAGTGTTCAAGATGGTTGCTAGGCTGTTGCTAGGTGGATGTTAGGGTGTTCTGAGTGTTTACACCCGTTGCTAAGCAGATGCTAGGGTGTTCTGATGGTTGCTAGGCTGTTGCTCAGTGGTTGCTTTGGGTGTTCTGGCTTGTTTCTAGGTGGTTGCTAGGCTGTTGCTAGGTGGTTGCTAGGGTGTTCTGGATGGTTAAAACTGACATCTGTGTTTTATAAAATGAGTCAAGTGAAACTTCTGCACTGTGAGTTATGATGACGATTTACCCGCCAGCGCCAGCAGCAGCTCGCCCAGACTCTGCTGGTACAGATCGAGCGTATCGTAGTCCTCGGCGCCACTCTCCTCCTGCACACATCACAACTCCATTACCCATCATGCAACACCACAGCTCACATGACACATATGCAAATGAGCCATCGCAGCAGTTACCCGGGCAACAGCAGTGGACGCCACTTCCAGCGCCGTCAGC
Source organism: Acrossocheilus fasciatus (assembly GCA_036784905.1). Lineage (NCBI taxonomy): Eukaryota > Metazoa > Chordata > Actinopteri > Cypriniformes > Cyprinidae > Acrossocheilus > Acrossocheilus fasciatus. The sequence continues at coordinate 572,099 of CM071955.1, forward strand.
AAACGCGGCTGATCTCTAGACATTTCTGTGAACGACCGTAGATCTGAACGTCAGAGCCGGAGTGTGATATTAAATATTAATAATGCAGCGCTGCTTACCTATTAATATGTTCCTGGTTGATTTTGCCTCCTCAAAACTGATCTTGTTGTCTGACCTGACCAGTGCTTTGAGCTCCTCAGCACGAGAAACATACTGATTCACCTGAGAGAAAACAAATCAGTCACATCTACTGTTCTTATTAATTAGATTACTGTTATGAACTAACTTTGCTTCTTTATTATTATCGAGGCCCAGTTCCCACGGGTTTGGAACGACACGATTTCTTTACCTTCTGTCTCAGCGCTTCCTTCCTCTGTCTGTCTGTCTCATCTGAAAGTGCAGAGACAGAGGTGATGAGAGTGAATCGAGACTCGAGTAACAGAGAGACGGAGACGCTCGTGTCTTACAGTGAATGGCAGGAACGAAGTGTTCGAGTGCACTACAGTAGAGAGATAACGCAGCCGACCGCTCTCCATCCTGGTCCTTCTGCACCGCCTGCAACACCAGCGCTTTCTAGAGGACAGATACAGTTCACACACCGCAAACCGTGACTTTCTTCCTCAGTATTTCTGTCTTGTTTTCCCGTAAAAATACCCAAACGCACTTAAATCAAAATACATTTCTTTGAGAAGCAAAATTACTTAACATATGTTTTGTTTCCTGAAAAAATGAGACAAAATGAAGTGTTTATTCTTAAAACAAGAACAAACATCTGTCAGTGAAGTCAGAAAAATAATCTTATTTTCCCTTTAAATTTATTTTATTTATTCTGATATCACTGACGGATGTTTTTCTGGTTTTAAACATAAACTCACTTCATCTTGTTTCATTTTTTCAGAAACCAAGACTTAATATCTTCAATAATTATACTTCTCAAGTAAATGTAAATTGACTTAGATATTTGCTTTGAAAAACAATGTTCACACTGGAAAAAATGCAAAAATAAATAAATAAAAATCTAGATACATTTATTTGAGAAGGAAAATGACTGAAAATATTAAGTCTTGTTTTCTGAAGAAATTTATTAAAAAATTAAGTGTTTTGTTTTTCTTAAAATTCGAAAAAATATCTTCCAACGGGGCAAGAAAAATAATCTTGTTTTCCTTTTGAGTTAAGATGATTTTTTAAAGTCATTGGCAGATATTTTTCTTGTTCTAAGCCAAAACTAATAAAATTGAGAAATCTTTCAGAAAACAACAATATGTTCAATCATTTCGCTTCTAATGTAAATGCATTTTGATTTAAGACATTTTAGATGGTTGTATTGAAAAACAAGACTAAAACACTGTTACAAAAGTTTTTTGTAGTGTTTGTTTCTCATAATTACACATGCATTCAGAGAAAAGTGCACGCTAACAAACTAAATCAACAGAGAAATACAGTTTCAAACTCATTTTTGATTAGCTGCCATTTGAACAAACATTTCAGTAAAGATCATGTTCCATATTTTGTATATTGATATTTTGTAAATGTCCTACTGTAAATATATCAAAACTTCATTTTTGATTAGTAATATGCATTGCTAAGAACTTCATTCGAACAACTTTAAAGGTGATTTTCTCAATATTTAGATTTTTTTGCACCCTCAGATTCCAGATTTTCTCAGACAAATATTGTCCAAAAAAACCATACATCAATGGAGAGATTATTTATTCAGCTTTCAGATGATGCATAAATCTCAATTTCAAAAAATTGACACGAGATTGGTTTTGTGGTCCAGGGTCATATATATAAAATTTTTAATCAAATATCAACTTGAAAGGTTGTAAATAATTGTATTATTTTTTAAATTTTGTTTGTGAAAATAATTTTAAATTACTGTATAAAATTCAAAAGTTTGAAATTTGAACATTCCTGAGTTTGCAATAAATATAGTCTTTGATGATGATATGGCGTAAAATAATACATAAATCTGAATTGAATGAAGAAGCTATGAATAAGAATCTAATTGAATGAGGAAATCAGTGGCAGCAAGCAGCTCTAAAACAAACCAGCAGACTCCTGTGATATAACTCAGCACTGAACGAGTGTTTGTAGAGCAGCATCTGTGAGACACATTTGCTGAAGTTTGGTCTGACACTAGAGACGAGCAGCGGCGGTTTTTCCTCTTCAGGACTAAAATAAACATGTGAGAGTGTTAGTGTGAGTTCATGTGCGCTGAGTCTGTGGCACTCACAGCCTTCCCGAGGCTCTCGGCGCTGGACATGTGCTCCAGATCCACGAAGGGATGCAGGAAGAACTCGTCAAACGTGATGCGGCTGTCGGGGTCTCGCTCCAGCAGCCGCAGCAGCAGATCTCGACAGTCACGAGAAACCCGCGCTCCGGACGGCAGCTAAACACACAGAGAGCAGATCACAGCGGCGACCGGTGCAACCGCACCATCTAGTGGTGACTCATTAGTGTGAGAGCAATGTGTCGCTGCATCAGTGTCTCAGCAGTGAATGGGTGCCGTCAGAATGAGAGTTATTATGGATTATGGACTCATATTATATTTTTTGTCTTCTCCAGATGTTAACTGAGGGACTGGAGTGCTGTGGATTAGCTGTTTGGACTCTCATTCTGACGGCACCCATTCACTGCAGAGCATCCACTGATACAGTGACACATTTCTACAGATGTTAATTCTCACCTCGATGGGTTTCTCACTGCGGATCTTCTCTTCTAGTTCAGTGAATGAGCGAGAGGCGAACGGAGCTCGTCCAAATAAAGCTTCTGCCCTCAAAAAACACACATACAGTCGGTCAAAAATCTGGAATAATACCATTTATTAATGTTTTTGTAAGAAGTCTCTTCTGCTCAACAAGGCTGCAATTATTAGATCAAAAATACATTAAAAATAATTAAATATTTAAAAAAATTGACC
>CM071955.1:585000-595000 GCA_036784905.1 Acrossocheilus fasciatus
TTGATCATTTTGTATTAAATCATAAAACAAAGAATCTAGAATTTCTGAGAAACAATAAAAATTATTCAAATTAAAATCTGTATTGATTAGACATGCCTTTTGGTTATTAACATTTAATTAAACTATTAAAATGGAATCCAGAAAAAAAATTAAAATAAAAATAATTGGTGAAAAAAATAAAATGCCTTTCATTGGGCCCTGTTATTGTTACAATTGTAATAAATTATTAAAAATTAAAATTATTAATATTTTTAAAAAAAAAAATGGAATGGAAAAGAATTCTCTTGATTAGATATGCTTTTTGATTAGTTAAACCATTAAAAAATAATCCGAAAAAATAAAAATAAAACACATTTTTAAGGGACCTTTTATTGTTACAATTTTAATACATTATTAAAAATTTAAATTATTAAGCCATTAAAACAGAATCCAAAAAATTAAATAAATAAAAAAAGAAAACACAACATTTGGGAAAACATAAAACACATTTCATAGGTCCCTATTATTGTTACAATTTTAATGCATTATTAAAAATTTAAATGTAGTTGAACTATTAAAACGGAATCCAGAAAAATAAAAACAGAAAACTTATCATTTTTAAACACCACCCTACATTTACGACCATTTTTTTTCAAATCATGTTTGAAGTACCATATTGAAAACGCTTTTGAAATGGAAACGCTTTTATTATTTCAGTACAACAAGTTCAAGTGTCGGATCCTGAATGAGAAGGTGTCCACTCCCACCACCACCGTCTACAGGTAACGCTAGAGTTCTCCGTTCGGATGCTACAAGCCTCTTTCCATCGTGATTCACACGCTTCCTCTGATAGGTGCGGCCCGTTGATCGATCTGTGCCGCGGCCCGCACGTACGACACACCGGAAAAATCAAAGCACTCAAGATCTATAAGGTACTCGGACACCTTTAGATCACTCCTACAGGTTTTAATGTGATCTTAAGCAATGCTTATACTTCTGTTTTTATCAGCACTAGCGAGTCGGTGGTGACTGATGCAATAAATGCCAGTTCAAATGCTTCAGAGCTGCAGTTTGTAGTGTGATATTAGTGTGATATTATGATATTGTGATGTTGTTCAGAATTCATCCACGTACTGGGAAGGCCGCGCAGACATGGAGACGCTTCAGAGGATCTATGGGATTTCTTTTCCTGACAGCAAAATGCTGAAGGAATGGGAACGTTTCCAGGAAGAAGCCAAAAACAGAGACCACCGCAAGATTGGGAAGGTGCGTGAGTCAGAGCTGCAATAACAGTTTCATCAGCCGAACCCCATCGAGCTTGAATATTTACTTCAAGTCATTCTGAGATGAACTTAAGTCAATGTATTTCAGTAATTAACAACACTTTCAGCGTGTTCCGGTTAGTTGATGGTCATATGACATGCAGATAAACACATCTTGTTTTAAAATAAAGTGTTTTGCTTTCATTATTTTATTTTAAAATTCTTTATTTCAATTTTAATTTATTTTTAGTATTTAAGTGTTTCTGGTAACACTTTAGAACAGGGAACACTTATTCACTATTAACTACATCTTTTCCCTCAATAAATTCCTAATTTTCTGTTTATTAATAGTTAGTAAGCTAGTTGTGAGGTTTAGGTGTTTGGTAGGATTAGTGATGTAGAATAAGGCATTAATATGTGCTTAATTAGTAATAATAAATGGCTAATATTCTAGTAATATGCATGCTAATAAGCAACTACTTAAGAGACCCTAAAATAAAGTGTTATTGGGCTTTATTTTAATTTTATTTTAAAAAATATAATGTAAATTTTCTGACTGGGTTATTAATGTTTTATTTAGATTTTTATTTTAAAATATTTTAATGTCATTTTATGGTTTAATTATTAATATGTGTTTTATTTTGATTTATGTTTTTAACAATTTAATTTAATTTTTTAAATCTCTGACTTTTTTTTTTACTTTATTAGTGTTTTGTTTGGAATGTTGTTTTATTTTTTATTTTAATTTTACATTTTTATGATTTAATTAATTATTAGTGTTTTATTTTTATTGTTTTAATTTAAAATTATTTATTTTAATTGGACTTGTTTATGATTGAATAATTATTAGCTTTCAATTATTAGCTTTTTATTGGCTTCCATAGACCCCTGTTTCATGGAGTGCAGTTTTGCAAAGAAATGCAAAATGAATTTTGTTCAGAAAATGCAAAAATGCAGTTACTTTTCATAATGTTGATTTCAGAATGGGCTGTTCACATTTTTTCATCTTTTTTGCCGTGTGACGTGCGTCTCTTAATGACAGTGACAATTTCTCAGCTTCTGTGAGGATCAGTCGGTGTCTCTTGTTCAGTTCGGCTCACAGCTCCTAAATTACACCAAACTAACGAGTTTTGCTTTTTGAGTTGTCTTACCTCATTAAAAGCCTCTATACTGCATATAACAGCCGTGCCGTATGGTTTCTCCCGTTGGGCGATGCGTGTCACTTCCTCCTCAAGTGTGAGTGAAGGAGCTTGTTAAGATCTCGCTTTCTTGTGGTGTGATTTGCAGGATCAAGAACTTTTCTTCTTCCATGATCTGAGTCCAGGAAGCTGCTTCTTTCTTCCACCGGGCGCTTACATCTACAACACGCTGACAGAGTTCATCAGGGTACGTCAGCAAACAAGCTCAGAATAAAGTACAAACGCTGAATCCCACAGCGCCGTTCATGGTGTGTGTGTGTGTGTGTGTGTGTGTGCAGGAGGAGTACAGCAGACGTGGCTTCCAGGAGGTGGCATCTCCTAACATCTATAACAGTAAACTGTGGGAGACATCGGGTCACTGGCAGCACTACAGTGAAAACATGTTCTCCTTCCCCGTGGAGCAGGACGTCTTCGCTCTGAAGCCCATGAACTGTCCTGGACACTGGTAAACCAGAACTCTGTGCTCAATTAGATTTAATCTCTAAAGGCCAGACACTACAGGTGAATAGGGTTAAAATGTTAAATAATAGATTTCACCATAATTCCCCAGTTGATTGGTTTGTATTGCAAGTTTTCTGAAATGTTATGTTTGAGGGGAGACACTGCAGATAAAAACACTGTTTTTTCATGCACCTGTCAAGTTTGAGACTTTGTGCTTTTAAAGTGTTTTTTTCAGACTAGTGGAAAGAAAACATCCAAAAGACACTGTTAAGTGTTTCTTTTATAGCACTTTATCTATTTGTGTCGATAGATTTCAATTACAATACATATTTTTAAAGGCTGTTTTCTCAAAAGGAGTTTTTTCTCCTACACTGAGCCATAAATCTGCACTTCAGCAGCAAACTTTACAGTTTTACTCCTGTCTGTATCCTGAAGGTTTTTACAGAGGGATTTGTTCATATAGAAATTGCTTGATTATATACAACATTTTATTCCCCCCAAAAATGTTAAAATATAGGGTTTTCTGTCCGTTCTAACCATTTTCTGAATTATGGAGTGACAAAAATGAGATTCCATCTGTAAAAACTAAAACATTAAACAAGAATTTTGAAACTGACACCATCAAGTGTTTAGATTTTTGTACTAGAAATTTATGCAAATTAGTGCATATTTCATTAAATAATGACTCATTTGCATATCTAAACCTAACATTTTAGAAAACTTGTAAAACAAAAAATGTTTGCAATTATCAATGTAATCAATCAGCTGGGTAAATAAGGCGATAACTACTTTTTTTTACCCTATTCACCTGCAGTTTCTCGCCTTAAATATGACGCATCATCTAGTTAAATATGCACTGATTCACATCTGAACATGGGATAAGGTTGAAAACTCCTGTTTGATTTTGTTGCCATATTAGAGTTAAAGGTTCTTCCATGGATTTTGAATTTCTCTTTTTATCACTCCAGAAATCAGAAAATACTGCCAACAGACCGAAAACAAACACATTTTCACCATGTTTTTAGGAATAAAATGCTGTAAAAATCCATGTGAATGATATATGAACAAACCCATCAGTAAAAACCTTCAGAATATAGAGAGGAATAAAACTGTAAATTCTGGTGTGTGTACATGCTGCTGAAGTGGAGAAACAACTTTGTAAACAAATTGCAATTCAAAATCTACAGACGTCAATACATAAAGTGCAATAATAAAACAGAGTGAATGATATTTTAATGAACCCCTCGGTAAAAAGCTTCAGAATATAGAGAGGAATATAACTCTAAATTCTGGTGTGTGTAAGTGCTATTGAAGTGGAGAAAAAACCTTCAATATTTGCATCGTGCCTTTAAAGATATGCATTATGCATTGTTTTTAGGAATAAAATGTTGTATAAATCCTTATGAATGATATATGAGCAAACCCATCAGTAAAAACCTTCAGAATATAGAGAGGAATAAAACTGTAAAGTTTAGTGAATGTAAGTGTTGCTGTAGTGGAGAAAAAAAACTTATTAAAGGTAAGAATTGCAATTAAAAATCTACAGATGCAAATATATAAAGTACAAAAAAAAAAAAACATTTGAATGAAATACTATATGAACAAACCCCTCAGTAAAAACATTCAGAAAATAGTGAGGAGTAAACCTGTAAAGTTTAGTGAATGTAAGTATTGCTGTAGTGGAGAAAAAAGTTTTAAAGATAAGAATTGCAATTAAAAATCTACAGATGCAAATAAAGGACAAAAATAACACCAGGTGAATGAAGTATGAACAAACCCCTCAGTAAAACACTTCAGCATGTAGAGAGGAATTAATCTCTAAGTTTTGGTGTTTATAAGTGCTGTTGAAGTGGAGAAAAAACCTTAAAGATTTGCATCGTGCCTTTAAAGATATGCATTTTTGCCTTTTTTTTTTAGGAATAAAGTGTTGTATAAATCAGTGTGAATGAAATATGAACACACCTCTCAGTAAAAACCTTCAGAATATAGAGAGGAATAAAGCTGTACGTTTTGGTGTTTGTAAGTGCTGCTGAAGTGGAGAAACAAACTCATTTTTAAAATATGTTTTGTAAATTACATCTACAGCAACTAGATAAAATGCAATAATAAAACCACGCAAATGATATATGAACAAACACTTCAGTGAAAACCTTCAGAATATAAATATGTTGTAAAAAATAAAACAATTCTACATATAGCATAACATGCTGTCTGATTATCAAACAAATCACTTTATTGGAACAGTTCGTTGAACTGATTGTTGAATCGGTCTGAATCAGGGCTCAAATGACTCACTGAATCATTAGTTATAATGTCCGACTGAAGTTGAAAATCATATGTACTTTTTTTAAAGCAATGGTAAAAATAAATTGTGTACTGTAATTAAAAATACATATTTTGTTGTATTAAAAAAATTTGAAAATTATATATTGATTGTATATTAAAAAGTATTAAAATATGTTGAATATTATTTAGCAGTATTTTGAGTAGTTTGGGTGTTTGTGACTGACTAATATTCTTGTTTTGAACCTAACATTATCTGTTTGTCTCCGTCCTTCGTCTCTCTGTCTGTCAGTCTGATGTTCGGTCATCGGCCGCGCTCCTGGCGTGAACTTCCTCTCAGATTGGCTGATTTTGGTGTTTTGCATCGTAACGAGCTCTCAGGAACACTGACGGGCCTCACGAGAGTCCGCCGCTTCCAGCAGGACGACGCTCATATATTCTGCACTATGGATCAGGTGCAGCGACGCTTCAGTGTCTTTGAGATACTAGAATATTTTCTTATTATTTTTCATTGAAATTTTTAGTAAAAGTTTAAAGTAATTGTATTGTGTGCTTTTGTCATTTTTATTAGTTTTGTTGTTTTTTTAAATTCTATATATTGTTATGGATTTTTATTTCAGTTTTAGTTATTTTAGCACATGAATTTTCAACTAAATAAAATGAATAAAAAAAAGCTTGATCGACTCCACTGTCAGTCCCACAATGACCTGTAAAGCCTTTAATAAAGAGCTCGACGGCTGATTTAGATCTTTACAGGGACAGAACCTAATTGTTTGCTCGTTGTGTTTCAGATCGAGTCGGAGATGAAGGGCTGTCTGGATTTCTTGCGCTGCGTCTATGACGTCTTTGGCTTCTCCTTCCAGCTGCATCTCTCCACGCGTCCGGAGAAGTTTCTGGGCGATATTGCTGTGTGGAGTCAGGCTGAGAAGGTTCCAGAATAGCATTTTTCCTGCTGTCTTTAAGATTTGAGTGCTGTAGATGTTTTTGTGCAATATTAAGTGAGTTTTTATTTTGTAGCAACTAGAGAACAGCCTGAATGAGTTCGGAGAGCCGTGGAAACTTAATCCAGGAGACGGGGCTTTTTATGGACCAAAGGTTAGGAAAGTTCTCTTTATAAATCAAAAATAGGTTTTGTTAATTGAAATTAAGCTGAAATAAAATAAAATATAATTATAGTATTATATGATTATAATATATATTTTTATGTTTTTAAAGAAGTCTCTTCTGTTCACCAAGCCTGCATTTATTTGATCCAATGTACAGCAAAAACAGTAAAATTTTGAAATATTTTTATTATTTAAAATAACTGTTTTCTATTTGAATATATATTTAAAATCTAATTCATCTAGCATCAGAAATCATTCTAATATACTGATTTGCTGCTCCAAAAACATTTATTATTATTATAATGTTGAAAACAGGGTTTTTTAAGGGTTCTTTGATGAATAGAAAGTTCAGAAGAACAGCATTTATCTGAAATGGAAAACTTTGTAACATTATAAATGTCTTTTATCATCGCTTTTAATCAATTTAAAGCATCCTTGCTGAATAAAAGTATTAGTTTCTATAATTTCTTTTCCAAAAAAAAAAAAAAAATTATAGAAAAAATTATGTTGGAAAGAATTGCATTAGATACTATTTAGCAGTATTTTGTGGTATTGCTGTAGTTTCGCACATTTGGCTTTTTGGGGGTTTTACGAACATACAAAGTGGTAATAAAATATATAAATAATGGATCAAAAATTTCAAATTAAAACACTACTTATAACATTACTAAAACTAAAACTGTAATAAAAATAAATTAAAGCTAAAAAGAAATATAAAAAATAATAATAAAAATGACAAAAGCACATAATAAAATTGGTCAAACTAAAACTAAAATGAATATATACAGTCAAACTAAAAATTATGTACTAGTTGATGCAGGACACTATAGTTCATTTATGTAAGTGAGGATAGCAAAATAAAGTAAACTGTGACACATTACACCCAAAGATTCTTCATGCAGTGGACTACCAGTAAAATTTGGGAGCAAAAATGATTCAGACACTTTGAGCTGATTATGTTTTGCTTCAGCGTTTTTCTTTAATTGCTAATGTGATCTTTTTACACACAGACTGAACAAAATGAAGCATTGCTTGGTAATTGGTTGAGCTGAATTGGTTTTATCTAATTGTGTTCTTAAATTTAACATCTTGTGACGATGTCATCATAAAAATAAATAAATCAGCATTCATTCAGTTCTTTTAAATCCATTACTCTTCAACATTGGAAATGTTTTCATCACCAGTAAAATGTTAACGGTGGTTCCTGTTATCTGGTTGGTTACGGTGCGAGTCCAGCCCTCGGATGTACCTTTATTAGTTGATGACTTCCGTTTAGTAAGATGGCGGCGGCCAAGTGGCAAGCAGTATATCGCGGAGTTTCCGCTGAAGACTTGCGCGGCGTTTCTGTTGTTTTACCCGCGTTGAAAGTTAAGTCCGTCGGCGACTATCGCAGTCTCCTAACTTCTCCTTTTCTGGATTAATCGCTTCATCGCACCTTGTGTGCCAAGCAGATTGTTGTTTAAACGCTGCAAGGATGCCGTCGAACAAGTGTGTATTGTGACGTGGATTGACGGATCGGGAGTTTGAAACCAATCAATCGTTACACTCAAGGAGTTACAGAGGCATGGAATCGAACCGGACTTTCTGGAAAATGGGGTTGTGAGTAAAATACAGCGGCTGCGGATACTGTTGACTGTTGACTGATAAAATTATTATTATCCTTTTTTTTTTATTATTTTTGGCCACTTTGACTATTGGGAGTTCATTTTTACTGATGATTAACAGAAACTGAACTGAATGTTGTGAGTTTGAACTGATCTATTCTTCTTGGCTGGATTACATTGCCTATATTGTGGACAATTTCTAATGAATTCATTGCTCTCTTTTTCTGTGTCTTTATTATATCTTTGAATATACAGATCTGATAACTGAAAAGGGTGATTTATTGTGTTCAATGTTTTTTCTATGTTGAAGGTTCTTTATTTGTAAGGTTTATGCATTGTCTCAACTCACAAATGTAAAGGTATGTGGTTATTTGGATGCACAGGCCTTTGTAAGTTTCTTGACTGATTTGACAAGTTTGGTTTGACTAAATGACAGAAATTCTGTCTGGCACCCCAGCAACTGAAAGAAAAAATAATTATTTATTCAACCAAGCGCAGGAAACGTTACAATCTGACAGCTATTCAACCCAATTCATTACATACCTTTCTATCAAAGTTATCTGACTTTATCAAGATCAGTTTGTTCTGACACAGAGTTCTTCTCATATTTTATTACCATTTTCTAAACTATAGCAAATAAACTGTGATGATGTTGGTGTCTGAATAAAGTTTGGTTTGACTGTATACATGACTAACACTGATTCCATGTTATTCTGGGTTTTTAAACCTCAAAACGTAAATCCTCTCGAGCAGATGTTTGTCGTGCAGGACTAATGATCATCTCTCGTGTTGTAGATTGACATTACGATTAAAGACGCCATCGGCCGTTATCACCAGTGTGCCACGATTCAGCTGGATTTCCAGCTGCCCATCCGCTTCAATCTGACGTATGTGGGGTGAGTAGAGCGCCGGCGATCTGTGAACGCTCACACGGCTGTGAATCAGAGTTTAATCGTCTGAACCGCTGCAGGAGAGACGGCGATGACAAGGACCGACCGGTCATCATTCACCGCGCCATCCTGGGCTCCGTGGAGAGAATGATCGCCATCCTCACCGAGAACTACGCCGGGAAATGGTGATAGAACTGATATTTATCAGTACATTCCATTATTCTTTACTAAAACTACAGTTCTCCTTCAAATTGTTAAGAGGCGTCTTTGTAAATAGTTAAATCATTTTGATAACAGTAGTAATTAATACTAGTATCACTGTAGTAACTAGTATTTGAGCGTTTCAGATCAGGCGCTGTCAGGCCTTTTTGTGTTGTGATTGATAGTAAAGGTTAATTCAAAAAAATACATTATTAAACATATTTAATAACATATTCTGGAAAGGAAAGAAATAAAAAAATATTCCTTAAAGCACATTCAAGATGTATATTATTTGGGGATGTGTATTATATGAAATTTAATGAGACTTATTTTGAACTATCAGCTGTAAGCAAAAGTACTAAAACACTGCAAAAAAAAAGATTTTCTTAGTATTTTTGTCTTATTTATACTAGAAAACATCTATAAACATTCTTGAATCGAGATGCATTTACTTGACAAGTAAAATGATTTAAGATATTAAGTCTTGTTTTCTAAAAAAAAAAAAAAAAATCTAAAATTTGTTAGATTTTTCCTTAAAACAAGCAAAAATATCTGCCATTATTATCCCCATTGGCAGATATTTTTGCTTGTTTTAAGGAAAAACCTAACAATTTTATATATATATATATATAATTTTATTTTTATTTTTTTTTCGAAAACAAGACATAATATCTTAAGTCATTTTACTTAAACAGCAAATTCATCTTAATTCAAGAATTTTTAGATATTTATACTAGAAAACAAGACAAAGACACTAAGTAAGAGAGTGATTTTTGCAGTGTGAAAATGACATGATAAATTGACACTAAATTTCCTTATTTTAAAGGCAAAAACTAATATGGCAACAATTACTAAAACTTTCAAATGAAGATTGAAAATATAAAATTCACAAAAACAAATTGAATACAATATCTCAAAACAATTTAGTATGTATGACCATTTATAAGCGTCTTTCTTTAATCGCTGCTACATTAAATCGCTACTTTTGCTGCTGCGTCTTTAAGACTCCTATATGTTAATGTCTCGTTAAGTCTG
>CM071955.1:600000-620000 GCA_036784905.1 Acrossocheilus fasciatus
TCCTGCTTTCATGTTAGTTTTAGTTAAAGTTCTATTAATTTTGTCATTTTTATTAGTTTTTGTTGTCTTTAAATATCTATATAATTTAAATGAATTTTTATTTAAATTTAAATTTGTTATTTTAGCACACAAAAGTAAACTAAATAAAAATGAGAAATGCTTGTCAGCTAGCTTAAAATAAGTTTTCTATTTTTTATTTCATTTCAGTTAACATTTATTTTGTTTCAAAAAATGAACATGTTTTTGTTATGGTTTTGGTTAACTTCAATAACCCTAAATTATATTACATATTCAATATACAGGTTACTCATTATAGTTATATATTATTTATCACATTATTTTTGAACTACACGTTCTGAATTCCTCACCAGTTATTCTACACTTTCACTCCTTTGATGGATACACATCTATTATTTATATTTGCCCTTAAATATGTGAAGTACCCTACATTTAAACTGTTTCTTATTTATAAAAGCCCATAAATACATTTGGGAAGTAGATTATGTGCTTCATAAATAATCTGTGCAATTCTGAAATCAGCCAGATTTAAAGCATTTGAGTTCATAATCTGTCGGTTGTTTAATAATAAGTGAAAATAAAGAGCTCAGATGCTTAATGCATTAGTCAAGAAATGTTTTCCTGTGTGTGTGTGTGTGTGTGTGTGTGTGTGTGTGTGTGTGTGTGTGTGTGTGTGTGTGTGTGTGTGTTTCAGAACGAGCAGGGTCAGCCGCAGCAGAACTTCACGCTGACGCTGGACTGCCGCTTCTGTTGGCAGCTGGACGCGTCGCAGTATCGCTGCTCAAACTCCACCAGCTGCATGACCGTGTCCTGTCCCCGCAGACGCTATAACGCTCGCTGCGAAGCTCTGGAGCACGTGCACTGCCTCGGTACACACACACACACACACACACACACACACACACGTTCGGGACTCTCCATAGGCGTAATGGTTTTTATACTGTACTTACTGTATGTGCTATTGTCCTAAACCTACCCCTTCAGCTCAAACATGTAAAAGTGAATTTCGCATCTGAAGACCCCTTTAAATGCAATATGAGGAGGACTGTAAATCCAAACTTCCATCATCATTTACTCACTCTCACGTCTTTCCAAACCTTCTGTTGAACACAGAGGAAGATACAGTCGCTTGTCCCCATTATATTTCTTTCGCTGCTATGGAAGGCAGTGGCTACCGGCCTGGTTTCCCACATTCTTCACAAAATCTTCTTTTGTGTTCAGCAGAAGACAGAAGCGTGCTGTGACACGATGACGGCAGAATGCTGTTTTCCTTCACGTGTGTGTTTGTGCTGTTGTGTTCGCAGGGAAGCGGGTGTTTCAGAAGCGTCTGTTCTGTAACTGGACGGGAGGATATAAGTGGTCCACGGCTCTGGCCCTCAGGTGATTTCAATCATAACATGAGAGTTGTGTGTTAGTATGATGTGATGAATCTGTTCGAGCTTCAGAACTTTCATCTGGATTTGATTTATGATTCAATTCTTTGTTCGCTCTCTGTGAAGAACGCCGTGAATCCTGTGATGAACAAACAAACTCGTGTTTTATTACAGAGACACGCTTCTTGCTGTTGCAGTATTGTTGTTGTTGTTGTTGTTTAAAAGCTTCTTTAATAATATGAATGCTAAATGAATTCCAGTGTAATATGAGCCTCCAACTTCAAAATCGTCCTACATCGCTGCAGAGGTGTTTACAAAGTAAACATGCAAAGAAGGTAAAACGGCGATGTAGGAGAAAATGAGATGGGAGTTTTTAGACCGCCCCTAACTGTGTTGAACCGGAGTGCTCAGAGCACGCATGCGCATCGCAGACCTAGACGAAATGAGCATCTGAGGTTAAAAAGTCTATAAATTGTAAACTCTTTGTGTTTTTTTTTAGAAAATGACTGATCGTTTCGCTAGATAAGACCTAGCGGCTGGGATTGTTTAGAGCTCTTTGAAACTGCATTTTTAACCTTCAATCCATTGAGCACCATTGAAGTCCACTATATGGAGAGAAATATTGGAATGTTTTCCTCAAAAAAACTTAATTTCTTTGCAACTGAAGAAAGAATGAATATTTGGGGATGAATAAATTATCAGGAATTTTTTATTCTGGACGTGGAGCAATCCTTTAACGCTGCTTAATGCATTAAAACAGTGTTTTTGAAAATACCAACTTCAGTGAGCACATTATTAATAAAGCATACTATTTACAGATAAGCAGATAGTAGTAGTACTTTATTTATCCCCTTCAGGAAATTTAGTTTCAGTGGGTTTCAACGTGTTTCAAATAAAGAATAAGACATTTCAACATATAAACGAAGACACAAAATATAAGTAAAAAACAACAACACTGTCTTTCATCACTGCTTGTGGTAAAAAGGACATTTGCCCCCTATTTTTAATAAACATTTTCATTCTAAATCTTCAATCTGAAGGCAAAAGCTCAAACTCATCATACAATGCATGCATATTATCAGATGTTATTTCCAAAGCTTTACTAAAGCATCTAATTTGATAAATTCATAGGTGTACCAAGTAATTTACTCACAACTAATTTTTTTGTTCCTCTTGAGCATTTCCAAACCAGCAAGTGATACAAAAGCTCAAAACACTTTCAATAAAAGAATTATAAAACATTTTTAACAATGGAAGGCTTACGTTGAATGACACCATCTTTCTGAGAAAATAGAGACTTTGCTGACTCTTTGTATCTCACCTCAAATACTACCCCAACGCTCTGGATCTGTTCCCCTTTAAAGGTGCCATAGAATGGAAGACTGTGTTTACCTTGGCATAGTTGAATAATAAGAGTTCTGTGCATGGACATGACATCCAGTGAGCCTCAAACACCATAGTTTGCTCCTTCTTACGTAAATCTCGTCCGTGCAAAAGACCACCGAAAAAGAGGCGAATCTCAACATAACGCGGACTGTGACGTTACAGCCGGGATCATTAATGTTTACGCCCCCAACATTTACATAACGTGTTCCAGCCCATGTTCTGGGCCAGCTGGATCTTCAATGCAGTGTTGCCAGATATTGCTATTAAAACAAACAAAAACCTGAAAATTATTTTGCAATTAAGATAAGATAAAGATATCGCTGATCCTAAACTGCTACTTTATTAACTTTCTAAAGTGTCAAAAAAATTGAAAAAAAGACTAGTCCAAAAACGCTTATAACAGCTGGATCTGGCAACACACACAACTGGAGCGTCTCGCAGCGATCGTGTTCATACACCAGACACTAAACATTCTGACAAAATCTGTGTCTTCGTCTGATACAGACTCAAACATATGTGACTCTGGAGCACAAAACCAGTCTTTAGTGTCAATTTTTCAAAATTGAGATTTATACATCATCTGAAATCTGAATAAATAATCTTTCCATTGATGTATGGTTTGTTGGACAATATTTGTCTGAGATGCAACTATTTGAAAATCTGGAATCTGAGGGTGCAAAAAAATCTAAATATTGAGAAAATCACCTTTAAAGTTGTCCAAATGAAGTTCTTAGCAATGCATATTACTAATCAAAAATGAAGTTTTGATATATTTACAGTAGGAAATTTACTAAATATCTTCATGGAACATGATCTTTACTTAATATCCTAATGATTTTTGGCATAAAAGAAAAATTTATCATTTTGATCCATACAATGTATTGTTGTCTATTGCTCCAAATATAGCTGTGCTGCTTATGACACCATCGTTCACGCGGACAGTAGAGATCTGTGTGAGCTGTGAAACAGCCAATCAGAGCAGAGCTCATTATTATTCATGACCCGTCCAAATAAGGTAATAACAGACCGTTTCATTCGAGGGACAAATCCTAGGGTTGTAAATAGACATGTGAACCGTTTCTGGAGATCTTCTGTGTAGATATCAGAGAATAATTTCAAATATTGCATCAATGCATTCTATGGCAGCTGTAATAGTGGTCAGACTCGTATGAGATATGAGTCCAGATTAAGAATAACGCTTATTGAGTTTGGCACGTTGTTCAAAAACACAGTTTTAATGCGTTAAGCCACGTTCCTGTGTGTATGGTCTTGTGCCTGCTAACCGGACACTGTCTGTCTGTGTGTGTGTGTGTGTGTGTGTGTGTGTGTGTGTGTGTGTGTGTGTGTGTGTGTGTGTGTGTGTGTGTGTGTGTGTGTGTGTGTGTGTGTGCGTGTGCGTGTGTGTGTGCAGCATCTCTCTGGGCGGCTTCGGTGCGGACCGCTTCTATCTGGGCCAGTGGAGGGAAGGTCTGGGGAAGCTCTTCAGCTTCGGAGGCCTGGGCATCTGGACGCTGATCGACGTGCTGCTGATCGGCGTGGGATACGTGGGGCCGGCCGACGGCTCTCTCTACATCTGAGGTTCGGATGGCGTGACTGTGACTCCTCCATCCCAGATTTCCAGCCCGATTCGCACGTGTCTCGTCCAAACTCCCACTGCGGCAGATTCCCATCTGCTCCCGATGCGTCCATGCCTTCAGCAGCACGTCTGACTAACGCCGTCGGAGGAAGAGCTTCACGGTTCGGAGTCTAAAACATGTACAATATGTATCTAAACTCATCTGTGTGCGTGTAATATTACTGCTGTGTGTATATATGATTCACTGTTTGTCACTGGTGATTTCTGATTAAAACCGTCGGGTTCATGATGATTGTACCTGTGTTTGGCTTCATGTCTTTATCTATATATATATATTCCTCACAGATTCAGCAAGACGAGACACTGCAGGTGAAAATATGAAGATAAAGTCAGGTTCAAAATTCTCTGTTTGGATTTCTGCTGTCAAACGATTAATTGCATCCAAAATAAAAGTTTTTGTTTACATAATGTGTGTGTGTGTAATGTATATATTTATGTAAATGCACACACATATTTAGAAAATATTTACATGTATATATATTTGTATTCATATAATTGGCATTATATATTTAATATATAAACATAACATATTTTGCATACGTGTGTGTATTTATACAGTATATGCATAATAAATATACACTCATATATTAGGCAAATTGTGATTAACACTAGTTTATATTAAAGGTTTTAATGTGAGGGGTTTATGTTTTTATCACTCCATGAATCAGAACATCGTGAAAGCTTGTTTCCGCCATGGCATAAAAAAATTAAATAGGTAATAGTGACTTTTTAAATCACAACTCGGACATTTGTCTCGCAATTCTGTGTTTATATCTAACAACTGTGCGAAGAAAAGTCAGAACTGCGAGATTTAAAATCAGAATTGCAATTTTTGCAACTGGCAATTGTGAGAATTACCTTTTTTATTTTTTATTCCATGGCAGAAACAAAAAAACTATAAATTCTGAGTTTATCTCCTGCAATTGTTTGTATCTTTTTTTTTTTTGCGAGAATTGCATGAAAAAAATTCTAATTGTGAGATAAAAAGTCGCAATTGCCTTTATTTTTTATTCTGTGGCAGAAAACACGCTTCCGTAGAAAACACTGTAAACAAACACATTTTCACCATGCTTTTAGGAATAAAATGTAGTGTAAATCAGTGTAAATGAAATCTGAACAAACTTTCAGAATACAGAGAGGAATGAAACTAAAGTTTGCTGTGTGTAAGAGAAAAAACTAGATGCAAATAGATAAAGTGGAATTAAATAAAATCACTTAAACGTGTATTTTGGATGTGTTTTTTTTTTTCACTATGAATGAAGACATGATGATAGGAAGCAAAACTGAGCGGTGCGTAAAAACCTAAATAATCTCTCTGGAATTGCAGGTAATTGTCTGACTCTGATTGGTTTTCTGATCTGTTTTCTAGTGAAGTCACCGGCAGCGCTAGTACTGGGGATGGAGGAGTTAAACCGCTCCAAATATTTGTAGAATGTGAAGTCTCCTGCAGAAATCTCTTCTGTAATCAGTCAGAACAAGACGTTTCGAGACCCTTCAGGCTTTTTCATCGTGTTCCAGCCTGAACAAACACACTGTGAGTGAATCAAGCGCTCGTATTTCCACACACAGTTCATCCTGACCTCCAAACACTGCTTCTGTCCCACTTTCAGTTTCTGTGTTGAAGCACAAATACCGGCTGTGTTCCAGTACATCTGAGGTGTGTACCGCGAACCGCTGTTAAATAGCAGTACAGCACGTTACAAACCAGTGCTCAACGGGGACGGTTCACACGAACATGTGAAATCTGTCACGAGTCTCTTTTGTTGTGGTTCACACAATGTTTGGATCCCAACGTTCTCCAAAATACCTTCTTTTGTGTTCCAGAAAAGAAAAAAGTCATGAGCAGAAATAAATGATATGATGATTATTTTGGGCAAACTATCACATTAACACAGTTTAATACAGTAAGTGGCGTACAGTCGTTTACAAAAATCAGTGTTTTTAAAAGAATCAGTTTTTTATGTTTTTATTATAAGATTATAAAAGTTATTAGTTATTTTAGTTTTCATTTAAATTTTAAAGTGTCAGTAATTTTGTTATTTTTGATGTCTATACAATTTTAATTATTTTTTTCCTTTGCAACTATCTGAAATAAAAATAAGTTTTATTTATTGTTTTATTCCAGTTAAAGCTTATTTAAAAAATTTTTTTTTTTTTTTTACAATTAACTATAATAAGAGTGAAGTACGCACCAGGGTTATTAACTAAAACTCAAAAACTGAAATACATTTTTTTTTTATAAAAAATAAATAAATAAACCCCCTTTTACTTATTTTAAACTTAATACTACATTTTATAATGCAATAAAAACTACACAGACTAAATAGTAAAAATGACAAACACAACAAAATTACTAAAATAATAACTTTAAAATGAAGATGTAAAGATTACATATAAAAAATTATCAATGATGAATATTAATAAAACATCTATAGTAGTATCTGGCTGATAGGAAGATAACCACGTCGCACTCGGAGGAGGACTGAGAGCTTTTTTGGAGATGTCAAGCACATTGCATTGTGGGATACAAGTGCAGCAGGACAGTTTGCATTCTGCAGAACCGCAGGAGCGCGCTGTTCTGAGCAGTGAGCGTTCTCGACAGCAGAGGTCTGTCCTGATCAGCAGCTGTGGTCTGTGGTCTGTGTGTCGATCCGTCATCTGATCAGCATGCGTGTGTTTCCTGGGCGGCTCCTGGCTCCGTCACTATCGAGGGGACGAGCAGCACTCGCTCTCGTCATCTCACACACCCTGTAAAATACGTTTTACATAGATCTGGACGTCATCCAGAAAAATGTGTTTGAAGTCTATTAGATTTCATCGTTTGGTTTTATGAGCTGCAGCGTTGGTCTCCTCGGAGCGTTCATGTGTTGTCAGTCTTATATAATCAAGCAGGGGCACGTTTTAATTAACACATTACCACTCAAACGGTTTCTGCACTATATAACAGGTGTACCGTATGCACGCTTTCTGTCTGGATGAACCTGGATGATTCACTACATTTGCCAAAATGTGGCCATACTGTATCCCACAATGCACTCATTCAACTTGACCTTCCATTTACGATGGATGAAGCAGAAGTGCTGTCAGCTCCATTATTACAGACCTCCAAATGTTGCATGCAAGCTTGGTTTAAAATACAAAACAACTCAATTCTGAGATAACTGGATGGCACCGGCTGAACTGAAGTCATGTGACAGCGGTATCATTCTCTCTTATATATATATATATATATATGAATTGTTTGGCTTTTTAAAACCGAAGGAAGTGTGCGGTGTAGGCGGGTCTACCAAACATGACCTCTATTTACAAACAGAGCTGTGTAGTAACAAATCTGGATTACGTAATCAGATTACAGTATATTACATTTAAAATGCTCATAATTAGATTAATATGTAATCCATAAAAAAGTAGCTATTCACACAATGGCAGCAGTTTATTCATAATTTATTGATTCTCCCCAATTCTTTTTTTTTTCTCTCTTAAATTTTTTCTAAAAATTATATACCATTTCATACCATTTAGCTTTGATTCACAAATGCATGTAAATATATGTGCAAACTATTTTAAGTTGGCTCAACTTTAAAAAAAAAAAAAAAAAAAAAAAAAGTGATGTTGACTTAATTTAAAAAAAATTGGGGAAACCCGTTACCTTAAAATTTTAAAGTAAATTATAAATTTAAAAAAATAAGTTAAGTGAATTGTCAAGTTCACTTAACTTTAAGAAAATTATTATTATTTACTTAAAGGCAACGGGTTTCCTCAATTTTTTTAAGTTAGGTCAACTTATCACTTTTCACAGCGTAAACACTGGTAATTTATCGCCGTCTTCACTCTTAATTCTGGAAATCTAAACAAAAATATTTCTAACCTGAAAGACTCTGGGCATGTAACGTTTGCTCTCATAAAGCAAAGATTTCCAAATTGTTTGTCAACCAAACCCTATTAACAAAACAATTACTTGAAATAACCCTAAATTAATATATAATTTAACACTTTGGCATGTTTACAGTTCTCTGATTTCAGTTAAAGGTCACATTGACATGCAGGTCAACAAATAAAAGAGTTCTTTTTTTAGTGCTTGAGTGTTTAAATGATTTCTATTTTATGATTTAATTCATTATTAGCTTTTTATCACAAACCCAGTATAATCTCATGTTTAATGCATTTTATACATTCTTTTTCTTTGCTTTTAACAATATGTACATTTAATAGTGCGTTTAAAACAAGTTAGATTAAAAGTAATAAGTACATTACCTAAAACGAATATCCTAATTACATCACTAACTACAGTTTTCATGTAATTCGTTCAATCAACAACTGACAGATGAACTCTCCATCATTTCTGAGAACTCGTTATACTCACAATATGGCAGAAAAGGTCTATTGCTGCTTATGTTTCATCATGACTAAAGCATATAATTTGACAAAATGCCAGATGAGACGTATGTTATTCCTCACTGATATTTTAGATTTTATTTATTCTTTTACCAGATGCTTCTCCAAAGTGACATTAAATGAGTAATATCAGACGCAATCTGTCAAGAGTCTCAAATTTCCTATTATACAACAAGGTTTGCAGTGTAAGCTGGAGAAGCTACAGAAGATCAGCGTCAGAGATCAGGACTGCGTCCGGTCACGGATCGTTTACTGATGTTAGAAGCGTCGTCTTGAGTGTTTGCGGCTGGCTCCACCGGAGAGGAACAGTGACGGTGAACGTTCTGGAAATCACAGATAACTGAGCGTGTGCTGATAGCGGTGCATTTCTTTCCCAGTTTAATTGGCTGTTACTCATTAGCCACATGATTCAGAAAACACTGTGGCATTGTGAAGTCTGAGAACGAACACACAGCATATATAATTGCCAAAAAGCAAAGGGTTTTAAATTACACCGAAGCCATTACGGCGATGCTTGTGATGGATAAATCATGACTCTTTCATTCGGTTCTCTGCTAAATGGACAATCTGGCCAACGGATGATGTTTCCGGCTTAATTGGAAATACAGCTGTCTCTCTTTCTACCAGAGAATGAACTATAATTGTTTGATGAAATGCTCGAGCCCCGTGTGATTCAGGTGAGCACGCAGATAAAAGCACACTCATTTACTGATATTAATGCACATTATCAGAGAATACTGCGTTCTGAATAGAGTCTCCACTCAGGTGTAATTTGGCTCAGGACTGAACTCCTCTGACCTGTGAAATCTCTCTGAACGGGAACACGCACGGCTCACAGTCGTCTCAGCATCCTGCGGAGAGCAGACGGTTGCTAAGAAACATTACAACGTCACACTGTATCAAATAAAATTATCTTCGAGGAAACAGGAGAAAAACGATCACCTTTCCTGCAGATTAAAAACACTTCCAGTTCCTGAGAGACTTGATGCGATCGTTAACGTCAGATTACTGTGATTCTCAGTGAAAGAGCAGATCTGACCTTCTCTGTGACACCACAGACTGAACGCCGCGGCGTAGAGGAGTGTGAATGCATACGAGGAAAAGCGTCTGATAGGGTTTGTTTGATGCAGAAAGTTTTGGCACTAATTAATCTGTCACTTGGTAATATGGCTAATGCGAAAACAATATTTAGGCCAGTGTTTGTTCAATGTGTTAGACTGGTAAAAATCACACTTCTGCTGTTAATGCATTTACATAACCATCAGTGCCATTTTTCCCTTTCAGTTAATACTTCTGCATATTGTTAGGTTTATGCAGTTCATTGTAACATTAATACGTTTTTTTTGTGCATATTTTGTATGATAAACAATCTGAGAACAACTGATTCCCAAACGACAAATGATATGCAAAACAAAACGGCTAAAAGCAACAGAATATTGGATCTGAAGAAATGAGCGATACCCAGATAGCTGCGATTGTAGTGATTTATTTGTACAGTAAGGAAGCAGACGGTGCATCGCCTTCTCTCGGACTGAAGGCGGATACGAGGCATGTGTGCTCAGGACAGAAACCTCAAACACTCTTTCACAGAGAGGACTCGACCGAAGAACCGAGAAACAAACAAAACAAAAAAAAATCCCAATCAAATCACTAAAATGAGAAGCACTTTGAAGGCAGAAACTAAACGGAAGTTAAAGCAAATAAAACTAAATACACAGTAGTCCACATTTGAAGCGGATCAACAAAACGTTCAAAGTCGTCCCAAGACCAGAACAACTTTGATAAAGGTTTTGATCCACTTCTGATGTGGACCAGTGTAGATTTCCGGCGCCAGGCCTCCCAGAAGCCACGGCATCATCGGAAGGAACCGAACGCCGTGACCCGCACACGACACATTTACAACATTTACACGGGAGTCTGAGAACGGAAAACACGGCGTCGATTTAAAACAGAAACACTTTCAGAACAGCTTCCCTCGTGACGCCATCGTTCAGTGAGAAATTAAGATGTATAAAACGTTAACAAAAACAGCATATAGAAAAAGGTTTTACAAAAAAGACAGGCCAGTCCTACAGAGATGTGACGACTGCTTTGAGAGTGCGAGGGTCGCGAGGGTCGCGAGGGTCGGTCTTTAGAGACAGGTTTGCGTGGACGCAGCCTTGCCTCGCTCTCCGGAGGGAGCTGGGTGGAAACCTCTCGTCCCGTCCGGACCCCTCGGGAGTCGAACCACGCCTGGAGGAAGACCATCCGCGTTCTGGATCTTCCTCACGAGCATCGGGCTTCCCACCGGGCTGCTCTCCTGACTGGCCACCTGCTTCCGCCGCTGGACCCAAGGGCTTCCCGAGGGGGTCAAGCTGCTGTCCGAGGAATAGTCCGCCCACCGGCGACCCGGCTCGGGGCTCAAGCGGCCCTCGCTGATCAGCGGAGACTTCCCCGAGAGAGGCGTCTTGCGCTGGGTGCACGGGCTCGCCCGAGGGCTGCTCCAGGGACTGGAGCGCGGAGACACCGCTGGACTCAGGTGATTGGGTCCGGCGCTCGTGGGGCTGAGCTTGTTGCAGGAGCGTGATTTACGGGCCAGACGCGGCGAGGTGGGCGTGCTCTCCGTTTCCGAGGAACTCGCGGCCGAGTCGTCTCCGCCGTGATACTGCAGCTCTCGGACGCGGCTGTTGAGCGAGCGGCTCTTGCGGACGCCTCCGACTCCTTCGTCTCGGTCCTTTGGGATCTTTTTCTTGGGAGGCTTGGTGCCGATTAGAACCACCTTCAAATTTAGAGCCAGATATACGTGTTAAAGCCCAGAATTGGTCAATTAATACTAGATTTAAACTGGGTAATGCACAGTGTTGGAAAGTAACTGGTTACATGTAACAATTTCATTACAAAATAAGGTAGCACTTTATTTTAAAGTGTCCCTTGTTACACGGTACATGTACTTACTATTATAATAACAACAATTATGCATAATTACATGCAAGTAACCCAAAGCCAAACCCTAAGCATAAAGTAAATGTAACTTAATATTACTCGGTACTGTATAATTACACTGTAACAAAGAGACCTTAAAATAAAGTAACCCAAAATAAAATGGAACTAATTTACTGAGAAAAAAAAAAAAAAGTATCATTAAATTAGTTACTTATGAAAATGTTACAAAAGGGGGTTACATCTGAATATTTTCACACACATAGATTTGTTTGATATTTTTCCCAAATTGCAGCGATTAAATTAACTTTGATATTAAATTATCCTTAAATAAAACCGGATCAAAAAAGTTTAAAGTTGTCCTAAGACAAGAGCACATTTTGGTTTTATGTTTTAGGATAACTTTGATGAAATATAGTTACTTATATTTTAGATGGGGTAATCTGTAATTTATTACATTTCCACAGTAACCTTCCCAACTCTGGTAATGCACTGCAAAAAAAGATTTTCTTAGCATTTGTATCTTGTTTTCTAGTATAAATATCTAAACAGTCTTGAATCAGGGTGCATTTACTTGACAAGTAAAATTACTTAAGATGTCTTGTTTCCTGAAATGATCCGAATTTTGTTAGTTTTTGCTTAAAACAAGCAAAAGAAATTGCCAATGGTGCAACAAATATAATCTTAATTCAAAGGCTAAACAACTTTTTTGTTTTTGTCCCATTGGCTGATATTTTGCTTAAATTATCCAAGTTTAAAATTTTGAAAATTTTAAAATCATCCCAATTTTGTTTTGTTTTTGGGTTTAAAACAAGAAAAATAATCTCATTTCAGAGGCTAAACAAGATTAATTTTCTTGCCCCATTCTAGATATTTTTGCTTGTTTTAAGCAAAAACTAACAAAATTGATTTTTTATTTTTTCTTTCTCCTTCCAGGAAACAAGACATAATATCTCAAATAATTGAATTGTCAAGTAAATGCATCCAGATTTAAGAATTTTTAGATATCTATACTTAAAATATATGAGATGTGTCCCTGCAGCACAAAACCAGTCTTAAGTCGCAGAGGTATATTTGTAGCAATACATTGTATGTATTTTTTTAATTATACATTATACATTTTTATAAAATTATCCATTTTTCTTTTATGCCAAAAATCATTAGGATATTAAGTAAAGATCATGTTCCATGAAGATATTTAGTAAATTTCCTACCGTAAATATATCAAAACTTTAAATGGAAATTCTCAATATTTAGATTTTTTTGCTCCCTCAGATTCCAGATTTTATTCTCAGACAAATATTGTCCGATCCTAACAAACCATACATCAATGGAAAGCTTATTTATTCAAAAATTGACTGGTTTTGTGGTCCAGGGTCACACAAAAAAGTAACCATAGAAAATACATGTTATCTTCCATGTCTTTACAATAAAAACATTACAAAAAAGCACCACCTTCAATCCCAGCGGCCCTCGAGCGCCCGAGTCTCCACCGACCGCCTCGTGGGCTTTCATCGCAGCCTCCACTTCTTCAAACTCCACGATGGCGCACTCCTCCGTTCCCAGCTGCGAGTAACGCCCGCTCAGTTTCTTCAGATCGCCCGGCAAGTCCTTCCCGGGTT
This sequence comes from Acrossocheilus fasciatus, assembly GCA_036784905.1. NCBI lineage: Eukaryota > Metazoa > Chordata > Actinopteri > Cypriniformes > Cyprinidae > Acrossocheilus > Acrossocheilus fasciatus. Next base: position 613,350 of record CM071955.1, read on the forward strand.
TGAGAACCCGCACGGAGGCGATGGAGCCGTAGTTCCCGAAGGCCTTGAGCAGGAGCTCCATCAGCCGCTCCTGCTGGGTGGCCCCTGCCTCTCCGTCGGCCCCGAGCGCGACGCCCAGCTCCGGCCAGCGCTTGAGCTCACTGAGCAGAAGCATGCGGCTCGGCAGAGACTCGCTGGCGAACACCGGCACCGTCGTCCTGCGCCGCACCTTCCGGCCCTCATCGTTCAGCTCCAGCAGCTCGGAGTGACGCAGGGCGTACGCTGTGGTCCTCCAGTCCCGCGTCAGGTGCTTGACCTGAGGAACAGACGGAGGACAACTCCTTCAGGCACACGGGGGAAAAACACACCTGCAGATCTCCAGGTTACCAAACCCTTCGAGTCTGAAATACTGCCATTTTCTTCAAACTACATACATTTGCATTACATTTAGCAGATGCTTTTATCCAAAGAGACTTACAAGTGAGGACAACAGAAGCAAATCAACAAAAGTCCAATGATACGCAAGAGCTAGAACACGTCTCAGTTAGTTTATCATCATTTATACAATATTTATACATTTTTTATTATTACTTATACATAAAAAGTGAAAAGTTGACGACTTAAAATTGAGGAAAGCCATTGCCTTAAAATTAAGTAAATAATAAAAAATAATTTAAGTGAATTTTATTATGTACTTAATTGAAGGCAACGGGTTTCCTCAGTTTTTTAAAGTGAAGTCAACTTGTCACTTTTTACTGTACACACACACACACACACACGTGCTGTCAAACAATTAATCACATCCAAAATAAATGTTTTGTTTAGATGATATATGGCTGTGTATTGTGTATATTTATCATGAGGTTTGTGTGAGGTTAGCATTAAGATATTTTACAAACAAGGACAATATTGTCTGCATATCAGATTACATGTCTAGACATATTAGAAGTCATCCATTAGATCGGATGAATGTGAACACATTTGCGTTGCCCTGTTTTTATTGTAATATCAGATGGTTATTTTGATGTTACCCTTTAGACAACAACCCGTGTATTTGCAAAGTTGCTTCCAGACAGCAGACTAAAATAAAATCTTATCTACAGTCATGGCCAAAAAACATGGGCACCCTTGGGAAATATTATCAAAGGCGGCTGTGAAAATTAATCTGCATTGTTAATACTTTTGAGCTTTTATTTTAAAAACAATTCACAAATCTAACCTTTCATAGCATGTTAAAAGTGTGTTTTAGTTCATATTCATGGTGTCTCAATATAACACAGTTGAGTACACTTAGATGAGCTTAAGTTTATCTTAAGTACCAAATCATTTTTAGTATATTAAGGTGCAAATAGAGCTTTTTAAGTACATTATGGAAGTGCACTTGTTTTTCACCTGTGCTAGAAAACAAGACAAAATACTGAGCGAGTCAATCATTTTTGTAGAGTAACTAAAAAAAAAACAACAACAAAAGTAGTAGCATTTCTGTGGTTTTCCAAAAGAGGAAAAAAATAACAATTGAAAAAAAGATTGATGTCGTTGATCAAAAAGAGAGAAATGTCAAGTGCGGTTACTTTAGAGAGTGTTGTGTTAGAAACACTCACTGCAAGCGTTAACTACTTTTCTGAAACTTAATTTTAATGTAAGAAAACACTATAGTATAGTGTTGTAAATAATGACTGATGATGTTAATGACTGTGAAAAGCTCCATTGATTTACACAGTTGCAGCCCGGTCCGTATTAATGTCTCAAAGGAACAGTAATTATGTTCCCTTGTCATCAAAAGCACAGCTTTGACTGAGACTGATGGAGCACAGAGACCGGTTCAGAACGAGCAGAAATAAAGTTGATTTAGAGCGGAGTACTGCTAATGATTTGACAGACGAGTTTCCCCCGTGCTTGACGTCTCACTGAAACAGGAAGCTGAAGTGGATCGTTCTGACCTGCTGGTTCCTTTTTTAACAGCTCAACAAAACCATCATTCACCAGCATTCATCCAGGAGTATTCCTCTCATTAACATCCTGAAATAACGAGTTCTTCGTCATGAACCGAACCGGCCCGCTCTCAGATGAATCACTAACATTGATTTAAAGCAAAAAGGAGAGAGAAGACGAACGTGTTTATACAGTGTGTGTGACATTTGTGCAAATAGAGTGAAGGCAGATCAATGTTATTACGTCACTCTCGATGCCTCGTGAGAGTCGGCGGTCACTGCTTAGCCCTCGCCAACACTCATCTCCACGGTAACGAGGACTTCTCTGATTGGCCGATCCTTCAACAGGATTAGTTCAGTTCCTCTGAAGGAATTTGACTATTAAACCATTTCATAAAATAGTCATACTAAGTAGTATGAAAATGAAAAGCATACTAACTTTTTTTTTTAACTGAAATATTATACACACACACACGCGCACAAGCATATACACAATTTTTATTCTTTTAATTACATAATATATTATAACCATTTTTTTTTATTATATAAATATTATGTAAATAGTTTTTTATTTTGTAAACACTTTTAAATGTCTAAATCTGGTAAAAGAATGCTTTGAGTGAAATAAAACAGTTAACAGTTGTGTTTTTTAAGTCATGAGGTCTGGAAGAACTGGACCGATGCGTTTACCTTCTTGAAGGAGGTGAGCAGCTTGACGCTGACGAAGCCCAGCTTGTTGCGGCGGACGTGTTTGAGCAGGAAGGCGTCGTGCTCCAGGTTCTCGTCCGACAGATAATATTCAATCTGCGCCACCAGCTTCTGTATGAGCTCCGGGTCCGGAGGCTGCCAGCTCTCCTCCTCCAGCTCCCCGCCGCTGGTCCCCGCGCCACTGAGAGAAACACACCAAACACACACACATCAACCCGCAGCAGGGAGCCCTTCTGTTTCCCATCAGCCCCCTGAAATCTCAGATTCCCCCACAATCCAACAGCCTGCGCCAAAACACGAGCATCACAGCTCACTGCCCACGAACACAACACACGAGCAGCGCTGAGACCGAGACCTCTCCATCTGACCACACACACACACTCACTCGAGTACACACACACACTCACTCGAGTACACACACACACTCACTCGAGTACACACACACACTCGAGTACACACACACACTCACTCGTGTATACACACACACACTCACTCGTGTATACACACACACACTCACTCACTCGAGTACACACACACTCACTCGTGTACACACACACACTCACTCACTCACTCGAGTACACACACACACTCACTCGTGTATACACACACACTCACTCACTCGTGTACACACACACACACTCACTCACTCGAGTACACACACTCACTCGTGTACACACACACACTCACTCACTCGAGTACACACACACACTCACTCGTGTATACACACACACACTCACTCACTCGAGTACACACACACACTCACTCGTGTACACACACACACTCACTCACTCGAGTACACACACACTCACTCGTGTACACACACACACTCACTCACTCACTCGTGTACACACACACACACACACACACACACACACACTCACTCGTGTATACACACACACACACTCACTCTCACACACACACACAACTCTGTACAGCTATCTTTGTGAGGACATACATTGACACAATGCGATCTCCAGCTCCTGACCCTAACCTTCAGAACTAAGTGTCTCACCCAAACCCTGACCCTAAACCTACCCTTTACCCGATTATAACCCGACCCCTGAAACCAAGTCTTGACCCTCAAACAGGCCTTTAAAGGGGTCCCAGAAACTGAGGACCGGCCAAAATGTCCTCACTTCACAAGATTGTCCTCACTCCGATGGTCTAAAACTCAAACCGGCCCTCACAAAGATAGCTGTGTACACACACACACACACACTCTCTCTCTCTCACACACACACACAGAGCTCTGCTTCCAGCAGCAAAACGAATCTCATCTTTTCTGTGAGATTCCTCAGCTTACCTCCCCGTCTGCTGGAGAGAACCTTCAGAAAACAAATTAAACCGATGACTCACTGCCTTCTCTTCCAGCCCACAACCTTTAAAACGCATCCACTCGGGACGCTCACGCAAACTTCAGAGCAGCTCTCCAGTAAAGGCGGGGAAGCCCTTGAAGCACAGAAAGCGGCCCGTCACCATCCGCCCACCGCTGCGGAGCACAATAGCAGCATCAGCCGACTCATTAGTGCTCCACAACAATGCAGACGCAGCCGTGGGCCGCAGACGCACAACTACTCGCATCACACTTCACGCTCACAGTGGGAAAGCGCTCAAGAGGTCACGAGGGACAGATTTAATTGCACATCAACAGCAGTGATGATAAGCCAGAGGTCAGCGCTCGCTGCGGTCACTGAGGACATTAGTGAGCAGGCCGGGGTTCACAGAAAAGCTGAGGAGGTTCGTGGAAAAATTTAAATGCATAGATAAATAATTAGATTCAAATGAGTATTAAAAAACTGGGGCTACAAAAGAAGTTCTGGGGGATCAGTGTAAAATTAGAGAAAGTGTTTAAAAACTTTAAGAATTTTTTTTTATTATTAAATATTAAAATAAAAGCTAGGTTAAAAACCTGAGAAAAACAATGACCTATTATTATTATTATTATTATTTTAAAACAAAGACATTAAAATAAATGGATGACAAAAACTAGATCAAATAAATACAAAGTAAGTGCTAGAAGTTCAGTGGACAAATTAAAACGGAGTAAAAAAAAAGTTAAATTACACAGAAAGATTGAAATAAACTGGGGGCTGCAGAAAGTGTACAAATGTACAAAAATAAATTATAAAAATTTAATATAGATTAAAATGAAAGTAAAATACATTTATATTAATAAAGTATAATTAAATGCACTTAACGGTACCATAGTAACTAAAAATACTTACTGTAACTTAATAGATAGGCCTAGTAAATATTTTCTAAATAATATTTTAACACTGGTTTAGTATAGCTTATAAATTAGTATAAATTGGGTCTTTATACATGAAGATATATACGGGTATGTTTTAAGTTAAGGATTTGTAGGCCCATTGCATCTAAAAGATAAAAAAACCTGATCCAGATGCACACAGATTAATATTTGGCATCCCTGAGACTGAAAGTGAATGTTTTTCCAGTGAATATTGTGTAATGTGTATAACTATTATGAAACATTACATCATTTGTGACTCTGGAGCACAAAAACAGTCTCAAGTGTCAATTTTTTGAAACTGAGATTTATACATCATCTGAAAGCTGAATAAATAATCTTTCTATCGTTGTTGGACAATATTTGTCTGATACACAACTATTTGAAAATCTGGAATCTGAGGGAGCAAAAAAATCTAAATATTGAAAAAAATCATCTTTAAAGTTGTTCAAATGAAGTTCTTAGCAATGCATATTACTAATCAAAAATGAAGTTTTGATATATTTACAGTAAGAAATTTACTAAATATCTTCATGGAACATGATCTTTACTTAATATCCTAATGATTTTTGGCATAAAAGAAAAATGGATAATTTTGACCCATACAATGCATCTTCAGCTATTGCTACAGATATACCCCGGCGACTCGAGACTGGTGTTGTGCTCCGGGGACACAGGCGGTGATGTTGGTGGACCGGAGGAGTGGAGGATCTATAGATGAATGGAGCTGGTGGAGCAACAGGTCTGGTCCCATTCCTACCTGAAGAACAGCGACAGGTGTCACACACAGGCTCTGAATCACCATTACAAACACGCACTTTCATGGGGTCAAGCATTGTGAGCGCGTCTATTTATAGCCTGGAAGCGCGGCTGGTGCGCACGGATGGAGAAACCGGTGGAAAGCGGTGCTTGATTATATTCGAGACCGATGTGATTCTGAAGGACTGGAGTCCTCTACCTGGATTTATCGTGTCTGGCGACCTCGTCTTCGCTGCCGCTGCCCGTCTGGAGCTCGATGGTGTTGGAGGAAGGCTCCTCGTCCTCCGCCGCTTGGATGGCCACGGTGATGGTCACCGGAGCGCTGATCTCCCGCGGCTCCTCGGTGCTCATGATCTCCGCCGTGAACGCCTCCTCTTCCGCGGCTGCGCTCGATGGAGAACCGGCGGCGACGCGGCGCGGCGAACACAAACTTCCCAGACGCGTGTGAAGATCAAAGAGAGCCGAGAGGACGCGCTCCGCGAGCGTCAGGACTCTGCGCCACGGAGACGGCGACGGCGCGGCGCGATCAGAGGAGGAAGGCTCGTCTTGAGCAGCTACTTCCTCATATGTAAGAGGCTTTGTGTGTTTGAATCGAGCTCTGGGATTGGGCCATGACGCCTCCCCAACCCACCAGCAAAACTGAAGCCAAGAGGGCGGCAGCAGGAACGCGACGCAGCGCAGGAACGCGTTCAGCGCGGCGGACATTTCTTCGCGTCTCTTTCTCATTACTTAGAGAAGCGGCGAGCGCCGCGCCGTTACATTTATATCCGTAAACCGTGATTGCTTCACGTGCGGGCGATCAATCAAAGCGCGCCGCTGCAGGACGAAATAGATTAACAGGCTTTACAGCAGAGCGTCCCGCCGTCCGGCTATAGCTGCACGTAACGCTCCGGAGACAAGTCATTCAGTTTAGAAGGCCTAATAATAATAATAATAAAATATAAATAAAAAATTCCTAAATCCAAAATGATTTTGTTTGTAAAGAGAATTAATGACGTGTAAACTTAGTGATATGGACGTACAGTG
>CM071955.1:630000-705000 GCA_036784905.1 Acrossocheilus fasciatus
CACACACACACACACACACTCTCTTATCTTGTTGCAGATGTGTAATCTCACAGGAATGCTCACACCCTGCTCTTAAAACCAACACGACTCCAATTAAACTGTCAGCGTTTGATGTCTGAACTAAAGCTTGTATGTTGTATTTAGTAAGTTGCATTCTGATGTTTAGAAACGTTAAGATCATATTCCCAAAAGAAAAACCTTTTGAGGAGCATTAAATCTGTTTTGCATTCCAACATTATTTTCACAAAAATTATTTCAGTAACACTTTACTTGCAGACTTCACGGTAATGCATTATAAAGTTCTTCATAACATACGTTATAATGCATTATATATTTTCATAAATAATTGTAAAGTAAATTTAAAATGCATTAAAATATTTGCAGATTCTTTGCTTCTGCAATTGATACATTGTTATGTTTTAAAGCATTGTACTTCGTAAAGGTGTAAAAATACTTTTCTAAATTTTCAGCATAATTGTTGTGAAAAGTATGCCACAATGCAAAAAAGATTTAATGCTCCTCAAACTGGGCTTGATGTTTTTCTTTTGGGAATATGATCTAGAAGTTTCCAAACATCAGAATGCATTAGGCTTCATTCCTGCATGATATAAATTCTGAGTGCCGTCCCGTTCACCTGAAGACGCCTGGTCTCTCTCCGAGGAGCTTTCTCATGCTGAACGCTGCAGGATCTCGTTACTCTCTGTGAGGGATTTATCGTCACGATCTCTCCTCTCAGAGCCGCTTCTGTGCTGTGTCTCCAGGGAGTTGCACTCAAACCCAGTGACTTTAATGACTTTTCTCCTGTTCACACGACTCCCTGCAGTCATTCTGAGTGTGTTTTCTGTTCACGCTGCTGTATGTAATAATGCATTAAACAGTGATCAAAGAACGTTTGTTCTAGAATCCAGAGGATCAGTGATGTGGACGGCCTCACTAAACTGGACGTTCTGGACTTACACAGTAATCAGGTACACTTAATTACTGTTTTTCTGAATTGCTAAAATTTCATGAAACTATCACTCGTTTTCTCAAAACCTTTAATACAAATCCAAATCTTCAAACTAAATTCACAGAAGCCCTGACTCTTCTGACAAAATCAAACAACCACCATTTCACCTGTAGTCACAATCAAACAAAGCTTTCAAATTATTTACATATTGGTCAATAATAATTTAGTAGACACTACATCAAAAAATGGAGAACACGGTGTCCAGTGCATGTAGTTACTAAAAAATGGTTATTGTACTTAGTAAATATTTTGCATTAAAACACACACACACACACACACACACACACACATATATATATATATATATCTCTTAGAAATCACACCTAATCACTCATAAAAAAGTGAAACCATAAAAAAATCACACCTAACAAATAAAATGCATGTTATAGATCATCTTATGAACAGTTCATCCATGCATCTTATTTCTCTCTGGTGATGTATGTAGGATTTTGTAATCATTTAGTGTGTTTAGGCTCCGCCCCTGCAGCTCATGCTCATCTGCATACACATTTTAAGAGCCACGCCCACATCTCAGCATCCAATCAACAACCAATGCACAGAACCAAGCACAGAACCTAGAATTCTTTCCAATCTTCTTTTCTTACACTCGAACATGTCACAATATGGAAGAAAATGTCTGTCAGTACTTACGTTTCATCATGACTTTAACATGAGAATTAAGTTTTAAACCCATCAAATGTCAAAAGCCATGCAAATAATTCAGTTCAGTTCATGTAATATGTCCATAAAAAACATATCAATTATTTTGACCAACTGTATTTTTAAGGTTAATCACATTGTGTCACTAAAGAAGGTCGTATTTTGCACTCTATTCATGTAAAGCAGCAGTGTTTGGGATATTTTTGTTGTGGTTGTGGAGGCGGATGTTGATTGGTGGTTTGCTCAAGCTGTGCATAAGTAGCTCCGCCTCCTCACTGCTGTGAGTAATCCATCACAAACCCTCATCACTGGAGGAGATGCAGGGTGTTTTTGAGGCGGATCGCTCGTTTACAGCATCCGTCCGTCATTTACGTCAGTCTATTTTAATCATGTTGAGTGCTGGTTTGGTGTGTGTGTGTGTGTGTGTGTGTGTGTGTGTGTGTGTGTGTGTGTGTGTGTGTGTGTGTGTGTGTGTGTGTGTGTGTGTGTGTGTGTGTGTGTGTGTGTGTGTGTGTGTGTGTGTGTGTGTGTGTGTGTCAAAACAGCACTTTGGTTGATGCATCAAATGTGTTGCTTAATGAATTAGATATATAACATTGTTTTTTCCTTACTGCTTTATGTAAACTGCAGTAAACATCTCTGATGGCGAACAAAAATCATCAGAAGTCTACACTAAAATATGCTTTCACTGAAATATGATACTTAAACATGAACATACTAGATTTTTATAATCATTTTATGTGTACACCACCATCAAAAGTTTACTGGGGTTGGTAAATATTTGTAAATGTTTTGAAAGAAATCTCTTCTGCTCAACAAGGCTGCATTCGTTTGATTAAAAATACAGTACAAAATTGTGAAATATTATTATAATGTAAAACAGCTGTTTTCTGTGTGAATATCTGTTAAACTGTAATTTATTTCTGTGATGCGCAGCTGTATTTTCAGCATCATTACTGCAGTCTTCAGTGTCACATGATCTTCAGAAATCATAATAATATACTGATTTACTGCTCAACAAACATTTCTGATTATTATCAATGTTAAAAACAGTTGTGCTGCACAATATTTTTGTGTAAACTGTGATACGTTTTATTTTTCAGGATTCACAGATGAATAGAAAGTAAAATAACAGCATTTATTTGAAACAGAAATCTTTTGTAACATCTCTCTCTCCTCAGATCTCTCAGATTGAAAACGTGTCTGGTTTGTCGAAGCTTCGTTTGTTGAATCTCTCTGGAAACCGCATCGCTCGAGTGGAGAACCTGCAGGGTCTGAAGTGTCTGACCGAACTGAACCTCCGACACAACAGCATCACGTCTGTGGTGAGGACAGTCCTAGAGACTTAATCTGGGCTTCATGAGGAAATTATAAAAACTACACACATATAGCCAATTGTCCCCAATAACTATGCCAGCGTGTTGCTTATCTAGTTGCTGTAGTGTTCTGAGTGTTTTTAACACTTTGTAATATGGTTTCTAGGGTGTTGTTGGTGGTTGCTATGGTGTTCTGAATGGTTTCCATTGGTTTGGTTAATGGTTCTTCCTGTCTGTCTGTCTGTCTGTCTGTCTGTCTGTCTGTGATTGGTGACGTCTGTCTGTCTGTCTGTCTGTCTGTCTGTCTGTGATTGGTGACGTCTGTCTGTCTGTCTGTCTGTCTGTCTGTCTGTCTGTCTGTCTGTCTGTCTGTCTGTGATTGGTGACGTCTGTCTGTCTGTCTGTCTGTCTGTCTGTCTGTCTGTCTGTCTGTCTGTCTGTCTGTGATTGGTGACGTCTGTCTGTCTGTCTGTCTGTCTGCGATTGGTGACGTGTCTGTCTGTCTGTCTGTCTGTCTGTGATTGATGACGTCTGTCTGTCTGTCTGTCTGTCTGTCTGTGATTGATGACGTCTGTCTGTCTGTCTGTCTGTCTGTCTGTCTGTGATTGGTGACGTCTGTCTGTCTGTCTGTCTGTCTGTCTGTCTGTGATTGGTGACGTCTGTCTGTCTGTCTGTCTGTCTGTCTGCGATTGGTGACGTGTGTGTGTGTGTGTCTGTCTGTCTGTCTGTCTATCTGTGATTGATGACGTCTGTCTGTCTGTCTGTCTGTGATTGATGACGTCTGTCTGTCTGTCTGTCTGTCTGTGATTGGTGACGTCTGTCTGTCTGTCTGTGATTGGTGACGTCTGTCTGTCTGTCTGTCTGTCTGTCTGCGATTGGTGACGTGTGTGTGTCTGTCTGTCTGTCTGTCTGTCTGTGATTGATGACGTCTGTCTGTCTGTCTGTCTGTGATTGATGACGTCTGTCTGTCTGTCTGTCTGTGATTGGTGACGTCTGTCTGTCTGTCTGTGATTGATGACGTCTGTCTGTCTGTCTGTCTGTGATTGATGACGTCTGTCTGTCTGTCTGTGATTGGTGACGTCTGTCTGTCTGTCTGTCTGTCTGTGATTGGTGACGTCTGTCTGTCTGTGATTGGTGACGTCTGTCTGTCTGTCTGTCTGTGATTGGTGACGTCTGTTTGTCTGTCTGTGATTGGTGATGTCTGTCTGTCTGTGATTGATGACATCTGTCTGTCTGTCTGTCTGTCTGCGATTGGTGACGTGTGTGTCTGTCTGTCTGTCTGTCTGTCTGTGATTGATGACGTCTGTCTGTCTGTCTGTCTGTCTGTGATTGGTGACGTCTGTCTGTCTGTCTGTCTGTCTGTGATTGGTGACGTCTGTCTGTCTGTGATTGGTGACGTCTGTCTGTCTGTCTGTCTGTCTGTGATTGGTGACGTCTGTCTGTCTGTCTGTCTGTCTGTCTGTGATTGGTGACGTCTGTCTGTCTGTCTGTCTGTCTGTGATTGGTGACGTCTGTCTGTCTGTGATTGGTGACGTCTGTCTGTCTGTGATTGGTGACGTCTGTCTGTCTGTCTGTCTGTCTGTCTGTCTGTGATTGGTGACGTCTGTCTGTCTGTCTGTCTGTCTGTCTGTCTGTCTGTGATTGGTGACGTCTGTCTGTCTGTGATTGGTGACGTCTGTCTGTCTGTCTGTCTGTCTGTCTGTGTGTCTGTGATTGGTGACGTCTGTGATTGGTGGAGTTGTGCAGCACATCAGCTGGACAGTGACGTTGTTTTGTGTCTGGGACATTGCTGCTAAATTTAGCTGCAGTCAGAGAGAGAGGATGATCAATGCAGACATTCAGACAGCAGGAACAACACACAACTCTGGTTTGTGTTGTTAACTGATTGATGAAATAACGAATGCAGAATATTCCAACAATTTATTCATCTTGGCAACCATCCTAAACACCCTAGAAACCAATTAGAAACATCTTAGCAACCCCCTAGCAACAACTTCTTACATCTATCCTTAGCAACTATCCTAAAAATCCTAGCAACCACCTTTAAAAAATCTTAGCAACCATCGTCAACACCCTAGCAACCACTTACTGACATCTTAGCAACTACCCTCAACATCATAGCAACCACCTAGAACTCTGGACCACAAAAGAAGTCATGAGTAGCACGGGTCTATATGTAGCAATAGCCAACAATACATTATATGGGTCAAAATTTCTTTCAAAAATCATTAGGATATTAAGTAAAGACATTTTGTGAATTTCCTACTGTAAATATATCAAAACTTAATTTTTCATCAGTAATATGCATTGCTAAGGACTTCATTTGGACAACTTTAAAGGTGATTTGCTCAATATTTAGATTTTTTTGCACCCTCAGATTCCAGATTTTCAAATAGTTGTATCTCAGACAAATATTGTCCTACCTTAGCAACCATCCTCAACACCCTAGCAACCACAAATTTATTGTGAAAATCCCTCGGCTGAAGTGAATGACTGGCTGTTTCTGCTGTCGAACACTTCCCCACACACACACACACACACACACACACTCTCCCCTCCCCCGCAGTTGTCCTGCTCTTCCGCTGCCCCTCCCGTCAGCGTGTGTGTGTGTGTGTGTGTGTGTGTGAGATCTGGGTGGATTATCGTGTGCCGGTGACTGTGGGATGCAGCATCATCTCTCTCTGTCTCTGTTTGTCTGCAGACGGATGTGGAGAGTCTTCCTCGTCTGCAGCGTCTGTTTCTCAGCACTAACAGCATCAGCAGGTAAGAGCCGCATCAGTGTGTGTTTAACCCCGTCCTGTCTGAGGACACTCGTGTCCTCGTACTGCAGCAGCACAGGGCTGCGACACACACACACACACACACACACACACACACACACACACACACACACACACACGGTTCAGACAGTTGTCTAGTGTGTCTGATTGTGTAACTATGGGAATGTGTTTTTGCTGTGTTGTCATGGCGAGAGTGCTGCAGTTGCTAAGGGAGCGCTGCAGTCTGATGCGGTGTGATGGGCCGAGCGCTCCGGTGTGTGTGTTCCTCATTACTGCTGTGTCATACTGCTGCATACACAGCCTGTGTGTGTGTGTGTGTGTGTGTGTGTGTGTGTGTGTGTGTGAGTGTGTGAGTGTGTGAGTGTGTGAGTGTGTGTGTGTGTGTGAGTGTGTGTGAGTGTGTGAGTGTGTGTGTGTGTGTGTGTGTGTGTGTGTGTGTGTATGTCTCTTTGTGTGAGTGTGGGTGTTTGTGAGGGTCTGTGGGTGGGGCTAACTGAGGGTCAGAGGTCACGCATTGTGTATGTAAAACTGAGTTAAATTAATTAATTCAGTTTTGGGCAGAGATATGGAAGCATGTTCACATCATGGAATAAAAAAAAAAAAGAAAAGGTGCTTGCAACTTTTTATCACACGTTTCTGACTTTATTACTTGTAATTTTGAGTTTTTATGTCGTTCTCACTTTTTCCTTGTAATTCTCCCGTGTTTCACTTTTGGTCCCACTTTATATTAGGTGACCTTAACTACTGTGTGCTTACATTTAAATTAATCATTTGGTTCAATGCACTTATTGTGTACATACATGTTTTTACATTGTACTTATATTTTTAAAAATACCTATATGTAATTACATCTGTAATTAATTTTTTTTTTTTTTTTTTTTTTTGTATTGACGTCTATTGTCTCTGTTCCTTAAGCCTGATTTGTAAAGTGACCTTGAGTGCTAGAAAGGCGCTATATAAATAAAAATTATTATTATTATTAATTTTTATTATTAATATTACTTATTTTTTGATGCAAGTACATAGTAGTTAAGGCCTCCTAATATAAAGTGTGACCTCACTTTTTTATGAGTTCTCATTTTTTCCCCTGTGATTCAGAGTCCAATTCTCTCTTTTTCTCACAATTCTGACCTTTTTCTCTCATTTCTGAGTTTATGTTGTGCAATTTTTTTTTTTTAAATCTCAGAATTCTCTGTTTATATCTGAATCACAAAATGTTTTTGTGATAGAAAAGCTCATACATGACACCTATCTTGTTTATTATGTGAAGCAGCTTTGATCCAGTCTTGTATAAAGTGCTGTACTGTGTGAATGAAGCTGACCTGACCTGATGTAAATGGGTTGTTGGTGTTTTTGGGGCAGGTTGGATGCGCTGGCCTGTCTGTGGCACTGCCGCTCTCTGAGCGAGCTGAGCGTCGATGGGAATCCTGTGGCGCTGGAGTCATGCTACAGACAGACTCTCCTCCGCTGCTCGCCACACCTTCAGCTGCTCGACATGAAGCGCGTCACAGTGAGTATTACACACTCCGATGCTCTTCCACGCTAATCAGTGTGTGCACTAATGATGCCTTGCTTTGTTCTGATCAAATACACTTCACAGTCGCAGTGCAAACAAAAGAGCTAAACTGACTCAGAACAGGGATGAGCTTGAGTGTTCTGCTTCAGTAGAAAATTCATCAATTCATTTCATGGGTTCTGATGGTTATAATGTAGTTAGTTTTTACATTTTATGATAATTTGTAGCTGTCTTGGAGCACAGAAACTTGTCAATGCAACTTTTTTAATAAAATAGCTTCGATATTGAATTGCTACATTATGTTCATCAGCAACATAGGCGTAAAATCACTGTTTAAGTAACTAAACTCACAGCTTCATTGTTTGTATAGAGACACACAGACGCAGATAATTCACACACAACTGTCATCTCTTTCTCTCTCTCAATAATTAATCAATTCAATAAATTCAAATAAATGTGATCTTACCGCCCTATTTCATCCCTGTGTCTGATTTGAAGTGGGCAGAATGCTAGATCTAACGAACCGTAACTAACAAAATAACTGTCATTTTTACTCTTCTGGTCAGATATTGTGCTGCAGACATCATTAACAGTTTTAACTGGTCGATGCTGGCCAATGACTGTGGTATAAGCGGAATAATGCACGGCTAGCTGTGCCTTAAATGATTTCAATGCACTCCGCGTCATGCATTAAAATAATTTAACGTGCATTATCCCTTACGTAAATAACTTTTAGAGAGACGGCGAGTGTGTAGCTTGATCTCCATCTCTCTCCAAATGATCCCGTACTAGCCTCCAAAACTGTTGCAGTGCATGCTGGGAAACAAACAGCTGGCAGAATGGCAAATCATCGGAAAATAATCCTCTCTCTCTCTCTCTCTCACACACACACACACACACACACACACACACAGACTTTACAAATGCCTCTGTGTGTGTGTGTGTGTGTGTGTGTGTGTGTGTGTGTGTGTGTGTGTGTGTGTACGTGTGTGTGTGTGTTAATCGCATCCTTACGGTCTGCTGCTGTTGTGCAGGAGGAGGAGAGACGCACGGCGAGTGTTTCAGTACGAAAGGAGGATGAGAAGAAGAAAGAGAGTCACAAACAGGCTGCGCACAAGGTACAAACACACAACGAGAACACAGCAGATATCTGACAGAGAGCTCAGAAAAACTCAATTCAGAGGGAGAGGTGATTCCACTGCTGGATATTTGTTCTGGTTTTAAGTAAAAACTCACTTCATTTTGATGCATTTCTTCACTATCATCTGTCGTTTTGCATCTCAAGTAAAGAATGTTGAGATATTTGCGCTGGAAAACTAAGAGCACCGAGGAGGAGCATCAGTTTCTGCAGTCGTTGTGGTGTGTGAGTGATTCCTCGCATGCGTGAGTATTCCCTGTAGAAAAAAACAGGTATGTTTTAAAACATGACTGCTGGTTTGCAACTAACTTCTGCTCAGGACCAGCTTAGGACCAGCTTAAACCAGCAGTAATGCTTCAAAAACACACTTAACCAGCATATGCTGTTTTTTTAAACAGGGTTTTTAACCGTGTGCTGAGATCCAGCAGGGATTTGTAATGTAAGCCTGATAATTCCTGTTGAGTTCAATCACACACACACACACACGCACACACACACACGCGCACTCTCACACACACACACACACACACACACACACACACACACACACACGTTTTAGTGGTTTACAGGGACTCTCCATAGGCGTAATGGTTTTTATACTGTACTTACTGTATGTGCTATTGCCCTACACCAACCCTACACCTAAACCTACCCCTTACAGGACACTTTCTGCATTTTTAGGTTAAAAAAAAAACAAAAAAAAAAACACCTTTTAGTATGTTTTTTTTAAGCCTTTTGATTTACGGGGACGTAGGCAGTGTCCTCATAAACCACCTTCAAATTGTAATACCTCTGTCACACCTATGTCATTATACACATTTTGTCCCCGAAAACCACAAAAACCAGTATACACACGCACAGACACACACACACACGCACGCACACACACACACGCACGCACAGACACACACACACGCACAGACACACACACACGCACAGACACACACGCACACACACACACACACGCACAGACACGCACGCACAGACACGCACGCACAGACACACACGCACAGACACACACGCACACACACACACACACACACACACACTCACACACACACAGGAGAGCCTCACACACATCAGATGCTGCCCCTGTGCATGATGGGATATGCTGCTCATCCAGACATCTGGATAGAACCGATCAAATGCTTTTGGACGCTTCAGCTCTGACATCTGTGTGACACATTCAGTCCCAGGCTTCAGTCTTTATTCTCTAGGAGCAACTGGAGGTTTCACCAGAATGTTATTGATCTGAAACTCATCAGGCTCTAATTATGAATATATAATTTTTCAGACACTCCAGATGAGTGAATCTCATCAAAACTGTCAGTTAAGTTTATATTTTATTCATTTAACAACACAGCATTTTTTTAGAAAGTGTTTGATTTTAATTATTTTTATTTTAAAACCACTTATTTTAATTTTACTTTTTTGTCATGTAATTGTTAGTAAATGTTTCATTTTGATTGTTTTTATTTTAAAGTCATTTATTTTAAATTTTTCATCATTTAATTTTATTAAGTGTTTTATTTTCACATAATTTCACATTTTTGTAATTTAATTCATTTTAGTATGTGAGTGCAATTAAAAATGAAACATTAAGATTTTTAATTATTAATTTTAATGTCCAAATTCCTATTTGTTTTAATTTGACCTTTTTATTTATTTACTTATTTAATTAAATATTAGTAATTAGTAAATGAATCTCATCGAAACCGATCATTGATATTATTTTATGCCGGTTAAGGACCTGAAATCTCATTTACTGTAATGCATATGTAAAAATATTGACATTATTAAAATAGTAAATTATATGAAAATAATTCTTTGACCTCGAGGTGTCTTCATGAGACTCTCCCAGATGCTGCTGGCTCCTCACAGCAGCTGCGGTTCCACACAGTTCTGGAAGGATCCGATGGGTCTAACGCAGCTGGTCTTTGTTTTCGTCGCAGGAAAGACGTCGACTGGCGATCCAGAACGCAGCGCAGCAGTGGGAGGGGCTAAAGACCTGCCTCGAGCTTCCTGCCCAGAACGGCACAAAGGAAGATGTCAGTCCAGACAACAGCCCCGCCCACAGCCCCGCCCAGACCAATGGGAACGCTCAGGAGACGTCACCAGACGAGCCCAGGTGTGTGTGTGTGTGTGTGTGTGTGTGTGTGTGTGTGTGCATGTGTGTAGTACCGGTGTATGGAAAGGGGCATTGATCCATCGAATCCCCAAATAGACAATATCCCGATGATCCGCCGACTTGGAGAGATATATCCCTGCTACCGACAGTTTATAGGGTATTCATGAAATGTTTGCTCTGAAGAATCCTCCTCTGGTTGGTGGAGACAGCAATACTCTCATCAAAACAGAAAGCATATATTAATACACAGGGAATGAATGAGCACGTCTTTTGTTTGAAAACAGGAATTGATGATTTTAAACATTCATCTGCAGAATTCTTCAGTCTTTCTGGATTTTTGTGATGCTTTTAGTTAATTGTCCCATGATATTATACTTTATGCATTAGATGAAATTAGACTACCACAGCCGTATGTGAACATGATCATGCACGTCTACAATAACTCCTACGACCAAGGCATATGTGGAAGTGCCTTTAGTGATCGAACACCACTCAGGCTGCCCCTGGAGCACTATTAACTTCATACTAGCGATTAACTCCTGGCTGAAATAGATGTGTCCGTGCGCACCAGCAGGTGTGTGATCTCCAAATCCAGTGCAAGCTTATGCGGATGATGTGGAAATATCTTCACGAGATGAGCATAATTCATAATATGCTTCTTCGTACAGATGACTTTATGAGGTGGTCTGGTCTGGATATGAAACTTACAAAGTGTGCTGCGTTTTATGAAAGACGGAGTGGAGGAAATAGATGGTATACATCAAAGTGTGACAAACCCCCGGTCTTTGCATTAGCACATAAACCTATCCGTCTATATGAACATCATGAAACCTCTCCTTATCTGGGGCATAAATTCAGCTTTAGCGGTGACTGGGAGGAACAGGTTACAGAGCTGTGTCATGAATTCACCTGAAGACTTGCATTGATTGACTCTTCCCCTCTCCCTATAACGATGAAGATTGAGGCTTGATCAGATGGATTGCAATAGCTAAAATTCAACTTCTATTTATGAATGTTCATATTCCACAATGCACACTTTCAGCACTGAATGATGAAATGGTAAAGCTAGTGACAAAACGGCTCTGTCTCAACAGCCATACAGCCTGAGATGTTATTTTCCAGTCGTGTCGAGACGGAGGTCTCGGTGTCCAAACACTGAATGGATCTATACTGCCTCCAGAATAGATCATCTTCTTAACATGCTGAATAACGACGATACATCTGTCAGAGAGTTGGCACGTGAGTCGCTTTTTCTACATCTACAGCGGCGCAAAATACCGGCTGCTTTGTGCAACGAGCCACAGTTTCTTGGATTTAAATTAAAACCGAATGGAAAGTTGGACATCAAAACAGCCGGATTTGGAGTACGCTCTGATTGGCTGGATTTAAATGATCTTTGCCAGCGTATAGGACTGCAGGGACCTGACGGACCGGTACCGGTTCTTAATGAGGATATAATAGCAGACCTGCATCTCTCTACTCTTGCGGTACTCCACACAGAAGGTACACCTCTTCAATTATCGACCAATAATGTAAGAGTCTCACTTCTTCACCTCAGAAAAACCCAAAGTGCTCAGCACTGGATGGGCTTGAAACTACAGGGAAAATTAGTGTGAGTGTGTGTGTGTGAGTGTGAGTGTGAGTGTGAGAGAGAGTGTGTGTGTGTGTGTGTGTGTGTGTGTGTGTGTGTGTGTGTGTGTGTGTGTGTGTGTGTGTGTGTGTGTGTGTGTGTGTGTGTGTGTGTGTGTGTGTGTGTGTGTGTGTGTGTGAGTGTGAGTGTGAGTGTGCGCGTGCGCGTGCGCACGTGAGTGTGAGAGAGCGTGTGTGTGTGCGTGAGTGTGAGTGTGAGTGTGTGTGTGCGTGAGTGTGTGTGTGCGTGAGTGTGTGTGTGAGTGTGAGTGTGTGTGTGTGTGTGTGAGTGTGAGTGTGCGCGCGTGAGTGTGAGTGTGAGTGTGAGTGTGAGTGTGAGAGAGTGTGTGTGTGTGTGTGTGTGTGTGTGTGTGTGTGTGAGTGTGTGTGTGAGTGTGTGTGTGTGTGTGTGTGTGTGTGTGAGTGTGTGTGTGTGTGTGTGTGTGTGCGCGTGCGCGTGCGCACGTGAGTGTGAGAGAGCGTGTGTGTGTGCGTGAGTGTGAGTGTGTGTGTGCGTGAGTGTGTATGTGTGTGTGTGTGTGTGTGTGTGTGTGTGTGTGTGTGTGTGAGTGTGTGTGTGTGTGTGTGTGTGTGTGTGTGTGTGTGTGTGTGTGTGTGTGTGTGTGTGTGTGTGTGTGTGTGTGTGAGTGTGAGTGTGAGTGTGAGTGTGAGTGCGAGTGCGAGTGCGAGTGCGAGTGCGAGTGCGAGTGCGAGTGCGAGTGCGAGTGCGAGTGCGAGTGCGTGTGTTTGACCGCTGTGATTCTCTGTCACAGGCGCTTGAGTCCGCTCACAGTCTCAGCCGGAGGGAATGAGAGCAGGTTACGATCGACCAGTCGTCCAAACAGCCCCCGAGACCTCAGGTACACTGACCGCTTCACTTTACTTTCATTTTACTTGAGTTTCAGAGCTCGTGGCTTCGGCTGTGTTTATCAGTTTTGTTGGTTTGTTCTGATTAGCAACAGTGTTGCATTTGAGTTCCTCATTCAGAGAGTCCAGCAGTAGGGATGTAGCCCCGTTGCCATGGATGCAGGAAGCGAGAGAGTTGAAGGAATATTGAAAATGATGTCATGATTTACTCACCTTCATGTCGTTTCCAGACCGTATGCTGTTATTTTATCTGTTGAACACACAAAAAAGATTATTTTAAGAATCACTAGACCAGCGATTCTAAGTTATTTAATAAGTTATTATTTCAATAATGTTCAGTTCTTAGTTAATGACATGACGTGATAACAAATAAAATGTTTTATTCTGAATTTTAAATTTTCAAAATTATTGTTTTTGTTTTTAAATTATTTGTTTTAATTTGACATTTTATTTTTTTTATGTATTTATTTAATTTATTATATTTATTTAGTTTATTATTATCGTTTTATTTTTATTTGTTTTATTTTAAAATTATTTGTTTTCATTTTACATTTTAATCCTTTAATTATTACTAAGTGTTTTTGAATGATTGATTTATTTTAATTTAACATGCTATTATTGAATTATTAGTAGAATTTTTTTATTTATTTATTTTTTACCATTTTATGATTTAATTATTAGTCTTTTTATTAATTGCTTTTAATTGAAATGTTTAATTAAATTGTATATTTTTGTGGTTTAATAGTTGATTTATAAGTAAGTGTTTTATTGTATGTTATAATAAACATCAGCTGTATCCAGTTATAAGAGCAGAGACCTGACTGTGAAGGTTGATATGCGGTGATGCACTTTTGTGTGTTTTAATACTTGCTAAAAGCATCTCAGTGATCCACAGCAGACTGATCTGATTCTTGGCGTCTCTCTTTGTAAAATGAGTTCATTAAATGAACGATTTGTGCGTGGGAACCGCGTGATTAGTGAATGGGCAGAAGAGCTCTTCTGAAGTGAGTGTTTCTCTCTGTATGTGGGCAGACAATTACTGCGTCAATCACGTGCGTCTCATCAAGAGTGTTCATTAAAAACGCATTATTCCCCTCTGAATTAACCTCTCAAAATCAAATCGCTCCAATTATAATTAACAAAACCGCCCTGGAAACGCTGATGACTGACAGCTGTTTGTGTTTGTGACGCTGATTCAACACTTAATTCAGCCGTCAATCAAAAATATACTCATTTAGTTTATTAAGGTCATGTATGAATCTTCTTTGTTTTGTATATATATTTCTGACTGTTCAGTTAAGGCCAGCTCGTTATGTGACAGTCGTATGTATAAATGCATATGTATATTAAGGGTACTGTTCAAAGATTTGGGGTCAGGAAGATTTTTTTAAGAAGTCTCCTCTGTTCACCAGGGCTGCATTTATTCAATCAAAAATACAATTAAAAATGTGAAATATTATTAGAATGTAAAACAGCTGTTTTCTGTGTGAATATGTGTTAAACTGTAATTTATTTCTGTGATACGCAGCTGTATTTTCAGCATCATTACTGCAGTCTTCAGTGTCACATGATCTTCAGAAATCATAATAATATACTGATTTACTGCTCGAGAAACATTTCTGATTATTATCAATGTTGAAAACAGTCGTGCTGCACAATATTTTTGTGGAAACTGTGATGCATTTTATTTTTTCAGGATTCACAGATGAATAGAAAGTTCAGAAGAACAGCATTTATTTGAAATAAAAATCTACTGTAACATTATAAATGTCTTTACTCACATTTTTTGATCAGTTTAGTGAGTCCATAATGAATAAAAGTATTAATTCCTTTAAAAAAATCTTACTGACCCAGACTTTTGAATGGAAGTATGTATAATAATTTAATTTTACTCGTCTGCAATGCTATAGTTTCTGTGCAAATGGAACAATGCAGACGTTTTCTGTTAGGGTTTGATAGTATTTAAAATGATCTGTATATAAAAACAATAGAAGTCTGTGCAGTAACTGTATCAGATCTGGATGACAGACGCAGTGGATCTCATCGTGCCAAATGTGAATTTAAACAGGCTGGAGTCCAAATATTCCTCTCAGAAGTAAGAGTCTCTGTCCAGACATGTTGAACACATTCAGTCGTGTGTGACGGGAGTCATCAGAGGAGCGTGTGTGTGTGTGTGTGTGTGTGTGTGTTCGCAGGCCGCAGGACTCCAGCGGGCCCAGCGTTCAGAGTCTGTCCATGTCTGACAGTCACCTGGCGGAGCTGGACAGCGAGACGCTGCGTCTGTTTGGCCCCGGGGCCCTGGAGACTCTGGAGCGCTGCTGGAGCGTTCAGACGGCCGCGAGCGTCACCGCCGTCGCCTTCAGATACATCCACTTCGACTCCATCATCCCCATGTTCCTGCGCATCCGCCTCAAGTTCCCAAACCTCTCGGTGAGCATCACAGCGTCTCACACCATCACGTGCTCTTTACATCTTTAAACAAAGCTCCTAAATCAGAGAAGAAAGTCTTAAATTCATTGTGTTAAATATTGCATACACTGTAAAAAATGAATGAATGTTAACTCAGAATATGTTCCCTGGAGCACAGGTTTTATTGAGTTGAGCTGAGTTTATTTGACATATAGAAAAGATGTTACATCTTTCTTGTCAAGGATAACACAATAAAGTTTCATTAACTTATTTCCATTGTGGTCCTTGCTTTAAAAGAGAAGAAAATCCTAATAAAAAAATCCACTCGCATCCATAAAATAACAAACAAATCAAACAATTCCTTATTTTCATTTAAAACATCCTATATCCTTCACCCTTATCCTGAAACCTTCACAATCTGTTTATACCTTAATATCCAAAGGCAGCATATTCCATTCTTTTGCACCTGAATATTTAAATAAATTATTATCCACAAACAACATGCGTAATCAAAATGGCACTGAACTAAGCCTATAGCAAGTACCATTAAACTATCTCTATCCAAAAGACCAGCATATCTAGCTATAATCTTAATTCTAGCATTCACTTTTACAAAGACTTTCCTGGCCATACTAACCCGACTTAAATTATTATCCAGAATACAACCCAGATAATTGACTGATGCTTTATTATTTAGTATATATACCCATCTTCTTTCCTCAATTTACACTTAGACCCAAAAAGAATAGATTCTGAATAGATTCTGTTATTTTCAGTCAACCAATCCTTCACCTTAACTAGCTCATCACCTCACTTTTCTTGATTTCTATTAGAGTCCTTCTCAGAAACTAACAAAGCAGCATCATCGGCATATTAGAACATATTACTTTCACAAGCAGCCTGCATATCATTAATATATATATATAATAAAAACAAAAGAGGACCTAGTACACTACCCTGTGGGACTCCATCTGGCAATTTTCAATGCACATGTAAGAGTGCCTGTTTTTAAACTCTCTAGCCTGACTTTCAGTCCACAAGACTGGTCAGGAGTTCTCATCTCTCTCATCATCTGAAACAAGGAGATATTAACATTGTATTTGGTTTAACTGCTGTACATTATCTGTGTTATCTGTCCCCTTCTACCACATTCACTGATCCACCACACTAACAGAACTTAAGTTATTAGTTACTTTTATACTGTTATACTATTTAAGCTTATTATTATTCTTCTGAGACCAAGAATTTTCAACTGTGCTGTATATCCTCCTAGGGCTTTAATGTTACAGGCACCAAACTCGTCTTTAATGAATCAAAGATTTCCCATAGACTTGCATTGACTGAGCAAAAATGCCCTCTCTAGAGGTCAACTGCAGTCCACTAGAGCGAGCCACAGGATAAGAAATCTTTTCTGCTCCCCTCATGTACTTTCGTTTTCAGTCCGTTAAATTTACAAATAATTGCATACTTTTCCTTTATGCTGCCAAGCAAAGCTAACATACAGTATTTGATCATGACCACATGGTCACTTGCTTCGTTTCTAAATGAATCCATAGTTTTGATCAAATCGAGTGAGTTAATGATTCAATGACTCACACATAAAGACGGTCACTTGCTTTGTTTCTGAGTAAATCAGCCATGTGAATGAATCGAGTGAGTGAATGATTCAATGACTCACATAAAGACAGTTACTCGCTTCGTTTCTAAATGAATCCATAGTTTTGATCAAATCGAGTGAGTCAATGATTCAGTGACTCACACATAAAGACGGTCACTTGCTTTGTTTCTGAATGAATCAGCCATGCGAATGAATCGTGAGGGTTTTCTCACACCCGTCTGATGCTGGTGTGTCTGCGCAGCACCTGATGTTCATGGAGACGAGCATCACTCACCTCCCTCAGCTGGCGGCTCTGGCTCAGGTGCGGCGTCTGGAGCAGATCAGTGTTCATTCGGAGGGGAATCCGGTGGTGAGACTGACGCTCTGGAGGTCCTTCCTCATCTACAGACTGCAGCACCTCAACCTGCAGAAGATCAACGGCACCGAGGTGTGTGTGTGTGTGAGAGAGAGTGTGTGCGTTTTTGTTACAAATGAGGACATAGATGTGTATAATAACAAAGGTATGACAGGTATTACAAGGGGAAGGCGACTTTTCAGGTCATTACCCCATGTCCCCACTTTTAAAAACGCAACCACTTTTCAATAGTGTATTGAGAATCTGAAATAGCAGAAAGTCTCCTGTAAGGTGTAGGTTTAGGTGTAGGGTTGGTGTAGGACAATAGCACATACAGTAAGTACAGTATAAAAACCATTACGCCTATGGAGAGTCCCCACTTTCACAAAAACGAACGTGTGTGTGTGTGTGTGTGTGTGTGATGATGTTTGTGTGTTTCAGGTCACTATGAATGAGATCATGGCCTCGGAGCGGATGTTCGGTGCTCTGGGTCACGTCGCTGCTACAGAAACACCGCGCTGCCGCCTGCTGCTGCTGCTGGAGGAGTCCAGGTGTGTGTGTGTGTGTGTGTGTGTGTGTGTGTGTGTGTGTGTGTGTGTGTGAGAGAGAGAGAGAGAGATCCTTTAGCACAGACTAAAACACTCACACTACCTGTGAAATACCTCTGTCTGTGTGTGTGTGTGTGTGTGTGTGTGTGTGTGTGTGTGTGTGTGTGTGTGTGTGTGTGTGTGTGACGACATGCCAGTGCATGTCCACAGCAGCTGCCATCCTGTGTGTGTGTGTGTGTCCAGGATTATTTCAGTGCTCCAGGACTTACAGTATTAAACAGTTCTTTCATCTGTCTGCTACAACCACGAGCACCTGAGAGACTATAAAAAAATCTGATTTGTGGACCTGGGAAAGTCATTGCAATTCACAAAATTTAAACTCCATTGGTATTTTATTTTATTTTAAATCTAAAAATTAATTAATTATTTAATAAAATTTTCAATTTTTTCCATTTTATTTTGCTGAATTTTTTAAGGCCTGAGCAGAGATGGTTCTCTTGTACGATGGCGTTTTAGTGCCGTGTTTAAAAAAATATCTAAGATTACAAGATTAAGGTCGTAATATTTCGAGAATAAAGTTAAAATTACGAAAATAAAGTTGAAATATTAAGAGAATAAAGTTGAAATATTTCGAGTGTAAAGTTGAAATATTTCTAGAATAAAGTCGAAATATTACGAGAATAAAGTCTAAATGTTTCGAGAATAAAGTTGAATTGTTTCGAGAATTTAAATCGTAGAAATTAAAGTTATAATATGTTGAGAATGGAGCCTATATTGCGCATGCAGGTGTCCCAGATTGAGAGCAGCGGGAGAAGTGGCCAGGCCTCCGGAATTGATTTGGATATTGTTGTGTCCGAGCGGCCGCATCATCTCACTGGGATGAGGAAGAGGCGATTTGAAGGACTCGCGGAAACAGCTTTATATCAAAAATATGATATTTATTAACAGACTGAACAGGAACAACTGTATATCTTAACATCAGCTCACACACTCAATTGACATTCCTTCGGGGGCGCTGTAGCTCTCTTATTTAACCCTTTTTAATACACTACAAATGTGTGGGCTTATTAGCAGAAATCATAACATGTGTCATACTCGCGGGGACAGTATGCTTGGAAGTAATATTTCATGTCTTCGACTGCATTCATTATTTGTAGTGCGCCAGCCACCCTTGTGCTTTTGGTACTTCTAATATAAAACAATGCCTCAGCTTTCAAAATCAGTTTTATAGCGAAATAGAAACAGTGTGTGCTACAATAATGCATTATGTTCTCTTTTCTGAGGTAGGCTATATAACGTTAAGTGACTATTCACAAGCTGCTTTATTCACGGTATAATACAGTAAAGCATTGGACGTAATATTTAACGTCTTCTATTCATTATTTGTAGCGCGCCAGCCACCCAGTAATCACAATAATTTTGTCCTTTGTTGCTTTCAATATAACACAGCTCATTCAAATTCTGTCAGTTTTATCACAAATTTTGGTCACACTTTATATTAGGAGGCCTTAACTACTATGTACTTACATCAAAAAATAAGTACAATGTACTTATTGTGTTCATATTGTATTGCAAAACACTTCTGCTACTATTGAGGGGATACGGGTAAGGTTAGGGACAGGTTTGGTGGTGTGGGTCGGTTTAAGGGTGGGTTAAGGTGTAAGGGATGGGTCAACAGTGTAATTATAAATGTAATTACAGAAATTAATTACAGATGTAATTACATATAGGTATTTTAAAAAATATGAGTACAATGTAAAAACATGTATGTACACAATAAGTGCATTGTACCAAATTATTAATTTAAATGTAAGTACATAGTAGTTAAAGTCACCTAATATAAAGTGGGACCCAAATTTTTTATAACGAGTTTTTCATCTTTATTGAAATTTTTTAGTAAGATGTAAAAGTGAAGGAACATCAGAAGGCATGAAAAAAAAATACAGTATATCCTAATTTAATGAAATGAATGTCTCATTGTATTTGGATAGATGATTGACTCACATGCCGCTGAAACTGAAGTGAATACAGCGATCTGTCACGTCGCGCCACATTATAGAGCGTGAAAAACACATTATTGTATGACATATTGTTTGTATTTCACTACAAAACTGACAGATTTTGAAATCTGAGATCTCACTGTGCTCCCAATCCGGACCATTTGCATGCGCAATAGGCTAATATACTCTCAAAATATTATAACTTTAATCTAGTAATTGCAACAAATTAATTCTCATAATTTTGACTTTATTATCAAAATATTTTGACTTTATTCGCGTAATTTCGACTTTATTCTCGTAATATTTTGACTTTATTCTCAAAATATTTTTACTTCATTCTCGTAGTATTTCGACTTCATTCTCGTAATATTTCGACTTTATTCTCAAAATATTTTGACTTTATTCTCGTAGTATTTCGACTTCATTCTCGTAATATTTTGACTTTATTCTCGTAGTATTTTGACTTTATTCTCAAAATATTTTGACTTTATTCTCGTAGTATTTCGACTTCATTCTCGTAATATTTTGACTTTATTCTCGTAATATTTCGACTTTATTCTCGTAATATTTTCGACTTTATTCTCGTAATATTTTGACTTTATTCTCGTAATATTTCGACTTTATTCTCGTAATATTTTCGACTTCATTCTCGTAATATTTTGACTTTATTCTCGTAGTATTTCGACTTCATTCTCGTAATATTTTGACTTTATTCTCGTAGTATTTCGACTTCATTCTCGTAATATTTTGACTTTATTATCAAAATATTTTGACTTTATTCTCGTAATATTTTGACTTTATTCGCGTAATTTCGACTTTATTCTCGTAATATTTTGACTTTATTCTCAAAATATTTTTACTTCATTCTCGTAGTATTTCGACTTCATTCTCGTAATATTTCGACTTTATTCTCAAAATATTTTGACTTTATTCTCGTAGTATTTCGACTTCATTCTCGTAATATTTTGACTTTATTCTCGTAGTATTTCGACTTCATTCTCGTAATATTTTGACTTTATTCTCGTAATATTTCGACTTTATTCTCGTAATATTTTCGACTTTATTCTCGTAATATTTTGACTTTATTCTCGTAATATTTCGACTTTATTCTCGTAATATTTTCGACTTCATTCTCGTAATATTTCGACTTTATTCTCGTAGTATTTCGACTTCATTCTCGTAATATTTTGACTTTATTCTCGTAGTATTTCGACTTCATTCTCGTAATATTTTGACTTTATTCTCGTAGTATTTCGACTTCATTCTCGTAATATTTTGACTTTATTCTCGTAGTATTTCGACTATATTCTCGTAATATTTTCGACTTTATTCTCGTAATATTTTGACTTTATTCTCGTAATATTTCGACTTTATTCTCGTAATATTTTCGACTTCATTCTCGTAATATTTTGACTTTATTCTCGTAGTATTTCGACTTCATTCTCGTAATATTTCGACTTTATTCTCGTAATATTTTCGACTTCATTCTCGTAATATTTTGACTTTATTCTCGTAGTATTTCGACTTCATTCTCGTAATATTTTGACTTTATTCTCGTAGTATTTCGACTTCATTCTCGTAATATTTTGACTTTATTCTCGTAATATTTTGACTTTATTCTCGTAATATTTCGACTTTATTCTCGTAATATTTTCGACTTTATTCTCGTAATATTTTGACTTTATTCTCGTAATATTTCGACTTCATTCTCGTAATATTTTGACTTCATTCTCGTAATATTTTGACTTTATTCTCGTAGTATTTCGACTTCATTCTCGTAATATTTCGACTTTATTCTCGTAATATTTTCGACTTCATTCTCGTAATATTTTGACTTTATTCTCGTAGTATTTCGACTTCATTCTCGTAATATTTTGACTTTATTCTCGTAGTATTTCGACTTCATTCTCGTAATATTTTGACTTTATTCTCGTAATATTTCGACTTCATTCTCGTAATATTTTGACTTTATTCTCGTAATATTTTGACTTTATTCTCGTAGTATTTCGACTTCATTCTCGTAATATTTTGACTTTATTCTCGTAGTATTTCGACTTCATTCTCGTAATATTTTGACTTTATTCTCGTAGTATTTCGACTTCATTCTCGTAATATTTCGACTTTATTCTCGTAATATTTTCGACTTCATTCTCGTAATATTTTGACTTTATTCTCGTAGTATTTCGACTTCATTCTCGTAATATTTCGAGTTTATTCTCATAATATTTTGACTTTATTCTCGTAATATTTTGACTTTATTCTCGTAATATTTTGACTTTATTCTCGTAATATTTCGACTTTATTCTCGTAATATTTTCGACTTCATTCTCGTAATATTTTGACTTTATTCTCGTAGTATTTCGACTTCATTCTCGTAATATTTTGACTTTATTCTCGTAGTATTTCGACTTCATTCTCGTAATATTTCGACTTTATTCTCGTAATATTTTCGACTTCATTCTCGTAATATTTTGACTTTATTCTCGTAGTATTTCGACTTCATTCTCGTAATATTTTGACTTTATTCTCGTAATATTTCGAGTTTATTCTCATAATATTTTGACTTTATTCTCGTAATATTTCGAGTTTATTCTCATAATATTTTGACTTTATTCTCGTAATATTTTGACTTTATTCTCGTAATATTTTGACTTTATTCTCGTAATATTTCGAGTTTATTCTCGTAATATTTCGAGTTTATTCTCGTAATATTTCGACTTTATTCTCGAAATATTATGACTTTAATCTCGTAATCTTAGATATTTTTTTTAACGTGGCACTAAATCGCCGTCATACTCTTAAATCTAAACACTTAATTTAGTTTAATTTTTTACTTTTCTATTATTTTAAGTTGGCATGGGCTTCAGAGGCCTTGCTGTATTTATTCAGCAGTTTTAATTTTAATGTTAATTTAAATTTTTTTATTGTGACAGTGACTTCAGAGGCCTTACTTTATTTGTTTAGCAGGTCTCTTTAATTTGCAGGTTCTTGTTGTTATTATAATTCATCTGTAATTCATGTCCAGATGTTTCAGTCCCGAATCAAAGGACACGCAGTAGATCACTCAGACCGCAGTGATGAGCAGCTTTCAGTTCTGTTCAGATGCATTGGTCAGTCGCTCTGTCCTTCTTGCTGTAGGAAGCGGCAGCTGCAGTTCCTGCTGGACGGACGCGGGCGCAGAAGCGGTCAGAGTCCAGAGGACCTGAAGGAGAACGGCAAACAGCTGGGAGACGGTTTGAGCCGAGCGCTCTTCAGCTATCCCAGCAGACTCTCCGGCGGCCCCGAGGTGACACAGCTCTGTCTGCTGATTATACATGCACTACACTACCTGTCAGTGTTTTGAACACTTTTAATGTTTTTTTAAAGAAGTCTCTTCTGCTCGCCAAGCCTGCGTTTATTTGATCCGAAGCACAGCAAAAGCAGTAATATTGTGAAATATTTTACTATTTAAAACAGCTGTTTTCTATGTGAATATGTGTTAAACTGTAATTTATTTCTGTGATGTGCAGCTGTATTTTCAGCATCATTACTGCAGTCTTCAGTGTCACATGATCTTCAGAAATCATAATAATATACTGATTTGCTGCTCAAAAAACATTTACTATTATTATTATTTAAAACAATTGAGTAATTTTTTTCAGGATTCTTTGAAGAATAAAAAGATACAAAGATCAGCATTTATCTGAAATAAAAAGCTTTTGTAACACTATACACTACACCATTCAAAAGCTTGCAGACAGTATAATTTTTTTAAGGGGGGGGGTATATAAATGAATACTTTTATTTGGCAAGGATGCTTTTAAATTGATCAAAAGTGATGATAAAGACATTTATCATTTCCATTTCAGATAAATGCTGTTCTTCTGAACTTTGTATTCATCAAAGAAACCTGAAAAATTCTACTCAGCTGTTTTCAACATCATAATAATAATAATAATAATAATAATAATAAATGTTTTTTTTGAGCAGCAAATCAGAATATTAGAAAGGTTTCTGAAGGATCATGTGACTGGAGTAATGATGCTAAAAATTCAGCTTTGAAATCACAGGAATAAATTACATTTTAAAATATATTCAAATAGAAAACCGATATTTTAAATAGTAAAAAATATTTCAAAATATTACTGCTTTTGCTGTATTTTGGATCAAATAAATGCAGGCTTGATGAAAAGAAGAGCCTTCTTTAAAAAAAAAAATCTTACTGTTCAGAAACTTTTGACTGGTAATGTATATGTGCATCAGTGTGTGTGTGTGTGTGTGTGAGTGTGTGTGTCTCTCTCTCTCTGATATGTGTGTGTGTGTGTGTGTGTGTGTGTCTCTCTCTCTGATATGTGTGTGTGTGTGTGTGTGTGTCTCTCTCTCTGATATGTGTGTGTGTGTGTGTGTGTGTGTGTGTGTGTGTGTGTGTGTGTGTGTGTGTCTCTCTCTCTGATATGTGTGTGTGTGTGTGTGTGTGTGTGTGTGTGTGTGTGTGTCTCTCTCTCTGATGTGTGTGTGTGTGTGTGTGTGTGTGTGTGTGTGTGTGTGTGTGTGTGTGTGTCTCTCTCTCTGATATATGTGTGTGTGTGTGTGTGTGTGTGTGTCTCTCTCTCTCTCTGATATGTGTGTGTGTGTGTGTGTCAGGAGGCCGGTGCTGGCGGCTCGGAGCGCTCTCTGATGGTGCAGCAGTATCTGCGAGGTCTGATCCACAGGGCTTCCTCTCACTGCGTGAAGGCAGACGCTCTGCAGAAGCTCTGGCCGTCGCTCTTCAGTGAGATCGTGAGAGACTGTGTGCTGGAGATGAGAGACAGACAGGCCTTCAGACAGACGAGCCTCCGGCGGCTCCACAGCGACTCACACACGAGAACACAGACTGAGCACTGAATGTACAGCAGCCTGCGTTTATCTGAGTCCATCTGCTCACTCCTGAGAGAACTAATGGTGCTCCTGATCAAACACACTCTGCACAGGTGCATCACAGATGTGCCACACACAGACCTCAGCGCAGCGGAGATGCTTCAGATGACTGCGGCGTTAAACTGCAAACATGTCAGCCGTTTAACTAACAAGATGAAGATTCTCCTCAAACTGATGCTCTGCCATGAAAGTAGTCAAACTGAAAGAGAAATTGTTTTCATTTATTTTATTTTATTTTAAATTATGCCCAATCTTATAGTCAAAATTATTTTAACATTTTATTTTTATTATTCTATTATTTAGGTTGGAATACATTTCAGAGACCTTTCTTTGTTTAGCAGTTTTATTCTATTTTATTTTAATTTTTAATTAAATTTTTTTTAATTCTTTTTTTTTTTAATGCCCAATCTTAAATTCAATATTATTTTAACATTTGTATTTTTTGTATTCTATGATTTTAGGTGGGAATGGATTTCAGAGGCCTTTCTTTGTTCAGCAGTTTTATTTTATTTTATTTTATTTTATTTTATTTTATTTTATTTTATTTTATTTTATTTTATTTTATTTTATTTTATTTTATTTTATTTTATTTTATTTTATTTTATTTTATTTTATTTTATTTTATTTTATTTTAAATTGTTATTTTTAGTGCCCAAGCTGATAGTCCATTGTATTTTTATCATTCTATTATTTTAGGTTGGACCTGGCGTTTGCGCTGCATGATCTCTTGAGTTTTGACTCATTTCCAAACACACTGCATTAATGGAGTTTGTGTAGACGAAGCGTTTGCGTTGGGGTGTGTGTGTGGAGTGTGTTTCAGATCTTTTGTTCATTCTGTCTTTCATGCCTGTCGCTTCCTCATATTGAATGTCAAAATCAAACCATATGATCTTTCACAAGCACTGATTTATGTTTTGTATTTTACTGTTTATTAAAAAGAGAGAAGTAAAAAAAAGTTTGATTGACCTGAACTTGGCATCAAAATGTTCACCTTTATTTAACCAATTAACGAATTATTTGATTATTATATGTATTTATTATATGTAGTGCTGCCAAACAATTAATCACAATTAATCTCATCCAAAATAAAAGTTTTTGTTTACATATTCTATTTGTGTGTGTGTGCTGTGTATATTTATTATGTGTATATAAATACAAACACATGCATGTATAAATTTCAGAAAAATATGTTATGGTTGTATATTAAATATATTTATATATAATATAAATGATATGAATATAAATATATGCATGTAAATATTTTCAAAATATATACTGTATGTGTGTGTATTTATATATACATAATAAATATACACAGTATACACACACATATTACGAAACAATGTTTTATTTCGGATGCGATTAATCGTGATTAATTGTTTGACAGCACTATTTATATGCTATTTTTTTTTTAATTAAGAACAAATTAATTTACAATTTTTTGTAAAATTTTTATTGAATATAAATTGTTAATTATAATATAATAATATAAATTGAGACGATCTGAAATGCTCATCATGGGAATCTGGATGGGTTTAGATTAGTATAGTTAATTAAATAATTAAACCTAACTTTACTTGCAATAAAATAATTAACTGAAATCCAAAAAAAAAAAATGTTTTTTTTTTATTTTTATAAAAATTTCTACATTTTTTAAAAAAAGTTTATTTTCAGTCATTTTAAAGTATTTGCACGTTTCCTGAGGTTCTGTGAGACTGAAGTTTGCCTCACAGCTGATGTTTGATCTGAAGAACCTCCAGAAAAGATTCAAGCTGTTCCTGAAACACTAACCATTAACCAGCTCAAATCAAGACTGAACAACAGCGATGATGATGATGAACAGATGAAAACAGACAGAAAGAAAGAGGTGTGAAACACAGGTTAGGATGCTGATTTTCCTCAGTGTTTGTGAGACTGAGCTGTCCAGTCTCAGCCACTGGCAATTTCATTTTAAGATTTTTTTTTAATTAATTTTTTATTCTATTATTTTAGGTTGGAACAGGCTTCAGAGGCCTTATTTTATTTGTGCAGCAGTTTATTTTTATTTTATTTATTTATTTATTTTAGGTTGGTATCAGATGCCTTTATTTGTTCAGTAGTTTTAATTTAAAAATGTATTTAGTTTTTATTTTATTTTATTAATTTAAAAAAATAAGCTGCTGATAGAGATGCTATCACACAGGAATCCTTAAATATCCTTAAACCTGTTTAATTTTATATATATATATATATATATATATATATATATACATATATATATACACACACACACACACACACACACACACATACCTACATATATATATATACATATCTCACATTATATATATATATATATTATATAACTGTCAAAAAAAGAGCAGTTCAAACTTCAGAAATTATAAGTGTATAGTATGCAGCATTATTTTAAAATGACTGTATCAGATGAGCAGCACATTTGTACTGGGGTACATATATCTTTTAGGCAGCTGCATGTTATAAAACAGGCTCTAAAATCTGTTTTAGATGTGTAAATTATGGCATTTAATTGCAGACACTTTTGAATCCTCCGTTTGTCACGTGCTGTGTTTACTGAAGCTCTCTCTCTCACACACACACACACACACACACACACGCGCGCGCGTTTAGTCTCTGAGCGCTTGGTCTCTTCGCGGATGTCTGACTGACGGAGAAACTTTTACTGGAGTGGAAACATCGCATCTGAACAGACTGAAAGTCATTAATGATGGAGATTATTGCTAATGAGGGACGCGCGAGCTGCTGGATTATTAATGAACGCGCTGGATTGCGCGCGTCAGGACGCGTCACGATCCGTCAACGCGTTCACCATTAGAACAGCTGGAGCTCAACGGGTACCGCGCGATCACCACACAAACTCTACCAGCCACCAACACAGAGTAGCATAGTTTTTCTGTCATTTTACTATGGTACCAATTTATATAGGTGCTATAATAAATGTATTTTATATATATATTATCATAAACCTAAAAGGTTAATGTTTATATGTATATATAATATATATATATATATAGCCAGATAGTTATGCCTTACTTTCATATATAGTATTATTACTGTATTCATGTGTTGTGTAAATACTGTGGTAACTTTTAGTAACACATCAGGGTGACACATACATAAGTTACGTAACACTTTATTTTACAGTGTCCTTTTTACATGTTACATGTAGTAATAACACAAAATTCTCTGCAAATACATGCAACAAGCCATAAACATATATAGTAAGTGCATGTTGTTAATTAATATTACTCAGTACTTAAATATATCATTATACTGTAAAAATGAAAACAATGCACTTTCTGGTGCTTTGATGTCAGTAACTGCTGTAATATCTCACTAATGTAAAATCACACAAACCTTCCTGAATGTCTGGTCACTCGCTCCTCGTGCACTTGAGTACAGCAGCTGCGGTCAGGGACACATTTAACAAACCAAGAGGTCAGCAGGTGGGGTCAGAGGTCAGCTGAGGTCTAAAAGGAGTACAAGATGAGTTTGAACTTGAGTGACATCTGACGACATGCACAGGTGTGTGTGTGTGTGTGTGTGTGTGTGTGTGTGTGTGTGTGTGTGTGTGTACAGGTGCAGCGCTGCGGTCAGTCTTCAGTATGAGAGCAGCTCTGAACATCAGGTGAGGAACATTGTGTTTTCATGTTTAGGATTTCACTGACACTCACATATAAGAAATTAATGCTTTTATTCATCAAGGATGCATTAAATTGATTAAATGTGAGAGTAAAGACATTTATAATGTTACACAATATTTCTATTTCAAAAGAATGCTGTACTTTTGAACTTTCTATTCATCTGTGAATCCCGAAAAATAAAATGCATCACATTTTCAACAAAAATATTGTGCAGCGCAACTGTTTTCAACATTAATAATAATAATCAGAAATGTTTCTCGAGCAGCAAATCAGCATATTATTATGATTTCTGAAGATCATGTGACTCTGAAGACTGGAGTAATGATGCTGAAAATACAGCTGCGCATCACAGAAATAAATTACAGTTTAACACATATTCACATAGAAACAGTTATTTTAAATTGCAATAATATTTTAACATTTTTACTGTATATTTGATCAGCAGTAGAGACTGCATTATGTGCATTACTGACTCTTGTGTTTTTAGTGTCGCTGTGGTTCTGTGGCCGATCTTCATGTGTCATCAGACAGCAAGGCAGGTAAGACTAACATAAAGGGAAAACACTTTAAATGTGTTTTTTTTTGTTTTGCTATTTTTGTATCCAAAATGACATTTTTATGTGTCGCCACCACATGGATTTCTGTAGAAAAAAGGAGAGCATGTGCTGTGGTCCATGAGTGTCGTCTCATTCCTGTCATAGTGAGAGCGATCACATGCTCTCCAGCTGTCTGACCTCTCGCTGACCCTGAGAATGACCACGGCTTTGAGTTTTAGGGTCCGGCTGAGTGAGGTCACGCCCTCTGCCCTCTGATTGGCCGTCAGCTGTTGACTGACAGTCTGAGTGCTCCGGCTCATTATCAATGTCATTTTGTTTCCTCTTCATGTACACGACGTGCTCAGATCCGGTCTGATCCACAGCAGACTGGTTCTGACGGAGCGCCGTCGAGGTTGTGGAGCTCCTGGGGTTCTTGGGGCGAGTGTTCTCGCTCCTGCGGCGGAGGAGTTCAGGAACAGACCAGAGTCTGTCTGCCGCACAAATCCACGGCACAAAACACACCTGACCAGCGACGCTTGAGCAGCAGCAGATACGGATGGAGGTACGACATTATCTTCAGAAGTCAGAGAGAGCTTTAGTACCAAGTATGCTTGACATGTCAACTGGAGCTTCCAGTGCAGAAGAAAGTACAGACATAGAATCACACAGAACACTCATACAAGAAAAAATACAGAATTACAGGAAAATATACAGAAGTAGAAGTATAGAAAAAGATTTAATTGTTCAGGCTGAATATACAGTAGCAGACAGACAGACCAGCGATTCTTTCATCAGCTGAACACAGAAATATTTACTTGAAGTCCACCTGAGGTTCATATTTCAATATAATTACCCTATTGTAATAGTTAGAATGGCAAAGGATCACCAATCTCCACGTAAAACTGATCGCGCAGACCAAACCGTAAGTCGTAGAGACTTGAAACTTGGAGGGATGGTAGTACTCACACCGCCTACAATGTGACCAATGCTCGCCCCAATCGGCCTGACGGGGGCGCTACAGCAGTCAAAAGTACAAAATCGCTCATAACTGCTAAACCGTTCATTGCAGGCTCGAGTGTCTTATGTCGTTGGAATCCTTGGCTTGAAATCCTTGAAATAATTTGCATTTTTTGAAAAACATACTTTTGCGAACTAGTCCTAGGTTGTGCATGATATTTGTATCATATGATAGACCTCCTCATTCCGAACAACTTTGCCTCTAAACTCGCTGCTGTCAATCAAACCGTTTGCTAAATGATTGAGAAAATGTAAAAAACTACTTTTGCAAAGCAGCCTTAGGTTTTTCTCTCAATCTGGAAAAAACACTGCAGTACAATTCTCTGGACTCTCTATGTCAATAATTATCAAAAACATGTTGAAATTTACCATTTGGGAAGCTATAACAGGGTCCTTTAGAAAAGGGGCCTGTCCAAATTTACCCCAAATCCTATAAATCCTAAATGAAAACTCAAAACTTGTCGAAACCTAGTGAGCACATGTGACAGGTGATTCTAAACAAGCATGCAAAGTTTTAGGGAGATCGGACCACAGCTGGTGCTAAACATTAAAAACATCATATTTCTATGGTAAATTACCTAGATTTGGCCAAAAAAAATTTTTTAAATAATTGATTAAGGTGGTTACAGACTTACTAAATAATACATAATGTCTTTTTTATATGTGCTTAAATGCCTTGAAGTGCTTGAACCCTGGTAACTGCTGCTCGCAGCTTTATTTATTTAATGTTTTTTAGGAAGTGTTTTATTTTAATTGTTTTTATTTTACAATTATTTATTTATATATCAGTGGTCAAAAGGCTGATTTTTTTTTTTTTTTTTAATAAAAAGTCAAATTATTACTGTTTAAAACAGCTGTTTTCTATGTGAATATGTGTTAAACTGTAATTTATTTCTGTGATGTGCAGCTGTATTTTCAGCATCATTACTGCAGTCTTTAGTGTCACATGATCTTCAGAAATCATAATAATATACTGATTTACTGCTCAACAAACATTTCTGATTATTATCAATGTTGAACACAGTTATGCTGCACAATATTTTTGTAAATATTTTGTCATATATGCAATATGGCATTTCATTTCATATGAAAATTACTCATATTGTTACTGTTGAAACATCTAGACACAAAGACTCTACGGCAAATGGAAATAGTTTGGGTTTTCATGCAATCATCAAACACTAAAAGTTGCAATGCACTAAATTAACTTCTTCACTTTCAAATGTTCAAATCTCTGAGCTTTTAATATGTCACATCCTCAAGCTTTTATTTCATCAGAATATTGGTGCAAATGTTAATGTAAATAAAGTGAATCCAGTAAATTTACTGCACAGTAAACCAAGCTGCTCTGAAAACACATACAATATATAAATGAAAACAGTGCCGCTCTTCACTCTGAAACATGCAATGCAACAGTCCATATACTTCTATAAACTGCAACCTTGATTTAATAAGACATATCGCTATTTTAAGTGTATTTTAATTAATTGCGACACCCCCATTTAAGTTAGCTTATATCATACTGATGATCAGTTGTTTGATTTCATCACATCCACTGCAGCAACATGAGGTGATTAACATCAGTTTACAAAAGAATTACTAATTAATTTTCTCTGTGTTTTGAAGGAGAGTGAACAGCAGCCGCATCAGTCCAGGGATGTACGCATACGGCAGGATGCCATACATAACGCCTCTACAGAAAGATTTCACCCAAATGTCCCACAAACAGAGACGATCAGCATCAAACATCCCAAAACAGAGTTACAGAACTCATCAGAGAAACCTGCCTCAGAACACTCGCTATCACACAGCGGCCGTGCAGAGCCGACCATACAGCCCATTACCAAACACCTCCTGCCCCGGAGCCCCGAATCAGTACAAGATCTGCAACACCATGGTAAAAACACCTCTGTTTATATGCATTATACATCTGTTTAGAACTGATAATATTGCTAACACTTTATTTTGATAATCCACTTTAGACATTCTGCTAACTATAAGTAACTTTGCAACTACATGTCAACTAATTCTACTGACCCTAACCCTTATGTAACAGTCTACTAATACTCTTTTGAGAGTTGGTAGTTGCAAATTGATGAGAGTTAATTGACCTGTATGTTGCAAAGAAATGAGTTAGTTGATATATAGTTGCAAATTAATTTGTTGACGTAGTTGCAAATGAATGAAAATTTGTTGATGTAGTTGAAAATAAATGAGAATTTGTTGACGTAGTTACAAATTAATGAGAGTTAGTTGACATAGTTGCAAATTAGTGAGAATTTTTTGACGTATGTACAAATGAATGAGTTAGCTGACATGTAGTTGCAAATTTATGAGAATTTGTTGACGTGTAGTTGCAAATTAGAATTAGTTGACGTAGTTGAAAATTAATGATAATTTGTTGACATGTAGTTGCAAATTAGAATTTGTTGACGTAGTTGCAAATTTATGAGAATTCGTTGACGTGTAGTTGCAAATTAGAATTAGTTGACATGTAGTTGCAAATTAATGATAAACAGTTGACGTAGTTGCAAATTAGAATTTGTTGACGTAGTTGCAAATTAGAATTAGTTGACATGTAGTTGCAAATTAGAATTAGTTGACATGTAGTTGCAAATTAATGATAAATAGTTGACGTAGTTGCAAATTAGAATTAGTTGACATGTAGTTGCAAATTAATGATAAATAGTTGACATGTAGTTGCAAATTAGAATTTGTTGACGTAGTTGCAAATTAGAATTAGTTGACATGTAGTTGCAAATTAGAATTTGTTGACGTAGTTGCAAATTAGAATTAGTTGACATGTAGTTGCAAATTAATGATACACAGTTGACGTAGTTGCAAATTAGAATTTGTTGACGTAGTTGCAAATTAGAATTAGTTGACGTAGTTGCAAATTAGAATTTGTTGACGTAGTTGCAAATTTATGAGAATTCGTTGACGTGTAGTTGCAAATTAGAATTAGTTGACATGTAGTTGCAAATTAATGATAAACAGTTGACGTAGTTGCAAATTAGAATTTGTTGACGTAGTTGCAAATTAGAATTAGTTGACATGTAGTTGCAAATTAGAATTAGTTGACATGTAGTTGCAAATTAATGATAAATAGTTGACGTAGTTGCAAATTAGAATTAGTTGACATGTAGTTGCAAATTAATGATAAATAGTTGACATGTAGTTGCAAATTAGAATTTGTTGACGTAGTTGCAAATTAGAATTAGTTGACATGTAGTTGCAAATTAGAATTTGTTGACGTAGTTGCAAATTAGAATTAGTTGACACGTAGTTGCAAATTAGAATTAGTTGACATGTAGTTGCAAATTAATGATAAACAGTTGACGTAGTTGCAAATTAGAATTTGTTGACGTAGTTGCAAATTAGAATTAGTTGACGTAGTTGCAAATTAGAATTTGTTGACGTAGTTGCAAATTAGAATTAGTTGACATGTAGTTGCAAATTAGAATTAGTTGACATGTAGTTGCAAATTAATGATAAACAGTTGACATGTAGTTGCAAATTAGAATTAGTTGACATGTTGCAAATTAGAATTTGTTGACATGTAGTTGCAAATTAGAATTAGTTGACGTAGTTGCAAATGAATGAGAATTTGTTGACGTAGTTGCAAATTAGAATTTGTTGACAGTTGCAAATGAATGAGAATTTGTTGACACATATACAGTAACTAATGAGTTTGTAGTTCCAAAGTTACTTATAGTTAGCTGAATGCCTAAAATGGACTAAATCGAAATAAAGTGTTACTTTAATATCTATTGACTTTTCAAACAATATATAACTCTGGTTAACATCTTCATTAAACCCAGGAAAAGGGCATTTTTATCTCTGAATTGTGCGCCATTTGTGATTTTGAAGTGGTTTGCATCACTTTGACTCATGAAATATCCACACACTTATTACAGCAGCACAAACTTTCATTCGCTGTTTCGTTTCAACATGTGAAGGAAACGGATGTTGTTTGAAAACACTGAAGAGATGCAGGATTTACTCCTAAAACTAAAAGCAGTGTGTGTGTTTATGAACTGACAGGCCTGTCCATCACCCAGCAGACCAATCAGAGAGCTGCAGTGCTCCACATTCGACACGCAGCCCTTCATGGGCCGACTCTATCAGTGGGAACCGTTTAATGACGGTGAGTGAAATCTTACCAACCCCAGAACTTCTAAGTTTTCCTCATCAGTTTTTGTCAGAAATCTGTTCTGTTAGCCTGAGGAGAAACATCCTGAATGACACACACATATTTGTGTTGTTAGTTAGCTCTAATGATCATGTTGTAATTAAAGTTACAGTCATATTTCAGTGAGTTAATTTGTGCTGCAGTGGAGTTTCCCGGCATGTCGGATCCTGTGCAACGGTGAATGTTCTCCTCTGAACAGATCTGGTTTATGAAATGTGAAACTGTGCCGGTGTTTGATTCATATTCACTTATGTTTATGGTTTGTGTGGAATATTCTTCTACCCGCAGGCAGTAGATGAGCTAACGGTGGAGTCATGCCAACGTTTTGTCTTGATGAAAAACTAGTTTCTTTTCAACACAGAGAATCAAATGAATTTTTTGGACTTAATCTGGTTTATTTCACTTTCATCACGTGTCTTTGCTGTCCTCTTGTGGCTTCTGTGAATCATTACAGGCGTCTGATTCTGTTCTCATCAGCAGTACTTCAGTGATTTAACCCTCATAACACATTCAGGTTTGTTTTGACCAGGAAGAGAGATATTATAAAACAAAGAAGAGTTTTTAGTAAGGGACCGAAACTTGTAAAATGCTTTAAGACCCTCAAAATACACACCATTTTTTTAAATTTATTTATTTATTTATTTTTACAGATTTGTTTTTTTTTTGTAAGAGATTTTAAAAAACATTTAATTTTTTTTTTTTTTTTGTTTGACCCACTTATGTATGGAGTATTATTGGTGTCAAAAATACTTTTTGTAAAATGATCTATTAAGTTCTATTAGTCTCAAAAATCCTAAAATATATTAAGCCTTCCCCCCATATCAGACTTTTGGGACTGAATTGTGTTGCAGCATGAAGAACTATCACTTTTTTTTTCATCTGAAAGGCAAAGTTTATGCACGTTAAATTACTTTATTTTGTTTGGAAACTTTCCTAATAATAAGTATTATTTATGTAGTTTCGATGGTGTTTTGTTTCATAATGTAGGTTTAATAGATTCAGTGCTTTTGAGCAATTATGATTTATAAATTCATATGAATATAATTAAATTCCATTTGTTCCTTTGGGGTTAATACTGGTAATTCTCAGATTATATGTAGCCTAATTATAAATTTCATGCAATGATACATAGAAATAAAATTTCATGTTCGTGTGTAATTTTAAATTTTAGAGAATTTTTAACGAATAAAAAAATGCAGTAATTACCATGGTAACATAAAAAAATGGCATTTTTTTCACATTCACTGATTAAGAAGTTGCTGA
The DNA here is from genome assembly GCA_036784905.1 of Acrossocheilus fasciatus. Taxonomy (NCBI): domain Eukaryota; kingdom Metazoa; phylum Chordata; class Actinopteri; order Cypriniformes; family Cyprinidae; genus Acrossocheilus; species Acrossocheilus fasciatus. The sequence continues at coordinate 665,519 of CM071955.1, forward strand.
TCAGATACCCTGTGGTTTTGGTTTAGTTGATTTCGTTATGAATGTGTTTATGAATGTGTTTGATCAGTTTCCAGTGATCAGCGCTGTGAGCTCAACTGTCGCGCAATCGGCTTTCGTTTCTACGTTCGTCAGGCGGACAGAGTCATCGACGGCACTCCGTGTGGACAGAACCAGACGTCTGTGTGTGTGGCTGGACAGTGTCAGGTAGGCATCAGCTATTCACTGCACTATTTTGCTTCCAGACGTGTGCATATTGCAGGCATGTTTTTACATAGATTGGAGCTGCAGTGCTGCGGTTGTGCAGTGGAGGGCAGTAAAGTTCGATGGAGATGAAAACGCCCCCCAGATGTTTTGCTCTCCTTGTTTCTTTTCATTTAGAAGAAAGTTTAGTTTACAGTGACCTGAGCGTCTGTCTGACAGCTCAAGGGTTTGAATCTTGTGTCTCTGTGATTTGAGTTTCATTTACAGCCTCAGAGTATCAGCATCTTACTGTAATATCATCACTGTGATGTAAATATTGATATATTATTCTAGTGCTGGGCAACAATTAATCACATCCAAAATAAAAGTTTTTGTGTACATAATATATTTGTGTGTTCTTTGTATATTTATTGTGTATATATATATATAAATACACATATATACAGTATATATTTAGAAAATATTTACATGTATTTACATGTCTATATTCATATAATTGATATTATAAATAAATCTATTTAATATATAAACATAGCATATTTTTCTGAAATATATAGATGCATGTGTGTGTATTTATATATACATAATAAAATATACACAGTATACACAGGTATTTTATATACACAAACATGTTTATTTTGGACGCGATTAATCGCGATTAATCATTGCCCAGTGCCATACTATTCAGACTGTAAAGTAAATTTCAAGTATGATAGTGTTTGTTTTATTAAATACTGATTTTTATGGAATACATGGTGATGATTTACAACAAGGTTTTATTTGTTAAGATGTGAGTTAACACGAACTAGCAATAAACAAAATTTCTAATTATTTATTGGTTTTAGTCAAAGTTAATTTCAAGATTTACAATATATTTTTAATGTTGTATTTGTTAATTTGTAATAATATTTCTTCATTTATATTAAACTACTTTATTAATGTTAGTAAAAATGATTAATAAATAATCTTCATGTTCATGTTAACTAATGCATTTACTAATTAACTAGTTTAATAGTTAAATGTGACCTTATTGTAAAGTGTTACCAAAAAAAAAAAGGATATTTGTCATTATTGCATTACAAAAATGAGAATTTAGGTGTAAAATGTGCTGATTTGTCATAAAGTGTGTCATATTATGAAAATGTCTTAAGAATAAGCTTCTTATTGTTAAGGTATTATATAGAGTTATCATAGTTGACTAAAACTAAAATCATAATAAATATTTTGATTGCATGAAATAAAATAAATGTAAACTGAAGCAAAATATTTTTAAAAATGTAAACATTTCTCATTTTCATTTAGTTTAACTTGATGTACTACAATAACTGAAAAGGAAATAAAAACTACATAGACAAAATTCCAACAAAAATTAATAAAAATGACAAAAACAAATATAAAAATAAAGTCTAATTCAAAATTTTATCTAAAATGATAATATTATCTCCATGATTTCTTCATGAAAACAGAATTTTAGTCACGTGCTGTCGATCATCTCTGTCATCCGTATTGAAGCTCTTCTCTTATAGATATATTGTTCTGTCATTTCTTTTGATCTTCCGTTATCTGTAATTCTATATGAGCGTTAATTACCCAGAGTTCAGAGCGGGAGCTGCATGTAAAGACTGTCAGATGCACAACAGTTGCCGGCTGTCTGAGCCGGAGGATCTTTTGTGTTTGTGAGTGAATTAGCCACGCTTTCGGCGCTCCGGAATCTGCCCGTCGTCCAGCTGTGCTTTTTTCAGACATGTCACTTCAACAAATCCTGCAGAAATAAGATGTAACACAGACGCCGCAATAACAAGCTGCACATGCTGCTGCACAAACGCCACTGTCTGCAAAGGTTAAATAATGCGGCGACGGCTCGATTCTGCCACTGTAGGTTGTTTTATGGCGTTTCTCTCAGATGCTTTGAATTCTTCTGAAAGCTGACGGAGATCAGTCGACAAATCCAGAGCTTTAAGATCTCTTCCTCGGGTAATGAGGAGGATCTGTGACGGGATGAAGATTACACACACCAAATCCACCGCATTAGTCTTGACATTTAGATATTTTGGCAGGAAGGCCATTTGGGTCGGATTTAGGGCGACTTTTCCAAAACATGAGTCAGTGAGCATTTGAAACTCAGCAGATTTGATCATCAGTTTCTGTGAAAATATAAAAGAAACTTGATCACTGTATGAGAATGTTGTACTTGTCAGGGAGGTTGTAGTTATTTGTGCGTGTAGTTAAATGCGTTAACTAATGGGTTTTCTTGCATGCATATGTTTCTATGAAACCCTGTTTCCGCCACATAATAAAAGCTAAAAAAGGTAAATGCAACTTTTTATCTCTCGATTCTGACTTTACGTCTCGCAATTCTAACGTCTCACAATTCTGACTCTACATCTTGGAATTCTGACTTTACATCTCAAGATTCTGACTTTACATTTTGTAATTCTGACTTTACTTCTCGCAATTCTGACTTTACATCTCAAGATTCGGACTTTACATCTTGTAATTCTGACTTTACTTCTCGCAATTCTGACTTTACTTCTCGCAATTCTGACTTTACATCTCAAGATTCTGACTTTACATCTTGTAATTCTGACTTTACTTCTCGCAATTCTGACTTTACATCTCAAGATTCTGACTTTACATCTTGTAATTCTGTCTTTACATCTCGGAATTCTGACTTTACATCTCAAGATTCTGACTTTACATTTTGTAATTCTGACTTTACTTCTCGCAATTCTGACTTTACATCTCAAGATTCTGACTTTACATCTTGTAATTCTGACTTTACTTCTCGCAATTCTGACTTTACATCTCAAGATTCTGACTTTACATCTTGTAATTCTGTCTTTACATCTCGCCTTTCTGACTTTACATCTTATGATTCTGCCTTTACATCTCGGAATTCTGACTTTATATCTCACAATTCTGACTTTATATCTTGCGATTCTGACTTTATATCTTGCGATTCTGACTTTATATCTTGCGATTCTGACTTTATATCTCGCATTTCTGACTTTACATCTCGCCTTTCTGACTTTACATCTTGTAATTCTGACTTTACATCTTATGATTCTGCCTTTACATCTTGTAATTCTGACTTTACTCCTCGCAATTCTGACTTTACATCTCACAATTCTGACTTTACATCTCGGAATTCTGACTTTATATCTCGCAATTCTGACTTTATATCTCGCAATTCTGACTTTATATCTCGCGATTCTGACTTTACATCTTGTAATTCTGACTTTACTTCTCGCAATTCTGACTTTACATCTTGTAATTCTGACTTTACATCTTGTAATTCTGACTTTACTCCTCGCAATTCTGACTTTACATCTCACAATTCTGACTTTACATCTTGTAATTCTGACTTTACATCTTGTAATTCTGACTTTACTTCTCGCGATTCTGATTTTACATCTCGGCATTCTGACTTTACATCTTGTAATTCTGACTTTACTTCTCGCGATTCTGATTTTACATCTCGGCATTCTGACTTTACATCTTATGATTCTGACTTTATATCTCGCGATTCTGACTTTATATCTCTCAATTCTGACTTTATATCTCGCGATTCTGACTTTATATCTCTCAATTCTGACTTTATATCTCAGGATTCTGACTTTATATCTCGCGATTCTGATTTTACATCTCGGCATTCTGACTTTACATCTTATGATTCTGACTTTACATCTCACGATTCTGACTTTATATCTCGCAATTCTGACTTTATATCTCTCAATTCTGACTTTATATCTCGCGATTCTGACTTTATATCTCTCAATTCTGACTTTACATCTCGGCATTCTGACTTTACATCTTATGATTCTGACTTTACATCTCACGATTCTGACTTTACATCTCAGGATTCTGACTTTACATCTCAGGATTCTGACTTTATATCTCGCGATTCTGACTTTATATCTCTCAATTCTGACTTTATATCTCGCGATTCTGACTTTATATCTCTCAATTCTGACTTTATATCTCAGGATTCTGACTTTATATCTCGCGATTCTGACTTTATATCTCTCAATTCTGACTTTATATCTCGCGATTCTGACTTTATATCTCTCAATTCTGACTTTATATCTCAGGATTCTGACTTTATATCTTATGATTCTGACTTTACATCTCACGATTCTGACTTTACATCTCAGGATTCTGACTTTATATCTCGCGATTCTGACTTTATATCTCTCAATTCTGACTTTATATCTCGCGATTCTGACTTTATATCTCTCAATTCTGACTTTATATCTCAGGATTCTGACTTTATATCTCGCGATTCTGATTTTACATCTCGGCATTCTGACTTTACATCTTATGATTCTGACTTTATATCTCTCAATTCTGACTTTATATCTCAGGATTCTGACTTTATATCTCGCGATTCTGATTTTACATCTCGGCATTCTGACTTTACATCTTATGATTCTGATTTTACATCTCACGATTCTGACTTTATATCTCGCAATTCTGACTTTATATCTCTCAATTCTGACTTTATATCTCGCGATTCTGACTTTATATCTCGCGATTCTGACTTTATATCTCGCAATTCTGACTTTATATCTCGCAATTCTGACTTTATATCTCTCAATTCTGACTTTATATCTCGCGATTCTGACTTTATATCTCTCAATTCTGACTTTATATCTCGCGATTCTGACTTTACATCTTATGATTCTGACTTTATATCTCTCAATTCTGACTTTACATCTCAGGATTCTGACTTTATATCTCGCGATTCTGATTTTACATCTCGGCATTCTGACTTTACATCTTATGATTCTGACTTTACATCTCACGATTCTGACTTTACATTTCGCGATTCTGACTTTACATCTTATGATTCTGACTTTACATCTCACGATTCTGACTTTACATCTCGGCATTCTGACTTTACATCTTATGATTCTGACTTTACATCTCACGATTCTGACTTTACATCTCGCGATTCTGACTTTATATCTCGCGATTCTGACTTTATATCTCTCAATTCTGACTTTATATCTCGCGATTCTGACTTTATATCTCTCAATTCTGACTTTATATCTCGCGATTCTGACTTTATATCTCGCAATTCTGACTTTACATCTCGGAATTCTGACTTTATATCTCGCAATTCTGACTTTACTTCTCGCAATTCTGACTTTACATCTCGCAATTCTAACGTTTCACAATTCTGACTCTACATCTTGGAATTCTGTCTTTACATCTCAAGATTCTGACTTTACATTTTGTAATTCTGTCTTTACATCTCGCCTTTCTGACTTTACATCTTATGATTTTGACTTTACATCTTATGATTCTGACTTTACATCTCACGATTCTGACTTTACATCTTATGATTCTGACTTTATATCTCGCCTTTCTGACTTTACATCTTGTAATTCTGACTTTACATCTCGCAATTCTGACTTTACATTTCGCGATTCTGACTTTACATCTTATGATTCTGACTTTACATCTCGCAATTCTGACTTTACATCTCAGGATTCTGACTTTATATCTCGCAATTCTGACTTTACATCTTATGATTCTGACTTTACATCTCGGAATTCTGACTTAATATCTCGCGATTCTGACTTTACATCTCGGAATTCTGACTTTATATCTCGCGATTCTGACTTTACATCTTATGATTCTGCCTTTACATCTCGCAATTCTGACTTCACATCTCGCAATTCTGACTTTACATCTTATGATTCTGCCTTTACATCTCGGAATTCTGACTTTATATCTCGCAATTCTGACTTTATATCTCGCAATTCTGACTTTACATCTTATGATTCTGCCTTTACATCTCGGAATTCTGCCTTTACATCTTATGATTCTGACTTTACATCTCGCAATTCTGACTTTACATCTCGCAATTCTGACTTTATATCTTGCGATTCTGACTTTATATCTCGCAATTCTGACTTTATATCTCGCAATTCTGACTTTACATCTTATGATTCTGACTTTACATCTTGAAATTCTGACTTTATATCTCACGATTCTGGTTTTACATCTTATGATTCTGACTTTACATCTCGCAATTCTGCCTTTACATCTTGGAATTCTGACTTTATATCTCACGATTCTGGCTTTACATCTTATAATTCTGACTTTACGTCTCGCAATTCTGACTTTATATCTTGCGATTCTGACTTTATATCTCGCAATTCTGACTTTATTTATATCTCGCAATTCTGACTTTACATCTTATGATTCTGCCTTTACATCTTGAAATTCTGACTTTATATCTCACGATTCTGGTTTTACATCTTATGATTCTGACTTTACATCTCGCAATTCTGACTTTATATCTTGCGATTCTGACTTTATATCTTGCGATTCTGACTTTATATCTCGCAATTCTGACTTTATTTATATCTCGCAATTCTGACTTTACATCTTATGATTCTGCCTTTACATCTTGAAATTCTGACTTTATATCTCACGATTCTGGTTTTACATCTTATGATTCTGACTTTACATCTCGCAATTCTGACTTTATATCTTGCGATTCTGACTTTATATCTCGCAATTCTGACTTTATATCTAGCAAATCTGACTTTACATCTTATGATTCTGCCTTTACATCTTGGAATTCTGACTTTATATCTCACGATTCTGACTTTACATCTTATAATTCTGACTTTACGTCTCGTGATTCTGACTTTACATCTCGCGATCATGACTTTACATCTTCCGATTATGACTTTATATTTTGCAACTTTAAAAAGTCGCAGTTATCTTTTATACTTTTTTATCCTGTGGCGGAAATAAGTTTCCTTAGATAAGAGATTTCTTATACATAAGGTTTCATTTGTTAACATTAGAAAACTACTTTAGTTAACATGAACTAACAATGAACAATATTTCTAAATCATTTATTATTCTCAATGTTCATTTCAGCATTTACACTATTAAAATCAAAAGTTGTGTCTGTTAATATTATGTAATAGACCTAAGCTGACAAGAACTAATAATGACCGAATGTATTTGTATTAACTAATGTTAACAAAGATTAATAAGTATGGTAACAGATGAATTGCTCATTGTTAATTAATACATCAATGCAACTAATGGGAGCTTATTGTAAAGTGTTAACATTTCATTATATACCAAAGTAATATATATATATATATATATATATATATACATATATTTATGTATAAAATATATATAAATTTTGCGCAATTTTCAGCTGGTAAAAGTTAATATAGAAATGAACAAATGTGTGTTTAGGATGCATTTACTCTCCTGAAGTGGTTTGGCATGTTGTAAGTATTGAAGAAGTGTAACTGCAGCTGTAGACGAGGCTGAGAGGGAATTTCACCGTTTCACACACTGAAGGAAAGAAAGAGCCTTTATGAAGGGAATCCCACTGAGCACTGAGCTGCGGCTGAACGCCAGAGTGTGTGTGTGTGTGTGTGTGTGTGTGTGTGTGTGTGTGTGTGTGTGTGTGTGTGTGTCTTTACAGCTGGAGTTCCCAAACTTTTTTTTTGCCATTGGAACTTCTGTGACCTAAATTATTTGCTTGAAATGCCCAGTGATAGATGATATTTTTGTAAAAATAGTAAAAAAAAAAAAAAAAATTTTTATTGCATTCATATGGAAGCTTATTTTCTCCATAGGATAAAAATTGCACGTTTTTATCTCACAATTCTGACTTTTTTCTTGCAAATCTCAAGTTCACATTTTACACTTTTTCTCTGAATTCTGAGTTTAAATCTTGCAAATCTGTTTTTTTTTCTGCTAATAAATAAATAAAATAAAAAGGTCATTGTGGCTTTTTATTTCACAATTCTTACTTTTTTTTTACAATTGCAGGTTTATATCTCACAATTCAGACTTTCTTCTCAGAATTGCGAATTCATATATAAAGTAAGAAGTGTGAGTTTATTTACCGTTTATATCAGAATTGTGAGATAAGTCACAATTACCTTTTTCATTTATTTATTTATTTATCATGTGGTGGAAACATGCTTCCATACGTTCAGAGTGTATGTTATGATTTAGTTCACTGTAAACACTTAATGTAATTTTTGTTCCTTGCCAAAGTTGGCCTATTCTAATTGAACTGCTACTGTAAATGAAGACTTTCTGAAATGATTGATTAAGTACTGCAGTATTTTTCTGCAAAGCTGCTTTGAAATGGTGCACATTGTGAAAAGCGCTATATAAATAATATTAGATTGATGTCAGCGCTCCTGTAGCTCATATCAGTAACAACACCAGAGTCACGAATCTGAGGTTCAGGGAATGCATGAACTTATATAATATATGCCTTTAATGCAATGGAAGTCTCTTTGGATAAATGCATCTGCTAGATGCATTAATGTAAATGTGGTGAGTTACGGCTCTGAATGCTGCTTTTGTCTGTGCAACAGCATCAGTGAAATACTGCAGGGAATCCCACCAGAAAACACATTTATAAAAACTATAAAGGTGCAAATCTCATGTGCTTCACAGAGAGACATGAAAAGTAGCTTGGAAACATCTTTTAAAATAATACCATGTTAATACCATGTTTTTGGAGTATGCATGTAGGCAAGGCAAATTTATTTATAGCACATTTCATACACCATAGAAGCAAGAAAAATTTCCTTTTGGACACATCAAATATATTGAAACTTAAATCAGCAAACAATATCATATTTGTAATGTAATCAATGGACTTATATCCATTTTATGTATGTATTAACACAAAATTAGCTCTATTATCTAAGTAGTATTTTATTTGCATTGAATAAACTTGTTTTAGAAGTTCAGAAGCCTTTACCATCATGATTTCTGTGAGTATCATCATCGTTGGTGAGGTTTCCTCAGTGTGTTTTAATTGCATTGTTTTGTAGTTGCTAGAGTGTTGCCATAAGGTTACTAGGGTGTTCTGGATAGTTGCCAGGGTGTTGCTATGGGGTTACTAGGTTGTTCTGGATAGTTGCAAGGGTGTTGCTATGGGGTTACAATAGTGTTCTGGAAAGTTGCCACGGTGTTGCTATGGGGTTACTAGGGTGTTCTGGATAGTTGCCAGGGTGTTGCTATGGGGTTACTAGGGTGTTCTGGATAGTTGCCAAGGTGTTGCTATGGGGTTACTAGGGTGTTCTGGATAGTTGCAAGGGTGTTGCTATGGGGTTACTAGGGTGTTCTGGATAGTTGCCAGGGTGTTGCTATTGGGTTACTAGGGTGTTCTGGATAGTTGCCAAGGTGTTGCTATGGGGTTACTAGGGTGTTCTGGATAGCTGCAAGGGTGTTGCTATGGGGTTACTATGGTGTTCTGGATAGTTGCCAAGGTGTTGCTATGGGGTTACTAGGGTGTTCTGGATAGTTGCTAGGGTGATTGATTGCTACTTCTCTCTTTCCTCTCATGTGTGTGGTTCTGTATGTTTAGTTCTGCTCTCATTAACAGTGGGTTGATTTTGCGGTTTACAGAAGCGTCTGTTAAACTCATCATCACTGGCCTTCACCTCCACGCTCGCATGTGTCTGGCTCTGTGCTGGGATCAGTTTCCCATGTATATAACAGATACAGTTACTTGTATATCGGAGCTGTTTTCTTCAGTGTGTGACACTCACTCACAGCTGCTGTCAGGTGTGTTAACAGAGAGCGCTTGACATGAGTGTAATGTGTGTCCAAGGGTTTCATTTGCTGAAAGTCTAAAATCTGATTTGTAATTATAAGCTTTACAATGGTACTGTACATTTCTGGGCATGTACTTTGTTAATACCATGTTCTTGGAGTATGCATGTTGGCAAGGGAAATGTATTTATATAGAGCATTTCATTCACAATAGTGGCAAACAGATGTATTTTATTAATTTAATTTAAAAATATACTTAAAAATACAGTATAAATATATAAAAATAGTCATAAAAAGGTGCATAAGAAGTTTAAAATATTTTAAAATGAAAGAAAAAATACAGTTGTATTACTTTTTTGTTCTATAATATACTATAGTGCACATAAACAATGATAGCAAAGTAAAATGTGCTTTAGTTAAATTTCAAAATAATTTAAATTTAATTAAAAATATACATTTAAATTTTATTGAAAAATATTAAAATATCTATACGAAATTAAAAACATAAAAGGAAAAAACAGTGATGGTACTGTTTTTTACATCATAATATACCATAGTTTTTTTGAACTCATGATTTTTTTTTTTATAGAAAGATCATGTTTTTATGTCAGACTGATTTGTTGGGTTTTAATAATCATCTGATCTTTTGATTGGAGTCCAACAAAATCAACAAATAAAAAAAAAATAGTTTTAGATCTTAAATATGCATTATCATATGAATATTATATATATGTGTGTGTGTGTGTGTGTGTGTGTATTTATATATAAATTTTATATGTGTGTGTGTATATAGTATGTTTTTTGTACATAGTACCATGACAATACGATGTTTTTGTACATGGTAAATGTTTTTTGCAAATGTTTTACTTTGGAGTACCATATTAATACTATGGTATATGATTATGGAAGTGGTTTGATCTGTTGTGTTTTCTCTCAGTCATCCTGAAACGTCCCAGAGCCCCAGCCTCTCTCTCTCTTTCTCTCCATTCCCACTGTTCCTCCTCCAGCAGCTCAGCTTTCACGTCTGCATTCAGTGTGTGTGTGTGTGTGTGTGTGTGTGTGTGTGATCTGCGCTCCGGGAGGACGACGCAGTCGCACAGAGAGCGTGTGTGTGTCATGATGCTGTCTGCCGTGGCTCTGCTTCTCGTCTGTCTGCAGATGCGTGTTCTGGGCAAGCCGTGGACGCAGGTCTGTGTGTTTTGTGTTTGATTTGATGACACACTGCAGAGTCTGAGGGAAATCACTTCTTCCATTTACATTTAGACAAGCATGGAAGCATTTACAGATCTTGAATGACCTAAATACATTGTTTGAGCTGGACTTGAGTCTTATTCTGCATACTGTGTTTTTAGAAATTGATATGATATGCAAAATATGAGTTAGATGCTTTTTAGGGATGTTTGTCTGATGCAGATGGTGTAGATGTTTAATACTGCCTAACTTACCATATAAATATTAATTAAAGCAATGTGCAAAACAGATGTGTGAACGACTTCACATCCAGTCAGAATTTACAGTCTGAATGTGTTTTATGATTCGAGTTTGACTGTGTGGAGTCTTTAGTTAGTTTAGAATTTATGAATCTGTTTTTACTCTGATTCGTTCATTTGATGTGAATCATCTGATCGTTTGATTTCATCAAGAGTTCATCAAGAATAGAAAATAAATTGAGATTAATCACCTTTCATTTGCAAAGCGTTGAATAATTCACTGAATTGTGCAGAAATAGGTATCATCACGATTATTTCAAAATTTTCATTGAATTTGCAACAAAAATACATTTACAATGAAATAAAAAGACTCATTTTTGCGATATATTGTTTTTATGTCAGACCGATTCATTCATTTGATACGAATCATCTGACCTTTTGATTCGAGTCTGTCAAGATTAAATAAAAAATCATTTTAGATTTTAAATATGTATTATCACACAATTGTTTTAAATATAAAACATTTTTAATTTACATTTTCTTTCATGTTTTTTGAGACATTTGATGTCAGACTGATTCATTTATCTGATCTGATCTTTTGATTTGAGTCCATCGAGATCCATCAATAAAAATAGAAAATAATTTGAGATTAACTTTTTATTTTTTAAAGAATATAGTAGAGTTATATAAAGTGGAATTATTAAAAAAAGAAGGCACTTTCACATGATTATTTAAAATGTAAATATAAACAGCATTTTAAAATGAATTTTCAATAAAATGGCTCTTTTTTTGTGGTAGAAGTCATGACAGACTTTGGTAGAAGTCATGTTTTAATGCATCCTCCTGATTTTTGCTAAATATGCTGATTTAACAAGCGTCCTTGAGCGGGATTGTGACGTCTATGGTGTGTTTGGGTGTGATTAGTGTGATTATTCTGCACAGATGCTTTCTAAGGCCTCGTTCGCTTCCTCCAGCACTTCCCCTTCCGTCATGAAGATGTCAAACGCTGCAGATACGACGCCACAGAGGCCCTTTAAATGTCATCGCTGGGCTTTTAATAACAGGATCTGAGAGATGAAAGAATGAGAGCCGTTACAGTCGTTTAGTGCCAGCTGTGAGAAACCCAGTCGCTGTCTATTTTCGCCATCTTTACAGGAGGACGCTGTGTGTTTACGGTGTAACCTTGACCCTTAAGGCTCTGGGTGTCGCTCGTTTCTGTTTCCCTCCCGCTGATGTCTGCGCTCAGATGAGCCGTAAATCACAGCCGATGCTGATTCACTTCAGACCATCAGATGAGTTTGTGTCGCATGAGTTTTTATTGAAAACTTGCACTTTTATTACATGTGACTTGATTTCTGGTCTGTTTGTCTGATGAAAATCCTTTGTCTGATTACAGATCATATATACATACAGAGCTGGATAGTAACTGATTACATATAATCTGGAATATGTAATCAAATTCCAAAAATGCATAACACGTTATTTTAAGGTGTTCTTGTTACACACGTTACATATACTTACTATGATAATAACAATAAAGGTAACACTTTATTTTAAGGTGTCCATAATACAGAGTAACTACCTAATTAAGTACTTAGTAGTAGCTGTTGTACTTAAAATGTACATACCATGTAACTAAGTTATGGAACAGCCTGTACTTACAGTTTGTAATTATATAGATGTAACAGGCAGCTACTGTTACACATATGTAACAAACCGGGTCTGTTACACAGTTACTTATGTAACCAAAAGATTGTTACGTATGTGTTGCAGACTTTATACAACGTAATTATAAATGCAAGTACACAGGCATAAGCTACTGAAAATAAAGTGTATCAAGATTGTACTTAAGTGTACAAGTAGCTGTGTAACACACTCGGTCTGTTACATGTGTAACAGTAGCTGCCTGTTACATCTACATCATTACAAACTGTAAGTACAGGCTGTTCCATAACTTAGTTACATGGTAAGTACATTTTAAGTACAACAGCTACTACTAAGTACTTAATTAGGTAGTTACTCTACAGGCTGTTCTATAACTTAGTTACATGGTAAGTACATTTTGTTTCATGTAAGTACAACGGCTACTAGTAAGTACTTAATTAGGTAATTACTCTGTATTATGACACCTTAGAATAAAGTGTTACCACAATAAATTATGCATAATTGCATGCAAGTAATCCAAACACAAACCCTAACCATATAATAAGTACATGTAGTTAATTAATACTACTCAGTGCTTAAATGTATAATTACACTGTGACAAGGACACCTTAAAATAAAGTGTAACCCAAAAAATGTAGTACTTGTAATTAGATATTACATTTTAAAATGATCACAATCAGATTACAGTTTATTGAAAGTTTTATAAACTACATGATTAGATATTATTCACACAATGGCTATAAATTATTTATCGCGATTAATCGCATCCAAAATAAAAGTTTTTGTTTACATAATATATATATGTGTGTGTGTGTGTGTGTGTGTGTGCTGTGTATGTTTATTATGCATTTATAAATACACACACATACAGTATATATTTTGAAAATATTTCCATGTATATATATATTTATATTCATATAATTATAGAAATATATTTAATATATGAACATAACATATTTTTCTTAAATATATACATGCATGTGTTTGTATTTATATATACATAATAAACATACACAACACACAAACATATATTATGTAAACAAAAACTTTTATTTTGGATGCGATTAATCGCAATTAATCATTTGACAGCACTAATATATATATATATATATATTTGTGTCAGTGTTTTGAAAGTAGACACTGAAAGAAGTGATGGTTGTTTGTGCATATCTCACTACTTTGATGCTGGGAGTTGTGGGTGGTTGCTAGGGTGTCCTGTGTGGTTGCTAAGGTGTTTTCATCCTGTCTGGCATGAAAAGGGCTGCACCCTTGTGTCTCAGTGATCTTCTGGTCTGTAGATGTGGCTTGGGTTCCTCACTGAATGTTAGTTTTTCATCTGTTTTCTGGTCCAGCAGGGGAAAACGATGCATCTGAAGAGTTAGTAAAGTCAATCACACACATGATGTGAGGAATCATTCACGTCTGGAGCACAAGCGCTGTTCTTACACGCTCGTTTTTAACACTGATAGACTTTGAGCTCTAGTACTAGTGCTGGTTGAGTTTTCTTTGTGTGTGGCACAGACCGGTAGTCAGCTGTTTACAGTCTGAAGGTAATTAAAGCGGCTCCAGTGCTGGAGTTTACCGCGGTAAACGGTGGCCGTTATGAGTTTGCGGTTGCGCTCTTAAAGTCCCAGAGTGCATCTGTGTGTTTGGAGGACACATGCTTCTGTCCCGTCCTCCACATGGGGTCCACATGAGCTCAGCCGCAGGAGTTTCTCTACAAGAATGTGACACACAAACAATTACACAAACTATTCTCTCATCATTTTCTCAAATTTTTCTGCAGTCAGTTGTTTTGACTCATGCATCAGTTGTTATATAAATGTTTCGACACAAATATGAGTGTTATATGAGCTGTAAAGTGTCTAAATCCTCCTTTTGAGTTGAGAATTGTTTCCTGAAATTTACTGTGTTTGTGACAGGGGCTGAAATGTTGCATGTAACGTTACACAGAACAGGTTATTAATTATCATTTTTAGGTCTTACAGTTGGACTGGTTTTCTGTGGTGATCCGCAGTCTCTCAGATGCTGTTTATGGAGGTTAATTTGCACAGAAAACAGGTCACACTTTATTTTGAGGTATAAGAATTGGAAAGAGTTTCTGAGATTTCTGTTTGAGCAGAAATGCATTCTTTTGTATTGAGTTGATTATTAGTTTAATTTCAGATTTTAACAGTGAAAATGACCTTATTTTATTATTTCTGAACCAGAAATGTGATTTGAGTTACAGCGTACTTACTTGTAATAATCAGCATTAAAACCAGACCTATAAGCATAACATTTTTAATTAAATTAATGTACTATATTTTGTTTCAATAATATGAATTTGTATTGTATTGTATTTTGAAGGAATGCCATGGTACTTAACAGTATTCCCCTTTAAATAATGCACCATTTATTTTTATTATAAAATGATACAAATATTAGGGGAAAAAATCATAATATTATAAGAATATTTTATAAATAATATGAAGTTATAAATCAATCAAAAGTACTTAAAATCCAATACATTGAAAATAGATTTGTTTCCTTTGGTGGAGGAAATAAAGAAAATATATATATATACAGGTGCTGGTCATATAATTAGAATATCATCAAAAAGTTGATTTATTTCACTAATTCTATTCAAAAAGTGAAACTTGTATATTATATTCATTCATTACACACAGACTGATATATTTCAAATGTTTATTTCTTTTAATTTTGATGATTAGAGCTTACAGCTCATGAAAGTCAAAAATCAGTATCTCAAAATATTATCCCTACAGTATAAACTCTGGGTATCTCTTGTTCTTTGAAACCATAATAATGGAGAAGACTGCTGACTTGGCAATGATCCAGAAGACGAACATTGACGCCCTCCACAAAGAGGGTAAGTCACAGAGGGTCATTACTGAAAGGTGTGGCTGTTTACAGAGTGCTGTATCAAAGCATATTAAATGCGAAGTTGACTGGAAGGAAGAATTTGGGTAGGAAAAGGTGCACAAGCAACAGGGATGACCGCAAGCTTGAGAATACAGTCAAGCAAAGCTGATTCAAACACTTGTGAGAGCTTCACAAGGACAGAACTGAAGCTGGAGTCAGTGCATCAAGAGTCACCACGCTCAGACGTCTTCAGGAAAAGGGCCACCAAGCCACTTCTGAACCAGAGACAGCGTCAGAAGCGTCTTACCTGGGCTGTGGAGAAAAAGAACTGGACTGTTGCTCAGTGCTCCAAAGTCCTCTTTTCAGATGAAAGTAAATTTTACATTTCATTTGGAAATCAAGGTCCCAGAGTCTGGAGGAAGAGTGGAGAGGCACAGAATCCATGTTGCTTGAAGTCCAGTGTGAAGTTTCCACAGTCTGTGATGATTTGGGCTGCCATGTCATCTGCTGGTGTTGGTCCACTGTGTTTTCTGAGGTCCACAGTCAACACAGCCATCTACCAGGAGATTTTAGAGCACTTCATGCTTCCTTCTGTTGACAAGCTTTATGGAGATGCTGATTTCATTTTCCAGCAGGACTTGGCACCTGCCCACACTGCCAAAGGTACCAAAAGCTGGTTCAATGACCATAGTGTTACTGAGCTTGATTGGCCAGCAAACTCGCCTGACCTGAACCCCAGAGAGAATCTATGGGGTATTGTCAAGAGGAAGATGAGAGACACCAGACCCAACAATGCAGAAGAGCTGAAGGCCACTATCAGAGCAACCTGGGCTCTCATAACACCTGAGCAGTGCCACAGACTGATCGACTCCATGCCACGCCGCATTGCTGCAGTAATTCAGGCAAAAGGAGCCCAACTAAGTATTGAGTGCTGTACATGCTCATACTTTTCATGTTCATACTTTTCAGTTGGCCAAGATTTCTAAAAATCCTTTCTTTGTATTGGTCTTAAGTAATATTCTAATATTTTGAGATACTGAATTTTGACTTTCATGAGCTGTAAGCTCTAATCATCAAAATTATGAATGTGTAATGAATGAATATAATATACAAGTTTCCCTTTTTGAATGGAATTAGTGAAATAAATCAACTTTTTGATGATATTCTAATTATATGACCAGCACCTGTATATATATATATATATATATATATATATATATATATATATATATATATATATATTAGTGCGGTCAAATGATTCATCATGATTAATCGCATCCAAAATAATACATAATACATTTGCATAATACATGTGTGTGTACTGTGTATATTTATTATGTACATATAAATACATATATATATATAAATACACACACATGCATGTATATATTTAAGAAAAATATGTTATGTTTATATATTAAATATATTTATATATGATATAAATGATATGAATGTAAATATATACATGTAAATACATATGTAAAAATATATGCTGTACGTGTGTGTATTTGTATATACATAATTAATATACACAATAGACACACATAAAAACTTTTATTTTAATGTGATTAATCATTTGACAGCACTAAATATATATATATATATATATATATATATACACACACTCACACACTCACACACACACACACACACACACACACACACTCACACACACACACACACACACACACACACACACACACACACACACACACACACACACACACACACACACACACACACACACACACACACACACACACACACACACACAGTATATGGCTGTGTACTCCCTAGTTGTTTCTAATATTTTCAGACATAATTACTTACTTTATTAGGTATTAGGTTGTGCATTTGGATATATAGAAATGTATGTATATTTAGACATTAACATAGACTTCATCATGGCAGATTTGTAGATTATATCCCCAAAAATTGCTCTGTATTTGTATTAAAGTCTGTAGACTTTTCTAATCATGATTTGTGTGTGTGTGTGTGTTCATACAGTAAGTGCCACAAAATGCACAGTTTTCAATCTGCTCAAGTAAAAAATCCAAAATGTAACATTTTCAGTCTAAAATGAGCAAGCAGAGGGTTAAGAGGATTCGGTACAGTGAGGGTTCATCTGTATTATATTGTACGTCTTCATGTGTCAGTCATGCTGAACTGAGTTCATAATGATGATATGATATCACCGTTCTGGATTATTCCTCACATAAATAGGCGCCACACATGGCGATGTTTGCCGGCCGTGGTCGGATGCAGTGATCTGAGAGCTCCTGGTGTCTGATTGTTGGCTTTGTAAAGGAGACGCTGAGCTGGATGGAAAGAGCTGCTTGAAAGGTTTCCAGCCCGTCCATAAGCTGCTGGCTGCTGCTCCCAGTGCATCGTGGGAACTCGTACGAGAGCAGAGGGCTCTGCCATAAAGCAGCGCTGCAGATGTCCATCCAGCAGCTCACAGCCGTATTTCATCTGATCGTTATTTATTAAATGAGCACAGAATAAAAGACTTTAGGACACTAACAACTGCATTTTATTTATGACAGAAGTCAGAGTGTGAATCTGCGGTATAAAGAGATCCAGGTGAACGTTAAACACACACAAAGAGCTGCTTTGTTTGAATCACCTGAACACTGCAAAAAAATTATTACTCAGTATTTTGGTCTTGTTTTCCAGTAAAAATATGGAAACATTCTTAAATCAAGATGCATTTACTTAAAACGTTAAATGACGTAAGATATTAAGTCTTGCTTTCTGAAAAATTAAGTTAAACTCTAAATTAAAATGCATTATATTGCATATAATATATTTATAAAATATTATCAATATAACCAAAGGGATAATTCCTGATAAAAAAGGATTTTATATATATTAATAAAAACTATAATTGGGAGATAGTTTGAGTTGGACGTTTAGGAACGGACTATGTGGCATTACATGGACCGAGTTGAGATGAATATTATTATTATTATTAGTATGATGATGAATATGATATTATTGGATGCCTATTATTACCACTATTATTTTTTTTGGCAGTTATTTTGCTCTCGACTGTGAAAGTATGATTGTTTTACTACGACTCCTTTGAAGACGACTGTTATTAATGTTTTTTGTTTTGTTGCTGTTATTACGCTTCTTTTTCTTAATAGAATAAATAAAAGCTATAATAGCTATAATACTAAAATAATATCTGTCAGTGCTTCTAGAAAAATCAACTTAATTCAAAGGGAAACATGTTTTTTGAGATTTTTCTTGTTTTAAGCATAAATTCACTTGATTGTGCTTCTCAAGTTAATATATCTTGGATTAAGATTGCTTGGATATTTGTACTGGAAAACAAGACAAAAATACTGAATCATATTTGCAGTGTAATAATTGTGCTGGTTCTGTCAAGGGCTTGAAATATCAATAAATCCAGACGGCATAATTCGAGGTCATTGGTTCTGTGCAGACGTGTGTGTTCTGCTGTGTGTGAAGGTGCTTTTGTTTGAATTCGCCCATTATGGAGTGTAAAATATCCCAGGCCGCTGTAACCGTAGCCGTCGGGTCAGTCCGACTGCGTCTTTCCCGCTGCCAGCTTCATTCTCGCTGGTGAACCACAAACCTGAGCTCTTCAAAGAGCTCTGTCTGTAGAGAGGATATTCCATATCACAGGAGACGCAGTCTGAAACTCTAGAGCAGGGATCCTCAAACCTGACTCGCCAGATCCTCAGAGTTTAGCTCTAGTCTAACCCTGATCAAACACACCTGAGCATGCTAATCAGTGTCTTCAGGATCACTAGAAAATCACAGGTAGGTGAGTTTGATCAGGGCTGGAGCTAAACTCTGCAGGAAAGTGGATCTCGCGAGCCAGATTTGAGAGCGAGAATGCTCTAGAGCTTTGGTGTTTGGGCCGTCATGCGTCCAGCTGTCGCATACACAGCGCTGCATCTGTTTGAGTAATATCCATGTGACGATGGATGATGTTTACATGCAGAAACCCTCGATATCTGTGACCCTGCAGCACAGCAGCAGTCATGAGCAGCACAGCTATATCTGTAGCAATAACCAACAATACATTGTATGGCTCAAAATTATACATTTTTCTTTTATGCCAAAAATCATTAGGATATTAAGATCATGTTCCATGAAGATATTTTGTATGTTTCCTACCGTAAATATATCAAAACTTCATTTTTGATTAGTAATATGCATTGCTAAGAACTTCATTTGGACAACTTTATACCAATGATTTGCCGAGCAAAACTTTTCTCTGTTGGGTGGACATTTCGGCCATCTGAGCAAAAAACATTCTTTATACCAGACCTGTACAGTGCGCACACAAAAAAGTGTGTAACTTTTAAATTTAATGTGCTATTTATATTTGATTTGACCCTTGATATAGCTAAATGATGTACATTTTAGTTTATCTGAGAAAACATTTTTACAGTACAATACACTGCCGTTCAAAAGTTTCTTAGGCTCATCAAGGCTGCATCTATTTGATAAAAAATACTAAATATTATTTCACAAAATAATATTGTGAAATATTATCGCAATTTAAAATAAAAGTTTTCTATTTTAATATACTTTAAAATATAAGTTATTCCTGTGAAGCAAAGCTGGATTTTCAGCGTCACGTGATTCTTCAGAAATCATTCTAATATGCTCATTTATAATCAATGTTGCAAAAAGTTGTGCTGCTTAATATTTTTTGGGACCTGTGATATTTTTTAGGATTCTTTGAGAAATAAAAGTTAAAAAGAACAGTGTTTATTCAAAATAGAAATTTTGTGTTACAGTATACACTACTATATATATATATATATTTTTTTTTTTTAATTAATACTTAGTTAATTAATTCAGCAAGGATGTGTTAAATGGATAAAAAGTGATAGTAAAGACTCATAATGTTAGAAAATATTTATATTTTTAATTAATGCTGTTCTTTTTAACTTTTAATTAGCCTAATCAAAGAATCATAGAAAAAAACGTTCCAAAAAATATGAAGCAGCACAACAGTATCAACACTGATAATAAATCAGAATATTAGAATGATTTCTGAAGATCATGTGACGCTGAAGACTGGAGTAATGATGCTGAAAATACAGCGCTGCTTTACAGGAATACACTATATTTTAAAATATATTAAAATAGAAAACCAATATTAGAAACTGCAATAGCCTAAGAGTTCACAATATTACTGTTTTTTTTTCTTTCTGTATTTTGATCAAATAAATACAGCCTTGATGTGCATAAGTGACTCCATTAAAAAACAAGGTCAATTATATATTAGGTTTATAATATAGGCCTATAATATAATATCAAAACAACTTAAGCATTTAAACTGATAGAAGAGAATATAAAACAAACCCAGCACTTAATCAAGCCACTCTTCTCTAATACAGGACATCAATATCCTAAAAAATCACATAAACACTCTTTAGATATTAAAGCGTTATTTATTGCTGCCTTTTGAAACAGAAATAACACAGTAACCAATAATAGAGCACAAAATAATAATACTAAAGAAAATAAGTCCTTCTCTCATATTGGAATGTAAAAAGGTGGCCTCTGCTCTGTAAACATCCATGTCAGCATTTCCCTTTTGAAAATAACAAATGGAAATAGATCCCAAATGTATTTGGTGTTTTCATTTTGTATATTCTTTCTACATTTCTTTTGAACCCGAGGTACAGAACTTGAAAAGATGGTGAAAAAAAAAAAGACTTATGAATAATACTATAACACTATAACATCATGACTATAATAAATCACAATGTTAATTAAGTATTATTAATATAAGATTAATATTAACTTTATTTATCCCACAGAGGACACTGTTACTAATGAGGGGAATAAACTAAACTATTATTGTAATCAACTGTCATCCATACGTATTCATTTTAATAATCTTTATTCATTTGATTTTACATATGGCCTCTCTCTCTCTCTCTCTCTCTCTCTCTCTCACCGCACTATTTCATCTCTGTCTGAAGAGGGCAGAACGCTGGAGCTAACGAACTTTGCGTCAGGTGGTCCTTGCCTTCACGTCATGCATTAAAATCGTTTATTGCACAGCAAGAACAGGTTGCCTAGTTGTGCATTATCCCTTATGTAGACTCTTTAACAGCAATTTTTACGGCAATATTTAAATGACGCCCTGGTTCATTCTTGGCGTACCCAAAATGGTTCCACACCATCAACTTCAGGTGGCAGCAGCTTCAAAAACACTCCAATCAGTGAGGTGGAAACAGGCGTGTAATTCCCGCTCTGTTTCATTAGTCCATCTCTTTACAGTCCTTAATACAGGTTTAGCTGATTTCAGTTTCTGCCTGTAGGTCGGTGTAAGACGAACCACACAGTGATCAGAGAGCCCCAAAGCTGCCCGTGGGACGGAGTGATGTACCTCCGGTAACACTTTAGAATACTGTTCCTTCGTTAATTAATAACTACACAGGAACGAGTGACTAATGCACTATTAACACTGTAGTAACTACTATTAACTAACAAGAAACTCTGATTAATGATTTAGTAAGTAATAGCGCTCAGTTGAAACTGGTAGTTCACTACTAGCTAATAAATAATTACTATTTATTTATATATATATATATATCCTGGAGAACTACTAAGTAGGCTACTACTGCATACAGGTTCATAATTAATGTGAATTATGCATAATGTATCATTAATTCTAAAATGAAGATTATGGTAAGTTCTTAAGAAGGTATGAAAAAATAATAGTTACTGATAGTGAACTACCACATTCGACTAAGCACTATCACTTACTACTTCATTAATCAGAGTTTCTTATTAGTTACTAGAGTGCTAATATTGCGTTACTCATGTGTTCTTGTGTAGTGTAGTGAGTGGTGCAGGTGTCGCTCATTATCATTAACTCCACCGGCCTCGCTCCGTTCCCACGGCTCTCGGCCCCGCCCCACTCACTACATACCCCCATCGCCCCTCGCAGGCCGGGGGGTACTCCCGAGACTGCGCTCTACTCCCCCCCCTCCCCCCTCTCTGGGGGGACCCGATCACGGCGGCCACGGCGTACCTGGGGGTAAGGACAGACGAGGCGAGAGAAAAGGAGACGGAAGGATGAGGAGAGACGGAGACGAGAGAGGGGAGAGAGGAAGGGAAGAAAAAAAAAACTTCTCGGTCCGGTTCCCGGACACACTGCCGCTCGGTCCTCAACCAGGCTTTCACTCGCGGTGCCATGCGATGGTACTGGACCTCTTTGGTGGACGGCTCTGCTCCTCCGCCTCCTGGCGGACGGCGATGGCTCCTCCGGTCGAGGGCAGCCGGCAGCGAGTCCCCCGTTCCCTGCTCCTCCCCAAACATGGCGGATGGCAGCAGGCTCCGGCCTCCTGGCGAACGGCGCCGACTCCTCCGCTCCCTCTTGGACGGCAGCCACCCCTCGTCGACCCCGGAGCACGGCAGCGAGACTTCCGTCCCACCTGTTCTTCTATTGCTCCAGCACCACCGCCTCGGGCAGCCACTGGCGATCTTTGCTCCTTCGTGCTGCCCGACCTCGTCAGCACCGCGATCTCCTTAAGCGGCGAGGGCTCTTCTGACAGCATGTCCCTCCTTCCTCCCGGGTTTCGGCACCAATGTAACACAGTTCGTAGATCGGGAAGAAGGAGGCGGGAACCGGCGAACATTTAAACAGTTTTAATAAAATAAACGAACATCAAAGTAAAGCGGCAGCCCCTCACGGACGACTGCCGCACATAAAATACAAAATAAAAGTCCAGGCCTGGTCCTCTCTCGTCTTCCACTGTCGTCACTCCTCCTTTTATCCTTCCGGAGCTCCTCCGTGGGACTCGAGACCGGTGAGTGGTGCAGGTGTCGCTCATTATCATTAACTCCACCGGCCTCGCTCCGTTCCCACGGCTCTCGGCCCCGCCCCACTCACTACATGTAGTTATTCATTAATGATGGAACAGTATTCTAAAGTGTTACATGCCTCCTTTATTGTTGTGTAACAGTGATCCAATATATTACTGTCTCTGTGTCAGTCCTGTCTTGTGTTTCCCCTCCTCTCGTGCCCATATTTGGTTTGTTCCTGTTCCTGTCATTATGAGTTGATTTGTAACCATCCGTGTTTGATTTGCTCCCCACCTGTTTGAGTTCTTCCCATCTGATTTCCTTGTGTTCTTAAGCCCTGTGTTTCCCTGTCTCTATGTCAGCTGTTAAATGTCAACTTGTCTGTTTGAATGTTCCGTGTCTCTTTAGTTATAAATAAAAATCTAAGTTTTGTTATCCTTCGTCTCCTCGTTTCCCTGGATCCCGAGAGGAACGTGACAGAACAGCTGACCAAAAGATTCAACAGTGGCCGCGCCAATTTACCCCGGTTTGTTTTCCCTTTTTGAAAAGTTTTTTGTTGTTCCTGTTTTTTTTGTTCCCGCGGCGATGGAAGTCGCCGCGCAGGTCTTCGCCCTTGCCCGACGGAATCTCCCCTTCTACGAGTATGCGGCCGAGTTCTGTAAGCTCGCGAGGGGAATGCCGCTGGAAGACGCGGGCATTCTCCATCTTTTCCGGCTCGGAGCCAACCTCCACCATCCCATGGAGCTCCCAGACACCACGGGACTGTGTTGGAGAGAGGCTATTTACCGGTGTCTGGGAAGCGTCCGGGCCCGAGCCGGAACTAGCCCGCCATCCGCGGCCCCCCCTCACCAGCCGCCAGCCGCAGCTCACGGAAGCCCGCCGCCGTCCGCGGCTCACTATCCCCAGCCGCCGTTTGCGGCCCACGCAAGCCCGCCGCCGTCCGCGGCCCCCTCTCACCAGCCGCCGATCGCGGCTCACGCAAGCCGGCCACAGGTACCCCTAGGACTATTGGTGGAGTATGAGGGGATGTTGTGCCCGCCAGAGCCTGCCCCTCGCAAGTGCCCGCCAGAGCCTGCCCCTCGCAAGTGCCCGCCAGAGCCTGCCCTTCGCAAGTGCCCGCCAGAGCCTGCCCTTCGCAAGTGCCCGCCAGAGCCTGCCCTTCGCAAGTGCCCGCCAGAGCCTGCCCTTCGCAAGTGCCCGCCAGAGCCTGCCCTTCGCAAGTGCCCGCCAGAGCCTGCCCTTCGCAAGTGCCCGCCAGAGCCTGCCCTTCGCAAGTGCCCGCCAGAGCCTGCCCTTCGCAAGTGCCCGCCAGAGCCTGCCCCTCGCAAGTGCCCGCCAGAGCCGGCCCCTCGCAAGTGCCCGCCAGAGCCGGCCCCTCGCAAGTGCCCGCCAGAGCCGGCCCCTCGCAAGTGCCCGCCAGAGCCGGCCCCTCGCAAGTGCCCGCCAGAGCCGGCCCCTCGCAAGTGCCCGCCAGAGCCGGCCCCTCGCAAGTGCCCGCCAGAGCCGGCCCCTCGCAAGTGCCCGCCAGAGCCGGCCCCTCGCAAGTGCCCGCCAGAGCCGGCCCCTCGCAAGTGCCCGCCAGAGCCGGCCCCTCGCAAGTGCCCGCCAGAGCCGGCCCCTCGCAAGTGCCCGCCAGAGCCGGCCCCTCGCAAGTGCCCGCCAGAGCCGGCCCCTCGCAAGTGCCCGCCTCCGCTGGTCCCGTCCAGCACCGCGCTGCAAGAGCGCCCCCTTGAATCCGCGCTGCAAGAGCGCCCCCTTGAATCCGCGCTGCAAGAGCGCCCCCTTGAATCCGCGCTGCAAGAGCGCCCCCTTGAATCCGCGCTGCAAGAGCGCCCCCTTGAATCCGCGCTGCAAGAGCGCCCCCTTGAATCCGCGCTGCAAGAGCGCCCCCTTGAATCCGCGCTGCAAGAGCGCCCCCTTGAATCCGCGCTGCAAGAGCGCCCCCTTGAATCCGCGCTGCAAGAGCGCCCCCTTGAATCCGCGCTGCAAGAGCGCCCCCTTGAGCCCGCGCTGCAAGAGCGCCTCCCTGTCTTCGCGCTGCAAGAGCACCGCCCAGAGCCTGCGCCACGAAAGCGCTTCCCTGTCTCCGCGCTGCAAGAGCGCCCCCTTGAATCCGCGCTGCAAGAGCGCCGCCCAGAGCCTGCGCTGCCAGAGCGCCCCCCTGTGCCTGCGCCACGAAGGCGCTTCCTAGAGTTTCCGCTGGTCCCGTCCAGCACCGCGCTGCCAGAGCGTCCCCCAGTGCCTGCGCCACGAAGGCGCTCCCTAGAGTCCGCTTCCCCTGAACCCCAGCCCAGGACCACCTCTAATTTCCCCAGGAAAATTTTGGGGGGGGGTAGTAGGGCTCCTGCCAGAGAGGCCGAGGTGGGGGCTGGGGCCGAGGTCTCGGAGGCAGACCCGCCATGGCATCCCGAGTCCCCTGATCCGCCATGGCCGCCGGACTCCCCGGATCCGCCATGGCATCCCGAGTCCCCTGACCCGCCATGGCCGCCCGAGTCCCCTGACCCGCCATGGCCGCCCGAGTCCCCTGACCCGCCATGGCCGCCCGAGTCCCCTGACCCGCCATGGCCGCCCGAGTCCCCTGACCCGCCATGGCCGCCCGAGTCCCCTGACCCGCCATGGCTCCCGGAACGGGCGCCGCCCTGGAGGCCGTCTGTGTCTCCTGTTCCCTAGAGGCCTCCAGAGCGCCCACCCCCCCCCTCCCCATTGGATGTTGCTAGGCGCGGGACGCGCCTTCCGGGAGGGGGGAGTAATGTCAGTCCTGTCTTGTGTTTCCCCTCCTCTCGTGCCCATATTTGGTTTGTTCCTGTTCCTGTCATTATGAGTTGATTTGTAACCATCCGTGTTTGATTTGCTCCCCACCTGTTTGAGTTCTTCCCATCTGATTTCCTTGTGTTCTTAAGCCCTGTGTTTCCCTGTCTCTATGTCAGCTGTTAAATGTCAACTTGTCTGTTTGAATGTTCCGTGTCTCTTTAGTTATAAATAAAAATCTAAGTTTTGTTATCCTTCGTCTCCTCGTTTCCCTGGATCCCGAGAGGAACGTGACACTCTGGTGGGACATGTAACATGCTGTCCGTATTTTTATATTTAAATAAAATAATTTCTATTTTTTACAAATGCATGCAAACCATTAAATTAAGACAAACAACTGAAAGCAACGAAGGACCCTGCAAGTCGAAAAATGATGCTAAAAGGGTACCTTCAGCGTCAAAAAGCGACACCAAGTGGTCCTGTCCAAGCTTCAGTATGTGACGAGTAGGGAGTGAGAACGTGTTGGATTTTCAAATAGTTGTATCTCAGCCAAATATTGTCCTATCCTAACAAACCATACATCAATGGAAAGCTTATTTATTCAGCTTATGACTGGTTTTGTGCTCCAGGGTCACAAATATGTCTGCTTAGATATTCTGCAGCATCATCTCCACCCGCGAGGAGAAGTGTGAGCACTGAAGATCACCGAAACACCGTTAGCAGAATCTTAGGGAATTAGGGAATCTTAGGAATGTTGAAATCTGTGTTTTGGTGTTTCTCCGGGTGCCAAACAGACCGGATGTCCTACAGAGAGAGAGAGAGAGAGAGAGAGAGAGAGGCTCTCTGGGAACCGAATGACCTGGATTCAGGTCTAATGCTTCTTTAGGTCCTCCTGGGAAAGTCCTACTTACACGTCTGAAAGTCATTAGCATCATCTGTGTTTTGTACAAAATGCACATGTTTCATAATTAAATGTTATTTCAGATTTTTAGCTTTTTTTATTTACTGACAAACAGGGTTGCCAAGTCCACAGTTTTACTGCAGAACTGGGCTGCTTTTTCACTGGGTAGTTTTTGAAGTCCGCAGGTTTAAGCGATCTCCCCAGAATGCTATTTCAACGGAGGGGAAAACATGATTTGGGTTAGTTTTGATTAGCTGTTGAGCTGGTTTTGTTTCGCAGACCTGGCAACCCTGCTGACTAACCTTTCCTCGTCTCCAGCGAGCGCTGTGTGTTTGTGTGTGAGTTCACTGACTGTGAATCAGTAACGCTGTGCTCTGGACGAGACGCCGTTGTTCTGGAGAGCTGGACAGGGTTTGACAGAAGGTCAGATGCTGAGTGACCGCTGGCTCTGACTTTAGCAAGGGATTATGGGTGTTTGTGTCTGTACCTCCCACAGGCTCGCCGGCTCCAAACTCTTTTTCGCCATCATTTCCTCATTTTCATTTTCTCTCTGTCTTTTCACTCCCGTCTTTCTGCACCTGTTCGCTAAACTCTTGCTTTTACAGTCTGGGCTGGATTTATGAAGCGCTGAAAAGATAAATATATTCCCTGTGTCCAGCGCTGACGTCTGATTGATGGTCATTTCCGCTCACGTCAGTGTCGCATCATGAAAACAGACATACAGCGTTCAGAAGAGATCAAGCTGTCCAAACCATTAGACAGACAAACTGATCACGTGACAGCAGCTTCTACTGTCCTCAGTGTATATGTGTGTGTGTGTGTGTGTGTGTGTGTGTGTGTGTGTGTGTGTGTGGGTTCATCAGAGGTCACTGACCGTGTGTGTGTGTGTGTGTGTGTGTGTGTGGGTTCATCAGAGGTCACTGACCGTGTGTGTGTGTGTGTGTGTGTGTGTGTGTGTGTGTCTGTGTGTGTGTGTGTGTGTGTGTGTGTGCATGTGTGTGTGCGTATGTGTGTGTGTGTGTGTGTGTGTGTGTGTGTGTGTGTGTGTGTGTGGGTGGGTGGGTTCATCAGAGGTCACTGACTGTGTGTGTGTGTGTGTGTGTGTATGTGTGCAGAGTGCCGGCTGTGATGATCTCCTGGGTTCTGGGAAGGTTCCTGATAAGTGTGGTGTGTGTGGAGGGGATAACAGTGCGTGTAAGCTCGTCTCTGGCCTGTTCCAGCACAGTCTGTCCAAAGTGGGCTATCACAAGATCGTGGAGATCCCGCCGGGAGCCACCAAGATCAACGTCACCGAGATGGTGAAGAGCAGGAACTATCTGGGTGAGTAAAGAGCCAATCACAGCTGGAACCATAACCATAATTACAATAACGATAACTATAATGATAACTTTAATAATAATAATTACAGTGATACCTATAATGAGTTGCACTTTATTTTAAGGTGTCCTTGTTACAGTGTAGTTATACATTTAAGTACTATACATTTAATTAACTACATGGACTTACTATATGGTTAGGGTTTGGCTTTGATATGGACAATGATAATGTTAACAATAAGTATAATGATAAATATAACGATAATTATATTAGCGTCCAGACCAACAGATAATAACTCTCTGTTGAATCTAAGCGCAAGCTGCAGTTTTGTTGTCTGTTGCTTTAAATGCTTGAGGTCTTATAGTGGATTCTGGTTGGCCGTGTGTGTGTGTGTGTGTGTGTGTGTGTGGGTTCATCAGAGGTCACTGACCGTATGTGTGTGTGTGTGTGTGTGTGTGTGTGTGTGTGTGTGTGTGTGGGTTCATCAGAGGTCACTGACCGTATGTGTGTGTGTGTGTGTGTGTGTGTGTGTGTGTGTGTGCAGTTCATCAGTGATTCCAACGATGTCATTCTTGTCATAATTATCATTAGTAATTATTCTTGGTATGAACAGCCCTTAATTTCCAGCTCCTCGTAACCAATCTGCACAATCATCACATGCATTCAGTCACACTGCGCTGATTGGAGAAATCAGTGAAATCTTGCATGATATAATAAATCTTGCAGTATAATAAACGATGTCAGGCGTGTTCTGATTGGCTGTAATTTTGTGGCTCTGTTTACTAAAGCTCCAAACTCCAAATGTGTCTAAAAAAGTCAAATCAGGATCTGTTTTCTGCGGCTGAAGCAGCTATTTCAGAACGCCTCATTTTAAACCGGCTCCTAACCATTAAGAGCTTGTAAAACACATCAGATCTGTGCAATTACAGCGGAAAACATCCTAACGTGTATTTCTGTCTCTCTGTAAGTGATGGTTTGTTAGTTAAACACACTCTCCATCGTTCAGCCGTCTGCTCTGCTGAACAATCAGGTCGTTGAATGTGTTTTGAATGGTTGCTTTGGTGAGTTGTAAAATTTGATAATTTCTTGAAGGGTGATGCTTTGCAGTATTTATAGGGGATATTTGATAGAAATTTGGATTGTAGTTTCTATGTGGGGGATGGGGATGGGGGGGGTTATTGTACATGGTATTATACTGACGTTTTTGTTGCAACAAAACTAAAAGTTTTTAGAAAAAGAGGACTGACACGTCCATTATTTTCAAGATTTTCTCCTAAATCGGCGAGGTATGAGCTACTTTTAGCCTGAAGATGTTGTGTGAATACAGTCCCAGATCTCTGACGCGTCCGCTGCGTGTTTCCAGCCGCTGAACGTGGTTTATGTTTTGAGGATCAGATGTCAGCGCTGTGGCTTTATTCAATGACAAACTCAGCGGAGGATGGAAAATGACTTCCTCACAGTGTCTGGTGTTCTGTCACTTTGTGCTAAACTGACAGATTTTGCTACCTTCCATTAAAACAGTAAGTAGTAGAGTACAACAATGAAAAATACTGCCTGTCAAATTATGGTTTGTTAATGTCTACACCGACCCCAACCCTACTCTTACAGTAATGCAGATTCAGTAATTATCACTGTTCAGCGTGAGAAAGAAACACATGACCCGACGAAGGAAGACAGGACAAACAGGAACTTAAATGCAAGGGATAATTACCAAAACACACGTGCAAGGAATCATGATAAAACTAAACGAGGAATAATCAGCTAACTAAACAAGAAAAGGAGCATGACCAAATAAGGAAACAGGAACAGTGGCAAAACCAAGCACAGCGGGTCCAAAGCCCTGACAGCTGTAAACCCCGGTAGGAAAATCTGACAGCTAGGATGAAATGTCAGGACACCGGATTTTCCTTTCCCTGATTTATGAGCCACAGGATTCAATAAACATCTCGAGTAAACGCTCAGAGAGCAAAGATGAGCCTGAGGTCACTGAGCATGAGCTGCGTGTTTTAGTGAGTTTATGAGCATGTGTCAGAACACCGTTAACTGCTGAAGTTCCCTGTCAGCAACAATCCAGCCATAACTGAGCAGCTACTGTGTGTGTGTGTGTGTGTGTGTGTGTGTGCGCGTCTGCGTCTGTCTGTGGGTGTCTGTGTCTGTGTCTGTGTGTGTGTGTGTGTGTGTGTGTGTGTGTGTGTGTGTGTGTGTGTCTGTGTGTGTGTGTGTGTGTGTGTGTGTGTGTGTGTGTGTGTGTGTGTGTGTGTGTGTGTGTGTGTGTGTGTGTGAGTGTGAGTGTGTGTGTGTGTGTGTGTGTGTGTGTGTGTGTGTGTGTGTGTCGTCTGTGTGTGTGTGTGTGTGTGTGTTTGTGTGTGTGTGTGTGTGTATAATGACATGGTATGACAGGTATTACAAGGAGAAGGTGATTTATAAGGACATTACCCCATGTCCCCATATTTCAAAAGCTTATAAATTACACAGAATGAGTTTTTTTGGTGAAAGTAAAAGTGCCTGTAGTCTCCTGTAAGGGGTAGGTTTAGGTGTAGGGTTGGTGTAGAGCAATAGAATATACGGTCTGTACAGTCGAAAAAGTATTACGCCTATGGAGAGTCCCCATTTAGATAGCTAACTAAACCTGTGTGTGTGTGTGTGTGTGTGTGTGTGTGTGTGTGTGTGTGTGTGTGTGTGTGTGTGTGTGTGTGTGTGTGTGTGTGTGTGTGTGTGTGTGTGTCTGTGTGTCTGTGTGTGTGTGTGTGCAGCCCTGCTCAGCCGGTCTGGGCGATCCATTATTAATGGAAACTGGGCCATCGACCGTCCAGGAATGTATGAGGGAGTGGGAACGATGTTCATGTATCGACGGCCCAATGAGATCAGCAGCACCGCAGGAGAGTCCTTCCTGGCCGAGGGACCCACCAATGAAATCCTGGATGTGTATGTGAGTGACACCTCAAGACTGCATATCTGCTGTTAGCATGTCCATTTTTTGTAACTCAATATTATGTTACTGCAATATAATCCAGAATTATTACAGTAATGTTTTACTTTATTAATATAATTATATAGTTCTTAGTTATTGAGTAATTGTTATTATTAGTGCTGTCAAATGATAAATCACAATTCATCGCATCCAAAATAAAAGTTTTTGTTTACATAGTATATGTTTGTGTACTGTGTATATTTATTATATATATATATATATATATATATATAAACACTCACATTCATGTATATATTTCAGAAAAATGTTATGTTTATATATTAAATAGATTTATATATAATATAAATTATATTAATATAAATAAATACATGTAAATATTTTCAAAATATATGCATGCATGCGTGTGTATTTATATATACATAATTTACACAGTACACATGCATATATTATGTAAACAAAAACTTTTATTTTGGATGCGATTAATCGTTTGACAGCACTAATATTTATTCGTTTAGCTGTACCACTGTTGTTCTTCTAACACATTTTTGGAACCTAGTATTTTATTATTATAATAAAACACTGAATTATTAATATAATGTTAAATTTTAATAACAGAATTCAGAGTTATTATTGTTACTATTATTATTTGGTTAACATTTATTCATTTAGCTATTATTATAACTTTTTATTGTAGCACATTATTGGAATGTAATGTTATGTTTTTGCTATATAATACTTAATTATTAATATAATGTTTTATTTTATTCATATAACTATGTCATGCAAATCTGAGTTGTTTATTTATTAAAAACACATTAACTTTCTTTTATTCCCCGTGCTTTTAAATTGTTTTATAAATGACCTATTTATGGTGTTTGAATATGTTATTTTTGACGCACTTCAGTTGTTCTGCAATAATCTGTCTTGTTAAATGTGAAATAAAACTAAACTAAATTATTATTACAGATGATCTACCAGCAGCCCAATCCAGGAGTCCATTATGAGTTCGTCATGCCGTCAGAGAACGCTGTAGATGCTCCGCGTCCTAAAGACAACCAGCTGGACGGTGAGTTGATTTTTATAAAGGTAAGTTTTGGGATGTGATCTCTGTCATGCAATCCAACACAAACTGTTTCTTTCCTTTGTATCAGAGCTCTGTCTCTGCGTTGTCCTTGTGAGAAATCACTGCGTTCTGTTCTCTGTATCTTGCATCGCTCCACAGTGAACGCTGTGAACGGTCCGGCTGGTTCTGATGCTAACGAACGATTGACCCCAGAGGATCGTGAGAGGTCAAGGGTCAGATACCCTCCTCCTGTCCCAGATAATCAGCTTCCTGCAGCTCCGCCTTCAAACAGAGCCAGAGAATATAACTGGAAACTGAGCGGCTCCACAGACTGCAGCGCCTCCTGTGGACGAGGTGTTCATTTACACTGTGCAGTATTTCATTCAGTAAAACTTAAATGAATAGTTCACCCAAAAATGAAAATGTATTCACCTTCAGTTCATCTGAGATCAGGATGAGTTTGTTTCTTCATCAGGTTTGTAGAAATGTGTCTCTGCATCAGTGTCTCAGCAATGGATGCTCTGCAGTGAATGGGTGCCGTCAGAATGAGAGTCTGATAAAAACATCACAATAATCCACAGCACTCCAGTCCATCAGTTAACATCTGGAGAAGACTATTGTGATGTTTTTATGAGACTCTCATTCTGACGGCACCCATTCACTGCAGAGCATCCATTGCTGAGACACTGATGCAGAGACACATTTCTACAAACCTGATGAAGAAACACACTCATCCTGATCTCGGATGAACTGAGGGTGAACACATTTCCAGCACATTTTTATGTTTGAGTGAACTGCTCAAATGCAGCTGCTGTGTGAGAGGCTGATGTTGTCAGAAATGTGACTCTGGGTTTGTTGACTGCTGTATGTGGTGTTCAGGTCGCAGGTTCACCGTGTTCGTCTGTGTCCATCGAGTAACTCACGCTCATGTTTCGAGCGGTCTGTGCGACAGCAGCACTAAACCCAGTCCGCAGGAGGAGCCGTGTAACGTCCAGCCCTGCCCTGCCTTGTGAGTCTCCTCTTCTTCTTCATGTGTGTGTGTCGATTAAACCTGTTTGCAGTAAATCAGGGTTCACTGTCCTGAAGAGTTCAAACCGTGATCAGACCGCCTGTAACTCTAATGATCCTGAAGGCTTGATGATCTGATTCCAGTGAGTTTGATCAGGGTTTAGTTCATCTCTGCAGGACTGGATTTAAAGGACCGTGCAGTAAATGATTGCATGACGTTTGTCTTGAGATTATACTGACATCTAGTGGTGATGATGCAAAAATTATAATGCAAACTCAGATGTATTTTTGTTGCACTTTTTACAAGACATGTGGTTTCAGAGCAGGTTTTAAGGCAGGGTAAAAGTGCCTGTAGTCTCCTGTAAGGGGTAGGTTTAGGTGTAGAGCAATAGAATATACGGTCTGTACAGTAGAAGAACCATTACACCTATGGAGAGCCCCCACAAGGATAGAAAACCAGACGTGTGTGTGTGTGTGTGTGTGTGTGTGTGTGTGTGTGTGTGTGTGTGTGTGTGTGCGCGCATCACTGATTTGTTGAATTTGTGACAAGCATCAATGTATCTTGCTGCTAGTAAGATACAATCTTGTTTTTCCCCTAATAACCTAGTTTCTCTCTCTCTCTCTCTCTCTCTCTCTCTCTGTCTCTGTGTGTGTGTTCAGCTGGGACATCGGCGAGTGGTCGGAGTGCAGTAAGTCGTGTGGTCTGGGAGTACAGTATCGTCAGGTTCTGTGTCGTCAGACGTACAGTAACCGGACGCTGAGTGTTCACAGCAGCCTCTGTCAGCAGACGGAGCGCCCCGAGACCAGCAGCTCCTGCCAGCTCAAGATCTGCAGCGAGTGGCAGATCCGCTCCGACTGGAGCCCCGTGAGTGACAGCTGTCAGTCACTGCCCCTGCTCTCCGCTGATTGGCCGCACACGTGAGGACTCTGAGCACTAGCCTATCAGCGGGGGCAGTGGGCGGAGCCTGGGTTTGAGAACTGCACTAGTGTAATTAGTCTGGATAGAAACACGAAAGGAAGTGTTAAAAAACAAGCAGAACACATTGCAGTTATTATTCATAAATTTATAGTTATTGTTAATTTATTTTAAATATTTATTGATTTATTATTAATTTATATTATTATTATTAGTAGTAGTATTTAGTTTCTTTGTGGTTTTCTGCCAAAATGAAAGTTCTATGGATTAATGTCTGAAAGGGAAGTTAAAAAATATATACCATAAGTATTGGAATTGTACTGTTATATAAAATAATAACACTGTTTTATTATTATTATTATTATTATTATTATTATTAAAAATGGCAATAAATATTGTTAATAATACTAAAATATAATAATAATAATAATTATTATTTTTATGTATTATTATTATTCTTACTATGCTTGAAAGCAAAGAATAAAACAACCATAAATATTATCAATTTATTATATATTGCAATTTGTACTCTTGTTATATAAAATAATAATAATATTTTATTATTATGTTTAAAAGCAAAGAAAAAAACAACTATAAGTTGTTTACAATTAAATTGTAGCCATATTAGTATTGTAATTATACTGTTTTTTATTAATTAATAATATTTATTCTTCTTATTCTTATCTAATCAAATTATAAATTTAACTAATAGTAGATCACTATAATACTATTGAACTGTAAAGTGTGTATATATACATATATATATATATATATATATAATTTTATATATCTATAATACTTGATTTGATAATCATGCTAAACCATATCATGTTCTCAGGCATTGTTAGAATTAATCGAAAGTGTTTTGAAAAACACTCAAAACACAAAAAATCGAAGAGTTTTGCTCTCATTTGGCTCTTGGCACGTGTTAATGTTTGGCTTTCTGTGTGTGTGTGTGTGTGTGTGTGTGTGTGTGTGTGTGTGTGTGTGTGTGTCTCAGTGTTCGGTGCCCTGCGGTGTGGGTCAAAGGTCACGTGAGGTGCACTGTGTCAGTAATGTGGGTGATATCGTGGCTGATGACGAGTGCAACATGAAGCTGCGTCCGAGCGACGTGGAGAACTGCGACGCAGGTGTGTGCACCAGGAGCTGGTTCTTCAGTGACTGGAGCGCTCAGGTGAGTCACGCTCGGTCTGTGGTCAGGTGTGTGTCGCTGGGTCACTGTGATGAACCCGTGTGTGTGTGTGTGACGCAGTGCTCGGCGGACTGTGGTGCGGGGGTGCGGACACGCAGCGTTCAGTGCCTCACCAATCACATCAGCAGTCTGCCGCTGGAGCGCTGCGGGACCCAACGGCCCCCCGAGGCCCAGCCCTGCAACAACGGCCCCTGTGAGAGCCGCACCGAGTGGTTCACCGGGCCCTGGACTCAGGTACGACTGCCATGTTACTTCATGCATTTACTGTGTGTCTGATGTTACAGATCAGGGCTCATTACAGCTGTTTTTTTCAGCTGCTTTCACACAGAATCTTTCCTTGTCACACAGTTTCTGAAAGCTGTCACTCAAACAGCAGAAGCACACACCAAACCTACAAAACATACACTGATTCACAGCCTTTGACAATTTCAATTTCAACACTTTTTGCAAAACTCAACATACAATTCTCTATGTAACACACAAAAAATAATAATTAATATTATGGCAAAGGTGTTTGCAAATGTTTTCTTTTGAGATGTGTTTGTGATATTTTAAATTTGCAAGAGATGCGAGGAATTTTGCATTTTGTGTGTAAAGTTTTGAAAAAAAAAAGAGCTAAAGTTTTGAAAATGTGTGTAAGTAGCTGAAAACAACTGTAAACTGGGGTTCATGTGTTGATGAACCCCACTTTCTAAACACTTTCTAAAATTTTATTGAATCATAAAAAGCAGAATTAAAATAAAAAAAAATCAAAATAAACACTTACTAAAAATTTATGAAAATCTAAAGGTTATATAAATAATATTAAAATTAAAACTATTAAAATAAATCATGCGTTTAGATGCATGTGATGTGACAATTAAGAGAAGTGTGGACATGTGTATGTGTTGATAAATTATTGACATGTTAAAGCAGTGGTTGATTTTTATTATTTTTTTTTAGGCTTTTTTAATGCTTCGTTTAAAAAAAAAACATACAGACATTATTTTTTCACATAATTTTCACAATTTACCTTTATTCTACACCACTCTGTCTCTTCTCCTATAAACGTGCTGATCATTTCCTGTTTTTATGAAGCCCCTCCCTCAGAAATACGTGATGGGCTCTGATTGGTTAGCTGGCCCAGTGTGTTGTGATTGGCTAAACCGCCGAGTGTGCGTCTGAACGTCCCGCCCCTCACCTCAGAATGTGCTCCGGTTGTATTGTAAACAATGGCGTCGTCTATATTTCTTATCAATTTGAGCCCGATTGAGACGCAGAGAATATTAGTGAAGAGGACCGTGCAGAATCTGTGCAAGCACGGCTCTTAATGGTATGTTTTTTGTTTGTTAAAAAGAGAGAGAGATGCAGAGCAGCGGACACGAGGAACAGATTAATAACCGCTGCTGCAGAACATTGATTGTGAAACTTGTGAATACATTAGAATCGTTAGAAGACAGAATCGCGATTCATATATGAATAGATTCAACATGCAGCGCAACATGGCCCCGCCCCCTTTTTTTGTGTGTTCCTGGGGGCGGGGTTTATGTAAATGCATGGTTTTGTGATGTCACCAACCCAGGAAGTAACTGGTTGTAGTTCCTACCAGCCGTTTTTGTATGCATTAACTGCCATAATTTGAAAAGACAATATCTCTGTTTGCATTAAACTTTCAGTGTCGTAACTTAACATTACGCTGTAATATTACACACTAACTAAAGTTAGCACAATCAACCACCCCTTCAGCTTAAAATCTCAGGACAACTTTGAGAAAATATTGTAGTTCTACTGGGTTCATCTGATGAAAGTGTTTGTGAATCCCTGTTTTAGCTCAAGTTATTAATGTGTGTGTGTGTGTGTGTGTCTCTCTCTCTGTGTCTCTGTGTGTGTGTGTGTGTGTGTGTGTCTCTCTCTCTCTCTCTGTGTGTGTGTGTGTGTGTGTGTGTCTCTTTCTCTCTGTGTGTGTGTGTGTGTGTGTGTGTGTGTGTGTGTGTGTGTGTGTGTGTGTGTGTGTGTGTGTCTCTCTCTCTGTGTGTCTCTCTCTCTCTCTGTGTGTGTGTGTGTGTGTGTGTCTGTGTGTCTCTGTGTGTGTGTCTCTGTGTGTGTCTCTCTCTCTGTGTGTGTGTGTGTGTGTGTGTGTGTGTGTGTGTGTGTGTGTGTGTGTCTCTGTGTCTCTGTGTGTGTGTCTCTGTGTGTGTCTCTCTCTGTGTGTGTGTGTGTGTGTGTGTGTGTGTGTGTCTCTCTGTGTGTGTGTGTGTGTGTGTGTGTGTGTGTGTGTGTGTGTGTGTGTGTGTGTGTGTGTGTGTCTCTCTCTCTGTGTGTCTCTCTCTCTCTCTCTGTGTGTGTGTGTGTGTGTGTGTGTGTGTGTGTGTGTGTTTGTGTGTGTGTGTCTCTCTCTCTGTGTGTGTGTGTGTGTGTGTGTGTGTGTGTGTGTGTGTGTGTCTGTGTGTCTCTGTGTGTGTTTCTCTCTCTGTGTGTGTGTGTGTGTGTGTGTGTGTGTGTGTGTGTCTCTGTGTGTGTCTCTCTCTCTGTGTGTGTGTGTGTCTCTCTGTGTGTGTCTCTCTCTCTGTGTGTGTGTGTGTCAGTGCTCGGCGGAGTGTGGCTCTGGTAGTCAGCAGAGGGCAGTGGTGTGTCTGATGCGCTCTGACGAGGGTTTCTCAGTGATGCCGTCTTATGAATGCTCGTCTCTGGACAAACCCCTCGGTCAGCAGAGCTGCTTCATCAAAACCTGTGGAGCCAAGTGGTTCCACACCGACTGGAGCGCGGTGAGACGACACACACTCAGAGTACAATCACATCACACTAAAACCACCCTAACAACCGCATGTGTGTGTGTGTGTGTGTGCAGTGCTCAAAGACGTGTGAGACGGGCTTCCGTGTGCGAGAGGTGCGCTGTCTGTCCGATGATATGATGACCAGCGACCGCTGCGAGGAAACACTGAAGCCACACGACAAGGAGGAGTGTCACCCCGAGCCCTGCCTGCCTCTGATTGGTCAGTCCTTCATTAATATGTAAACATGCCACTGCATATTCATCTGTGCTCATTTCATAAAAACACCTCTGAAAATCCAGGTCACGTTTGCTCAAAATCAAAAGAAAGAAATTGTATTTTATATGAAGAAAATTCAAATTAAATCTTCTTTCGACTGTTTTATGGTTTTTCTCATTGCTGAAATATGAATATATTATCTAATTGCAAAGTAGTCATACATCATGCTGGTATTTAATTATACAACAAACATTGTTACTATAGAAGTTTATTTCTGCCAAAATAAAAAAAAAAAATGTATTTGCGATTTTCTTTTATCTCACAATTCTAACTCTTTTTCATCAGAATCGTGAGGTTTTTATGTTGCAGTTCTGAGAATTATTAGAATTAGTTTTTGCCTTTTTATCCCATTTTTGTTCCATAGGTTATATTTATTAGAGTAACTTTGCTGTTATTTAAAAAATACTGTTATAGTAATAGAATCAAATTATAATTGTTATTGAAAATAATGACAATCAAGAACAAAAATTATTAAACTGTAAAATTGCTAAAATAAAATATATTAAAAAATAAAAATAAAACAGATTACAGTAATGAGAAATTTGCTAAATTTTTTACATTTAGTAAATGTGCTTAATTGTTTTTAATATAATGCAAGAATTCAAAAATAGGCCTAATTTTTCCCTACGCAAAGTAAAATTTCTATATATTTTTATGATTTTAGTGTAACATGTGACCTGAACATGTTTTTGCTGCATCTGTTTAATTTCTGTGCTTTAGATGAAAAGTGTTATGATAAATATTTGAACTTTAAATTAGAAACAATCAAAATACACAGTTACTAAAATTTAATAAAATTAATGTAAACAAATGAAACAATGCAGTAATGAGACATT